>CP045896.1:3879718-3953931 GCA_013387185.1 Caligus rogercresseyi
TTTTCCCTTCCTTTCAGGAATCCTTTTGTTCTGGGCCAAGTTTAAATTTAATATAGGCTCATTTCTGAAGCAAGTACACCAGAAAGAATTCGATAGTGTTCATTAAGAACTGTAATGGCCTCCAGTTGTTCGGACTGTGGCCAGCCCTTTCTTTGGTATAAGAACTATACGCCCTATGGTGCAGGATTGAGGAAGCTTCCCATGAACTTCCATTGATTTCCCAATTCAACCAATAGGGGACTATCTCTTCCGCACTTGTGTGTATATCTTTCCACAAATTCCATCGGGACCTGAAGCTTTTTTCATCATTATATTTTTCATGATATAGTTATATATCTTTCTTTAGTAAAAATGATATGTTTGCCAGTCTTGGCACGGGGAAAATTGCTCTTTTCACATCCACAAGACATTGAAAACGTTTATGAAATACTTTTAAAATTTCTTGAGGATTCGTTATAGTTTGACCATGCTCTATGATCTTTAATAAGGGGGGCACCTCCATCTTTTTTAATTAAGTTCCTTAATCTTCTTGATCATCGGTTTCCCATGATTTTTTTCTTTAAAATCAATTTCTGCTAATTCTGCAGCGCGGAATAATTAGTAGCGTCGGAGGTTATAGAACGTAAAAATAATGATCCATTATTTAAAACTTCTTCAAGTCCTCTTGAATATAGGCATTTTCCTTTCTCTTGAGACGAATAAAAAGTAAGGTTTTATCTAAAACTGTTTTAGTCAATACCTTGACTATCTTTTTAGAGTTAAAGGAGGGTTGAAAATGACGAGTAAAATCTAATTTGAGCTTGTTGATAAAATCTTCGTTGGTGATAACCCAATTCGGAATCTTAAAATCCGTTTTTGTAAAGTGATGGTGCAAATCGATTTCAATAATCTTATGATCCGAACCTGGATGGGGGCGATACTTTGCATTTTTTATTGTCGATAAAATGGAGGAAGAAGCAAGAGCTAAGTCTATTCGTGAATAATTATTCCCACATCGCCAGGTTATATTATCTTGAGGATTAAAAATTTTAACGGCATCAAAAAGATTTAGTTCTATGATGAGTCTAGACATAATTTGATGATTTGGTTGCTTAGACTTTGTCCTGTATAAGTCAACATTCATATCACCAATAAACAGCAGTGGGTAGATATTGTCTTTTGAGACATTGATGATTGCCTGATAAAAAGCCAAGTTTTTAACGTTGGGTCCATAGGCATTGATAATGTAGAAGCCACCATTCGTCGTTGAAAAAAAGAGTTTATGCCAATCTCCTCCATTTGAAAGTTGCTTTACACATTCCGGTTTGTCTATATTCTTTGATACTAAAGTTAAAACTCCACGATGAGTCCCATCACCGGTAAAAAAATGAAAATAGTTTTTAGGGATACAGAAATGACAATCCAATGTACATGACCCAGAAGAAGGGGATTTAATGTCTTGTAGGCAGATGATGTCCGGTTTTCATATAAGAGACTTCTCATAAGTGAGTGACGTTTAGTTCGGTTCCTTCCTCCTCGTGTGTTAAGGGAAATGATACGCCTAATTCCCATGTTCATTTTTGATCCCGAGATATTATAGGATCGAAAAAATCGTCAACTTTAGATTGTATTCTATAAGACATGTTTTTTTAATTGAAGCCTACTCAATTCTTTTGCACCTATGAGGGGTCTGTCCTTTTGTGGAGAAGATCTGGATTTTGAAGATGACATTTTTTGATACAGAACCGGACCTCGTTCTAGACGTTAAAATAAGATCCGGGTTATGTATCGATTTCTTTGAGTTTTTTGGTATGGTTGAAGTAGCTATTCTTTCGGGCACTTTTTCTTCATCTTTATTCCGAAAAGTTTCACTTTCCGAAGCAGAGCTTTCAATTATTTCCACTATACTCGATTTTTCCCGAGCCAATAAGGATTCCGACGTATTGTAATTAAGTGGTGCTTCTTGCAATGGAATGTGGAGGACATTAATTTCTTCTCTCCCTCTTCATTAGCCTCTTCAGGGAGGATGATAATATTGAGGGTTCTGTGTAATTTGGGAAGGATTTGATCTTCGGTTAGAAGCCTCTTCATTGCACGTTTCTTCCACATCGAGTTGATTTTATTTATTGGAACTTCCACTCCTTCCTGGTTGTCCACCGAGGGTTGACTCGGTTCTGTAGTAACAGATGGTACCTCAGGTTGAATGAACACTGGGTAGCGTTTGAGTTTCGGACGGGGGATTGAAGAGTCTCTACTTCCTATAACTCCTTCCTTTGTTGACGGATGACTAGTAGCTCTGTCAGTGCTCAAAGAACACCGAGACTCTTTTAATAGTTTTACATAGTCTCGTAACTTCAATCTTGCGTTAGAGCAACCATGCTTCAGATGACCATGGCCAAAGCAATTTAGACATTGCTGCCTAGCTCCCTTGAATTTGAGTTTTATAAGAAAACCCTTGATAGGGTATAACTTGTGGTAATGTTGTAGGATCAGTGTCATCTCCACAATATAATCACAGTCCCTCCAAATGTCCTTATATTCCTTGTATTTTTTCTCTGCAGTCAAATTCGATGGATTTTTTTGGATAGTGCGATACAATTTCCCCATACTGTTTAACCATTCCACAGCGCCTTCTTCATTAATACGTTTAAAAGTATTTTCCATTGTAATGGTTATTTTTTTCTTCAGATTGAGTTCAATCTTTTCAACACCTTTTAAACGAATGTTGACATTGACTGCATTTCCCCCGACTGACTAAGTCTGAAGGTGTGAACCATCTTAAGGTCTTCCAATCTCCCCCTAATATCAATCAGGTATTTAGAGTAAAACCCGACTTGATTTAGCCCGAACCTAGGGTTCGCTCCAGCAAGCTCGTGCTCTTTGAAACCAAAAAGGAGAGCCATATCATAGACATCAAGATGTCTTACATTTCAGCCCTAAAGGCCTTGTCTTCCTTGCATTCAATCATGATGACAAAAACTTCCCACTTGAAGCGTTCCTCCCAATCAAGGATTTTCCCTTTATCACTATTATTTTTCAGTCCCTGCTTCACCGCGCGAGAGTAGAGGTGAGGAACGTTCGGACCACCGGTCTCTTCCTCTTTCCACACGCCCGCTGGCATCCATATCTTCAATAAATTCCTCCTCAGAAGAAGAGCACACTCTTCTTGGATAGAGGCCTTTTATTATTTTTCTTCTCTCCAATTTTTTTTAAAGGATACTTTTTATATTAATACATCTACCCTTGTCGTGGGTCGAAAATTAACATGTTTCAGCTTTTAACATTGTGAAAGTAAGTCATATTAAGGTAAAAAGTTTGAATATGAATTGCTTATCGGGGAATATGTGGTATCATGATCTAATATTTTCCCTTAACACAAATAAAGTATTTTTAGTCGGGCTCAACAAATTCATAAAAACTTTTACAGAAATAGTCTTATTTATCTCTAGATGTTATTCAATTTTTTAATTTATAAGATTTTATAAAATATAAGATTTGTAAGTTAGTCAATTATATGTCGTTTTCAAGATGTATTCCTGAAAAAAATGTTTGCTTTCCTTACATAAAAATTTATATTCAAGAGATGTAGGCTGCTCAATTTGATATATGTCTAATCAAAATACGTTATTAAACAGTGATAATGTTTGTTTATAGCCTTGTTGCCCCCTTAAATACAAAATAAATATAGTTACAATCAGATTTATCATTTTTGATACTGTCTTTGTAGATTCATAAGCCTATAAATCCCATAACTCACATCCATCCTGTATACTCCAACTCGCAGGGACGAGGGATTTTTAGTATTTATTTCACAGTTCAATTTTACAGAATGTACATAAATACATAAAAACCAAAGCTAATACGTTAAATTGAAACAACATAAGCATTATAGTTAAAAATTTTAGCATATGACAAGAACTAAAAAATATTATACGACGATACGAAATTAAAACTTAAGATACAAATAATAATATGGAATCATTTAAAATATTGCACAAGAAATATTGAATAAACTATTCGCATCTTAAGAAGCACATAAAAATTATAAATATTGTTCGGCGAGGATTGAGGGATAAAGATGGATAATATGGATCTCCTTAGACGCATAGGACATAGTTCATTCTGAAGAGAGGGAATACAGGGTGCGGAGCTACAATCGGAAACAAATGTAATCAAGATACGAGTATATTTACTTATATTTTATTAACAAAACAAGTTGGCAAGGAATTCTTTTTTACAAAAGTTTTTCATAGGGATCCATTTTTGACTTTTTACTCAAACCATCCCCCGTCAGCCTCGATGGCCGCTTCCAGCCTGGACGGAACCTCGTGCAGGCCTTGACAAGGTGCTTCCTGTTCATACTTGCCACTGCCACCACAATGGAGGCCGCCAGCGAAACAACAATGTTGTGAGCGCGAATGTGGATCCCTCTCCAAGACGCCCACACGTAGTGGTCCAACGGGTTGCAGTCCGGCGAGCTAAGAGGCCATATCTCCTTCTACCAGAACATTGAAAATTGTCCGAGAGCCAATTTTGGCCTTTGAGACCTCAAACAGCATCTCTCTGACCTTGAGCAAGTAGCTCTTGCTCCTGAGATCCTCATGTACGGTGGTCCTGATGGTTTCTTGTCCACATTCATCTTGGCGGCCAGGTCCCTCATAGAGGTGCCGGAATCGTCGTTGATCCTCTCTTGGAGCTGTTTTTGCTTCTGGGCCGGTCTTGAGTCATCCTTAAGGGTGTTGCATTGCCGTTGGACTCATTCAAAACTCTTGTGCCACTCGATTCACAGTGGTTTTGGGAACTCGATCATTTCTTTGGGCGCACGGCCCACTCGGAGGGAGACCAAAATGGCTTCACGGAGGTCTTGTTCTGATGGCATTTTCAAAAAATTGAGAACCAATTGAAGCCAAAACAGTTGTGTTTGAAGTTATCGGACAAAGGGTTCCAGGTTATGGCCTTTCAAACCTTGTCCCAATTGTAGCTCCGCACACTGTATTCAATTCCAATGCACCATACCTAGACGCAGCCGAGAGAAGCAAACTTCTTAGCTCGTACGGACGAGGGATTTATTATATCTAAATAAAAATAAAAAAATATATATACACTCTTACTTCGCTGACGATGGTTTTATATATAATATATATATATATATTATATATATATATATATATATATATAACAGTACAAAAATATTATAAAATACTAGGCTATTTGTTTTAATTATATGCCAATTTATTAAATCCAATATATTATATATTTATCAAGATCTTAAGTAACAAATTAATTCATAAGATGTTTATTGTTTAACTTATGTAAAAGTATTTTAAGAAAATGTTATCTCAAATTTCATACAAACCTTTGGCTGTGGTCACACACTTGTATCAATCATTTTATTCTTAGGTATTGTACAAACATCAAAAAACATGTGGATAACGCTGATCAAAATCACAAGCTTGTGGGCAATAATACTAATTGGAATTGAATTCCTTATTTCGCCAGTCATAACTAACATATATATGTGTGTCACGTTATTTGGGAGAAATGGCCGAGCAACATATGGCTTAATACGAAATTACCCAGCTATAAAAAGAAAATGTTGACGCATAGGAAAAATGGTCCAAATAAATCCTAGCCCAGTTAATAAGAACAACAACCATGAAAATCATTTATCTATATTTGGTGAAATAAAATATTTGTTTCCCTTTATTACACAATTAGTATTGGAACAATAGTTAGCTGTACTCCGCTTAAATCATTTTGTCTATGAGATATTATTTCCCTTTTAAATCTCAGGTCATTTCATCTTGGCTCTTTACCTGGTACATGTCTATGGACACTGTATGTCACAGATTCTTTTTAATAAGGTTCTTGTTGTCGTCCATGAATAAATATTAAATTCTCCTCCTATCGTCAATTACATTGACTACATCCAAAGTGACTTGTTTCAGACAGTCGGAACCATGTACATATGGGATAAAAAAGGTTGCTTTCTTGAAACTTGTTCGTTCAAAGAAAAGGCGAGGAAATGGTAATAAAAACAGTGGACATATTAATACAAAGAATGATCTCACTCCCAGTTGTCGACATCAATTCTGTGAGAAGCAATTAATCCGTTTAAAAAAATTGTAGCATGGTTGTAATCACTCATGCTCAAGAATAATTAAATGTCATATGGTACATATTTGGCTCTAGAGGATTTGACTATGGGACGTAGAAAAATATGAGACAATGTGGGTTGGGATACCTTTTAGAGATCATATATATAGGCTTGGCAGTGTGAGAATTTTTATTTTCTAGACGAAGTAAGATATTTCCATTATTGGGGTGGTTTATAAGATAGTTTTTCCCGCTGATTTCAAAAATGGAAAAAAAAAGTTCAAAAAGTGACTTTTAACCGGAAATCGAAACCGGAAGTACACGAGCTGATGCTCGCTGAACGCTGAAAGTATGTTTAAAAGACGCGCAGTACAATTTCACATAAGTATGCGAAGTTTCAAGACTCAGCGTGATTCAGCAAATAGAAATTTTCAGATTTACCGAAAAAAAAGTGTCTAATTGACGATTAATTCTAGATTTTCAAAAAAAGGTTTAATTCGATGTCTTTATGGTTTAAAAATAAGCCTAGGCTGGTTAAGTCAATGTCCGGCCTCCGGGACATATTTGGGCCGGGATCCGGATTTTTTAAAGTTGCAGTTTTTCGCGATTTATTTTTGCACAATCATATTCAGCTTCCAAAAGGGAGCAACTTTGATGTATTCAGTATCCGAATCTGAGGTCGTTAAGACCCTCAAATCCGGGATTGAATATTAGGTCCTATTTCATGGACGAAGCGGAATATTTTTGAAATCCTAAATTTTGGGGGGCCTTCTGTGGGTTGTCTGTTGAAATGATCGCATCAAGTTATAAAATAGTATCTATAGAGTGTGACATTTCTAATAAGTTCGTGTCGGATAAAAAATTTATTTTAGTTATTAACTTTTGAGTTTTGGCATAAAAACTGGGAAATGGAAAAGTGTTTTTTTCTCCACTCCTGGGTAACTCACAGATTTCAACTTGAGTTCATAAGAAGGAGCTTAAAGAGCCTGACAACAAACTTTAAAATAAATCATTCTCAAGTGTTTCATATTTTTTCAGAAAACCCAAAAATCTGATTTTTTCAAAAAACTTAAGGGGTACCCCATGATTTTGGCATTTTTTTTAATTTGTAAATTTGTTAATATAAATGTTCCCAATTGGGGAGAATAATGCAAATGTGAAGAAATTTTTAAAATTGGACGAAAAACAAAAAAGTTTTATTAGTTAGCATTATTTCATAAGTACATATGCTATATATATAGCATAAGAGTCAAAATGTAACTTTACTCAATGTCAGGCCGAAGGCCCGAGGCGGGGGATCATAAGGGGGCGCAGCCCCTTATCAAGCTGGAGACCGCGCGTAGCGCGGTTCTTCAGCTTGTACAGTATATAGGTTGCTCGTCTTACACTAGCTTGTGAAATTCGATCCGGCTGCACCGCGCAAGGCTGCCCGAAGGCTGGTACAGTTTTACTTTTGGCTCATACCCGAAGGTACGCACTGTGGCTCGTCGATTCCTCGAAGCAGCGTCTCACCAGAGACAACAGACAAGAGTCCGTGGGCAAACTCCTTGGGGCAAGCTCACCCCCTTATATACTAGCGGCCAAAACGGCGATTATGGTTCCTGGGTCCCCGAGGCAAAAATTTTTTTTTTCAAAAATCTTCATGGGGGGTCTATTTAGGGGTTTTCGGGGTCGCTGATCACGATAAGCGTGGTTAAAAATGTCTAGAAGACTTTAAAACCCTTCAAAAAAGCTATTTAAATGCGTTTGATGGTGTTTCAGCAAACCGGAAATGCGACCTCAGACCGGAAATCCGACTTCAGATTCGAGTTCCTCGTGCCGAACTTACCCTAAACCACTCCTAATATATAAACAATTAACCTTTTCTAGAAAAAGTGTCTCCACACTGCCAAGCCTACATATATAATAAGTGTATTAATATCCCAGAGTCGTCGCCAATGAGATTGCACGGCAGGAACGAATAAATAAGCTCGACACGTATGAGAGGGTCTGACTAGAAGAGTCCTTTATTCACAGCAGAAAAGGGAGGAAATTTGTACAAGGAGAGGAAAGAGAGAGGCACAGTATACATACGTCAGGGTGTCTTCCAACGTGACGTCAGGGACATAACAATAACAGTGTTAGAAATTGTAAAATGATTTAAAGTGGGAATTTGCAACCATTTCTTATCTCTAGTCATGTATTAGGGATTTTACATTAAGAGCAATGATATCTCGTGTTCCATTGACTTCAATACCAGTGTATCGGAGTTTATTATTGTACCACACCATCGCCCCGTCATACCTACAGGAGCCTCAAATACGACATATCGATGTCATCAATCCCTTATTCCTATGAGACCTGGGATTCCAACGATCTATAATTATAGTATTAATATCAAATTAATTATAATTAATTGTATTAATACGTTCGAAACGAATGGATTTCTTTGTACAAACTTGATTACTCGTGTCGTTCTGGATTCAAATCCAGTGTTCATAGATTTTAGGGCCTCATAAATGTCTAATTCGGTGAACGCATGTATCACATCCCTTAAAAATATGGCATGACATGGATTGAACGCTTGTATTTATTTATGGGATTCTAGCGTTTAAGATACACACTTTTGGTTGCATTACAGCATAATATACAATAAATGAAGTGCGTTGGGACTATTGAAGTTGGGGAAGTGACGTCATCAGAAATATATATGTATGAGCAATACGGGTGCTCAAATCCTGTAAATCTGACTGATGACCTTCCACTGATGAACGCCAATGTTTAAAATGATGGAAACTAAACACTTTAGTGGAAGGTATAGTTTTTGAAAACACAAAAATACGCTATGTGTGTGCTCATAAAAAAAAATTCTCAGAAAGTTTCAAAGTATTTTCCATGAGAATCCTCCTATTTTTCAGCTTATTTGAATATATTATACATTATAAGCTATTTCAGTGAAAGAAATACCCAATTACATTCTATGTATATATTTCCTCGGAGCAAAGTTTACTTGTATTTATATATATATATATATATTTGTAGGATAAAAGAATATCATCATAATGAAGTACCCGCTCAAGATATCCTCTTTTTGGCTCTCTTCCATGATAGTTTATTCCCAAAAACATAAATATTTGGCAGAACAATGTAAGAGGATATAAATAAGAACCATTTGATTAGCTGTGAAAAGTACTTGTTCATATACTTAATAAATTAAAAATATATCTATATCTACAAACCTCAGCTATTTTAAATGAGTGCTTCTATTAGCTTCAAGAGTAATTGAAATTGGACCTTTTCAGATCCGTTCCACCTTAAGAAGCCAAAACTAGCTTTTAAATTATTCATATTTCACAATTAATGGCATACATATTATTGTGAATATCTCACAAACAGCTTTTTTTATTCTCTTCGACAAGGACCCGCCCTTATTAAAGTACCTTTTACAATTAATAAAATTAAGTAGTTATAATTATATAACGAAATTTCTTAAGTAAAATAACATTTAAAAATATATAATTAAACTAATTGACTGACATCATAATGAGACATTTTTTTAATTGTTCGAAAACCTTTATAGTGTTTTAATATGCGTCTCAGAAACCGGAGGCTCTCATTTGAACCATTAGGGTAGAAGCATTGCGTCTCTTCTGCATAGTTCTAATTCGTGACTGAGATATCCGGTTCTTGACAATAAAAGCTGAATACCGAGGCGAAGATGACATTAGAATAACTTTAAGTCGCTTTGATCCATGGCTTGAGCCTAAGACATTTTTTCTACAACCATGTTCCGGAAACTAAGAGATAGGATACTCCATGTCTTCAAGTAAAGGAATTGCCTTTCCTTTCAAAGCAGTTAGAAAAGGAACGATATAGAAATTTATATATCGTGTGCCACAATCCTTACAAGGATTATTGACATATTGTAGTCATGAGGATACTTGAACTAAGCCTAAAGTGCTTACAAATTTAACTTTTTTAAACTGAGGACATTATCCTATGTATTCATGTTTTTGGAAGTTGCATATCCTTTAAAACTTTTTCACCATTTTATTCGCTTTTTTATGAATACTCTTCGAAGACATTCTTATATTCCAGTTCATGGGAACTATATAGTGACATTTTTTTAAACACATCATATATATGGTAAGTAACGTTAATTCGTATATTAAAATTACATTTGGAGTTTCTTGTTTCATCTTGTAAGATAAATTATTTACATGATGCTCATTAAATAGATGTGAAAAGATGTGTGTTGGATAACAAGTTTTAGTTAAATTAATCATAACTTATTCTTGAAATATATCTCATGTTTATTCACGCACATCACCCATTTCATCAAGTATATCTTTGAATCTTAAAAGCTTTTGACAGGGTTCTTCATGACTTTAAAAAATACAAATAGCTTTTGAAAATATTATTCTTGTGTAATATTTGACAATGATATTGACTTTCCAAAGAAGTACCTCGAGTAAAAACAAACAAACAGGTTTTTATCCTTTTAAGGGCTTGAGTGGTATCCATTTATAAATGGTTTAATAATTATGAGTTTTTGCTTTATTCAAGACTTATTAAGTAGACCCATTATTTCGTAATATATCATTTGAATAATCTTTAAGAAACAAATATAAGTACCACTTATAGGTGTATATATATATATATATAATAGATATATATAGAGAGAGAGAGATAATGGAATCCGACCTGATATAAATAAGCATACTAGCGTTAAAATAAAGTAATATAAAATATTGAAGTTTTAATGGTGTTTAATTTTTTTATTATTGTTGTGCATTCACAAGTTATTTATTTGATTTTATATTTGTATAGCTGTGTTAGTCATTTTTGGAAAGTTTAATTTTTGACTACAATTTCTATTTATGTATTTTAATACGCAGTCACTTCATTGAATAAGGATTTGTAAAAAATAGTCTATCGAATCTAGGATCTTATCAGGACGTTGAACAAAATCGACCTTCTCCTCTCGGAAGTCGAACCTGCGCCCTTAATAATAAGAGTTGAAACACGCCAAAACACACTGAGCTACCACACTCCCTTTATAAGTCATTTATGTATTCATTACAAATTTTTGGCAATTGTTATTAGTTTGTTATAATTAGGACCGTCTGAATAACATCCATGGCAAGAAAGGAAGAGTGATACGAAGGGCACCTTGATTAGAATTTTTGTACAACCGATAAGGGAGTAAGATCATGTAAACAGGAAAAAACAACTCAATGGGCTTCTCCAACAAGAGAATAACTTACATAAACACTTTGAATGCTGATTTTGCTCTTAGGCCATTATATGTTGCCTTAGTAAAAGTGATAAATACAATGTATCAATGTAAAGCTGACAAACTAACTTTGACATTTAGATTTTTTAGACTAAAATTTCATCTCTGTGGTTTTTAATATGTATTCTTTTTATATGAATTTAGTTCCTCTCTAACTTGAAACAAACATTTTGATCAACGCAATGATAATATAGTACAAGTCTGTACATTTCATGTTATATGAAACATAAAGCGCATAAATATCTTATTATTATTTATAAGTCACCAAAAATATTTGTTATGCCTTTTCCCCTAATTGTTTGTTATTTTTCATGACGTCATACCTCTTGGCAATATGGAGTTGCCTTGTATTTTAATAAATCTTGAATTAACAGAGCGTTTCGTCTCGTTCTTTCTTCCTTGCTTTGAATGTGATTTCTTTCAAGCTTAGTTATACTTTATTGATGTTTAGATATAATACGTCATTTTAAAAAGAAAAAAATAAAAAATGCAAAGTATCCCTAACTCAACACCCAAATAATTTACTAATGTATTAAATAACTGTTTTAAACTCTCTTGAAAAGGTCCATTCAGTTAAATTTGTACTTAATAAGTATGTTAAAAAAGGAACCGCTATTGGAAGTATCATTACATTATATTTACTTTTTGAAGAAATAGTAAGTATAAAATAATGAATATTGACATAGTTTTTCTTAGGATAAACTAACACCACCAATGCTGAATTCAATAATACTTATTATTTAGTTTGGATTAGACAAAATAATGGAGAAGAAAAGAAATATATCTATATGGCATTTTATAAAGTTGTTTTCATACCTTATTGTCTGAACCCAAAAAAATTATCCTATCAATAACAAACACAATTTGTCAATATTTTTTTGTGAATAGCAGTTGGATTTTTTGAAATCTAGAAGTAGTTGCAAGCTGCTTATGCTACGAACAGAGTTATTTTCTTGATACTAATTTTTTATTTATTTATGTTAATTATATAAACAGATAAAAATAAAAATACATTGAATGAGAATAGAGGAAAATATTGAAAAATAATAACGGGGAACTTTTCATAAATATGTTGAACTACAGGATAAGAAGGGTACAAAAAGAAATTGTATATGAAATGGGCATCACTTCACTCGTGACCATTGAAAACGTCAATTAAGCGATAGACACATGTCGTTTCTCAGGGCTTTCAACTTGGCATTACTTCATAATATTTTTAATAAAGTAATCGCTTTATTCAAAGAATAAAGAATGCCCATTATGTTTACCGAAACAGATCATCACTCTAACAATAAGGAAAAGTGAGATACCCAATTTAAAAAATGTTTAAGGGGTATTTAGCAACAACAAATGTATAAAAATTATAAAGTGATGATCAAGTAGTAGAGTTAATCAAATTTTAACCAGTAGAACGTGATGCATGGAGTAAGATGGTTCATTTAACATAGAGTGCTTTCGATATATAAGTAAATATAAAATAATGAATATTCACATTAGTTTTTCTTGGGAAAATTAACATCACCAATACATAATTCACAAATACTTATTATATGAGCAATCATTCCAAATTATAAGTTTCAAATATGTAAGAGTGAAGATACCCAAAAGACTCGACAAATATTCTTTCGTTAATGCAAAACTCAAAAATTTGATGCAAGGAGGAATTTAGATGGCATACTAAGAAATTTCTTTATTCATGGAGATATACGATGTTGCCAGTGTCAAAGAATTAAATTTCTCGTAAAGAAGCTTTTTAAAGTGTATTTAATTCTGAATGGTATTAACTGTTAAAACTGACAGAACAATCGTCTAAACGAACTTTTTGCAAAAAATATACCGCTATCTTTCTATATATTTTAAAATATAATAATTCTCCCCTCGATTCTAATTACGTAAAATAATTTAAATAGACAAAAAGATAATACGACCAAAAATAAATATACTTAATCAAAAACAAACAATACCAAACAAAACCTACCATCAGAAAACAACAGGTCGAGCCGATCAAAGTCGCTGGGCATCATCCCCTGTCCACTTAAAGTAAAGGAAAAAACGTTTCCGCCTTCGCCGCCGATCTGTGGAATTCGTTTCCCGAGCTGAGGTGCCCCCACACGTGGTGCAGCAACGGTAGTTGCCAAAAACATTTCTAAAATAGCGCCAATATAAGTCCTCTTTTGTTTTTGTCAAATGGCTTTGCTTATAATTTTTTTATGGATTTTATTGCATACATGCTATATATATATATTTATTGTTTTTATATAAGTTTTATATATATAATTTTTTATAAACATTATACTTTACGCATAACTAGTTGAAAGAACTAGGTGTTTTTTAAGGATGAATAAAGACGATTACACACAAACATTAAAAGGAGGATGTCAGCATATGAGATAATTGATTCATCGAAGCAGTATTGTTTATAAATAAAGTTATCTATACGACTTTATAGCAGTACAGGAGTATACACTCTACTATTTTGGAAAAGTTTTTCTCCTTTCATCCTAAAGGCTAAATTCATGTTCCGAAGCTGATCCAAGCCAAAAGAAATTCCTTGTATTCTTTGCAGACGACTTTCTTCACTGGAATTGGCTTTGCTGTATTGGTAAAGAAAAAACGAGCCACTTCTTCAGAAAAAATAAACTGCCTTTTTGGTGACATATTTGATAGTGTTTGGGGAGATAAGAGCTTTGTATGCCATGGACATTTTGCACGATTTTTAAAGTTAATAAAAAATCTTTTTGTTATTATATGTATCTCTCAAGGGATGCATACATTATATTAGTGTTATAATATATGTATACGTGATTATCAATGCACTTTTAGCAGAAGAAGCAATGCCTTTTTTTGCCTTTATTTGATAATATGCATCCTATGACATATACATATATTATCATTTTATAACATCATGACTACAAATATTTCATAGGCATCATACCATTTTATGAAAATCTCTTGTTTTGACTTTAAACGTATTTAAAACCTTTATCTCAGCAAGATCATTTTAAGCAGTGTGTTCACATAAGACATTGGATTTGGTTAAATATATATATTTTTTTATTATTGATAAATAAAATTAAAATATATTTTTCCAAAATTCTTACGTCATTTGGTTGATATTTTACTTTACATAATAGTGTATAATTTGAAACTTATGATATATATATATATACATTTGTTACACAAGTCAATCAACGTTCTATGTGAAAGAGCTTTCCATTTCTTTTCCATACACAATACCACCAATTTAATCAACTTTCAGTAAGCAGTACCATGGCAAATATCATTTCTGTACTTACCAGATACTTTTAGTCTTTTCTTTTCTTCAAACATATTTCAGATGTGAGTTTGTAATAAACTCTTAAAATAAATCATTGACTTATTTTTGCTTGGTCCTATAGTAAATAAAAGTTTTAAACGAAAAATTCCAAATATTTAAAACTTTTTTAAATACTAAGTTATATTTCAAACAAAAATTCCCATTATATTTTCTCTCTCATTTGTTATTGTGTTTAGTTATTTTAAGAAATGTTTTTGGTATATGGTTATTTTTTTTTTTTATTACTTAAGATATATTTTTATATAATTTTGTATGAAGTATGGGTAAAAAGATATATATCTTTAAAAATGGATCAATTAAAAGATTGAATTACCCAAAACCGTTAATATTTATACCATATTTTTCGCCACTTAACCTTTCATCTGTATTTGTATTGATTTGTTCACACAAAACCGAGTAATGATGTTCTTTAAAAAAGAGATCTCACCAGCACCTACCTTATTTCATTATTTTATTTTGCTTATTCCAAAGAATACTTTAATATTTCATCTGTGGGACAGTCATTGGGGTCTGATATACGTCATCAAAGCTTTCTTCAAATCGAGCATTTATTTATTCTCTGTTGAGAATGGTCGGTGAGAGACTATTCTTATGAATTCTCTTACGCAAACAGGTTGCATCTAAGATAAGTACAAGGTTAATTTAAATGAGAGCAATTTCATATACAATTTTAAGCATTTGACCCCTTGTACTCATTATCGAGCCTAGGAATGGTCACAGCCACGGAGGCGTAAGAGATCTTGCCATCTGCCGAAGATATTTTTCTCTAGGTAAGTGCACGGGTTGATGAAACATCCCGTTTTATATCTTGAAGACAAACTATGTCGGGATGTCCTCAAAGATGGAATGTAAAATGGCGTGCTAAGCACCCTGTTTATCCCACTTCTAGTCTTGAGGGACAGTATAATTATTTTTATGCTCATATTCGTTTTTTATTTCACAAAAAACAATTGTCCTTAAAATAATCAGAGATCTTCGTCCATGAATATCTTTCAGAAGATACACTCATTGAATAACAGATTCACGTGATATCAGATAGTTCCTTTTTATTTTCGTTGGATTTATCCCTTTATCAAGTGATGTTCAGACTCTGATCTTATTCTTTTGGCTGAGAGTGAGCGAATCCTGTCCATAAGAATGGCATTATAATTAATATGAGAGCGCTAATTTCTTGAGAGAGTTCCTGAAGCTCCTGGTATGCTTGAGACTTCCCAATTACTAGAAGATTTTTGAATAGTTTCATTTGGGGTGTTGTAGTTCATTACTTTCTCCATTGCAACGTCTTGAGTCTCAGTTTATACGTAATGAGACTTGAGCTTGTTTTATAGTCTGAGAGTCGTTATCCATACTCGAATAATTTTCGCAAATTGTCTCCAAATTGTATTCAGTCTCCTTTCCTCAGTTGAAGAGTCTTCCATTATTTTTATCTTTCTATACAGACATGGGCAAACTAAGACCCGCGGGCCGTATACGCCTGTTGTACAATTTAATCTGGCCTGCCGAGCTTGTCCGGTAAATAATATATAATGCTTCACAATATATTCATTAAGTCTTGTCCATACAATACCGCGTTTCACAAATATATGGCCTGCAAAGCAAAATGTTTGCCCATCCCTGTTCTATGTATACTGTCTCTTCGTTTAGAATAGGTGTTCCTTCATCTGACAAAATCATGACTAGCGTGGTGTCTGCTCTTTGCAAATTCCTCTTCCAACTGAGGCGTTGATTTTTCCCCCAAGGAGTTCGATTCATCATTTGTAAGCGCTCCTCAAGTTTCTTCTTCAGAACTCTTTCATAGCCAGAGGTTCTTATTTTCTTTTGGTCAGAGTATTGTTTCAGGTGTCCGTAGTTGAAACATTTCTGACATGCAGTTTTAGACCTTGAAACTTCAGTTTAATCCAACAACCTTGAAAAGGGACTATCTGAGGAATACTGGAGGGATCAGCGTTTATCTCCACCCTGTAATCGCTATCTCTCCAACCTCCGGTAATTTAGATATTTTTTTCTGCTTTCTTTTCCCTTTAAATTTGCTCGTTACCTCTTCATAAAAACCATCTTTGTTCAATGCCTTAATTTATAGTACCTTTTTAAAATAAAAGTCTCGATCTGACATCCATAGAAATCTTTTACAAATACAAGACTGGCCCATCCCAAATCTAGAGTTTGCTCCGGCGATTTCGTGCTGGTGGAAAACAAACTCAACAGCCATATCATGTACATCCAGGTGTGTCAATTTGTCATTTGGAACATTTTTTTTTCATCATCTTCCATTGGAATAACGAAGGTTTCCTATAGGCATAGCTTATAAAAATACGGCGCAGTATTATTTTCGGCGCCAGTGAAACACTCAATACCCAAAATGCTATTCGATTTTCTTTGGGGAAAAAATTAAAAAAAAACCATAAAGCCCTAAAAACCAACTCTTCGTGTTTTTTTATATAAATTAATTCGGCCCGCCTAGCTTGTCCAGTAAATAGAATAACAATGCTTCATAAATTCATTACGTCTTTTACCTACAATACCGCATTTCACCAATAGATGCTAGCTGACATTTAGGCCCCGCCTTACTCCTTTTTTCTCTCTTGAATTTCTCATTGCCATTTGAGCCCTTCTGTAAAAAATGAGGGGATCAAAAAAATAAAGTGGACATTCACTGTACTGCTGTGGCCCGCTAGTCAAAAAGTTGCCCATCCCTGGTATAGAGGGCTTGTTTGATAATTAAGCACATTGCTCTGAAAGGATTTTAACTTTATTAATGTTTGCTCCTCATTGAAACAGATCCTTAGAGAGTATGATTAAACCAATAAAACTTGTTTAAGTAAGCTTTCACTTTCTTAGATCAACCATAGGTGTACATCATATCTTTAACCACTTCAAAGTCCTTTTCTTTATATCAAGAGAAAAAGTGGGGGGGGGAGGGAGATAAGACATGAAATCAAGCACTTGTTTTATACATATTAAGTGTGTACATACCTACCTTCCTAAAAAGAAAATTAAACTTAATTAAAGTTCTTTGTCTTAAGTCATGATGATGGTGGCTTACGATGAAGAAGAAGTAAAAGGAAAGGGTTTCCTTTGTGGTTTTTTATACTTTTGTTTCATCTTAATTTAAGTAGATAAAACAACACACACACCCACTCAATGAGTGTTTTCTTTGAAATTATTATAATGTGTGGGGTTTGATGTACGCAAAAATATGGGCTTATGTAATTCTCCTGGTTCAAGGATAATTAAAGCATGGTCTTCTCTATCATTAATTAGTCAAAGGAAAGCTTCTATATTGTGCAAATGTTTTTCAAAGGAGTTGCTAATTTGTCTCTTGATGAAAGGGTGGAGTGTATTAATTGAGGTCTCAATAACTTTTTTGCGGTCAAAATTAAGTCAAAGATTGTTTACAGCCTTTATAATAAAGGAACACTCCACAGAAAAGAAACATTTGTTCCATTTAAAGTGCTGTTCAGTGATTAGGATGGCGGCCCCCACTTGGGAAAGTACTTTAGAAGTCATGGAGATGAAAGGAAATCCTGTAAGAAATGTCCAATGACGTCGTCTACCTATGTTATGTGATTTAAATCATAGAGATATAAAGATATAGAGAGCTGATTCTCCAATTGTAGAGAAACAGCGTTCTGTTGTTTCTGTTTGTTCAAAATAAACAAAGTAATTTGTACTGCGTCATCTTAAGCTCATAATAGAGATAGATTCTATCTCTGTGATCAGCTTACGGTGACGTAGTACAAATTACTTTGTTTATATTGGACACACAGAATACAGCTGAACGATGTTCTCTGCTATGAAGGGAATCAGATCTCTATATCTTTATATATCTATGATTTAAATCACATAACATAAGTAGTCCTTTAAAATAACGTCACTGGTTATAATTTTGCTCATATTCCTTTTTTCTTCAAGAGTGGAAATTTAGACCTTAACAGATCAAGGGATAAAAAATATTCCTACCTTTTCTTCATTATTACTTTATACTTCATATATATATACCGGGTGCGGGACAGAAATCGCAACACTTACAAAAGTCCAATTTGAGATTACGAGAGGTTTCGAGCAAAATGTTCCTCGAAATAACTCAGTAGCAGAGTTTATGTTTATGCTTTTATGTTATTATAATTTTCCTCTGAGAATAAGCAGAGAGATGGACGAGACTGTAGAGTTCAAGTGTTGACGCTTTTTGGCGCGGGTAAGACTCCAACTGAGATCGCGAAGCAACTGAACGTGGTAAGATCGACCATTTACCGCCTCAAGAAGAAGCTGGACATAACCAAGGATCGAGAGGAAATCTGGGAGTGGTAGCAAGTACAATTGGAACCACAATTGATTTGTGATGTGATCCAAAGGGCTCCAATCACCAGCATGAGAGCTCATGCCAAGGACCTTGGTGTTGATGAGAGTACGGTCAGGAGGGCTGTCAAGGAGTGTGGTGGCAAGTCCCTTGTGATGTTGGAGAGACCATTAATGACACCTAAAACAAAGTGACTCATCTCCAACGTTACAAGGGTCTGATCATTGACCTGAAACCTGCACCAGCTGGAAGGATAATCATCTTCAGTGATGAAAAGACCTGAACTGTGGATCCGGTCAGAAATAAAAAAGAGACCGGTTTGTGGCCTTTGAAGATGTTAATGAAGACCTTAGAACAATTACCACTACCAAGCATCCAGCCTCAGCATGTCTCTGGGCTTTGTGGCATCATCAGGGGATACAATGCCATTTCTTTTGTTTCCCCGAGGGTTTCGCTTGAATGCTGCCACGTACATTGAAAAGCTGCGCACCAATGGGTTCAGGCAACATTTCCAAACCAAGAAGTGGTGCTCCAACAGGATGGAGTACCAACTCATACAGCAAAATCTACCCATAATTTTTTATCAGAGAACATCCCATTTTGCGATAGGGAAAAGTGGCCTCCATGCAGCCCTGATGTAAACCCTTTGGACTTTTCTTTTTGGCCGCATGTGCAGGCCAGGGCCTGCAGAATACGTCACCCCAATATTGAAGCAATGAAGGCCTCCGTTGATGAACACTGTGATGGAATGGACGCTCATTACATACGGTCTGTTTGTCAGGCCTTCAGGTCCCGTTTGGAGGCCGTTGTTGCTGTTAAGGCGGATGTATAGAAAAAATAAGAGTTGTATGAACATTTTTTATTTCTTATAATGTTCTGATCAAATCCTTTTAACTGACACAGAGGGGCGTAAACATATACTAGGTAAGTGTTGTTTGTTCGCACCCGTATATCTATATATATATATAATATATAATATATTAATATATATTATATATATTATATGATATGATTTACTGTAATATAGTCGTGGTTATTATTTTCGCGCACACCTTATTGCACGCTTTAACGTCGTATGCTTTTTTCGTATATACTTTAGTGCACGTCTTAAACATCGGACTCATTTTTAAAACGAGTATTATTATGTGTTGCTCTATTGCCGTTGCTGCTAATAATCGCATGCTTAAAGTCGTAAGTTTTATCGTCGTAGGTTTACTTCAATGTATTAATCAGTGAAAAAAGAGGGAAAGAAAGAAAAAAGAAAAGGGGCTTAAGGGAATTAATATAATCAAAAGCAAGATACAAAGATATAAGTTATATCAAAGAAAAGACATTCTGCATATTAGGACAGAATGGGGAGTGTGACTTAACTAATATACTCTTATGATATTGTAAGAGTTATTAAATAAAGTCATATTTTCTGATAATATTTGTTTTGAAAAACATCAATATGAAAATATATCGTAGATAATTCATTCTATTTATTTTTACCATCTAAAACGGGATTAAAAAGAGTCCCATCAGTTGCTGCTGACTGTGGCATTGATCTTCCCTTTTCATGAAGTCTATTACACATCAATTATATTGTAGGCTAGTGGCCACAGTAAAATAATATTAATAACATATTATTGTGCTTTTCAATATTAGCCTGTTCATATTATAGTTTACCAAAGGAAATGAAAACAGGGAAGAAAAAAATCAAAGATTAGCTCCTCTCTCATTACGGCTGTGTATTTTCAGGTTAAAAATATGTTATGCTAATTAATGATAAAATTTGAAAAATTGTATGGATATTATTAAAAAAAAGTTTACTCCATTTTAACATTATTTATATTATTATAGGCATTCATTCAATGCCTAAAAAGCATGTTTTAACTCCCCCCCCCCCGGTTTTTATATAAATGCTTTATATTCTGTAGTTGAAAATATAATTTCATAACCCCAGCTAATAAATGAAAGCGTTAAAGGACCTTATCAGGGAACCATATTGATAGTACATATATTTTATCACCCGATTGACATAGGGTCTCTTTTATATTGTATGAAATCAGAGAGGAATGAAAAAAAAAAGAATGAAAATGGTGGAATGGTAACCCTAAACCTCATTGTGTGATCTTAATTATATATATATATATATATATATGTAAGATCACAAATGATATATTAATATATATTATATATAATATAATATATTATATATATATATATAATATATATATATATATATATATATTAGGGTTGTTCTTATTTTTCAAATGTTTGAAATGTTAGCAACTTTGTGGATTTTCTGTTTCTTGGTGATAAAAGAAGACGACATACAAAGTTTGAACAAAATCGGTCAACATTACGAGGTCGCGCAACGAGGTCAAAGTTTTAAAAATTTAGTAAAAATATAGTTTTCGCAAATTTCTTCAAAATGGTGGACGTTACAGACTTCAATAATAATTATTAATTTAAAGGAAATCTAATTTACTACCAGACGTATGTTTGATGTTTTTTAATAAAACAAAGTTTTCAGTAAAAACAAAGCAAGAAAGGGAGTGTGTATTGTTAGCTTATTTCATAGCTTTTTTGTATCAATTAACTTCACTCGCCTGTAGAAGATGACTTGTTCGCTTCAGAGTAAAATAGTACTTTTAAGTTTAGTAAAACTTTAGATGATAAATCCAAAAATGACCTTGGTTGCATTCTATCAATTCAGAATTCAGTACAATCTGAGTTTACATCATATGATTCAGAGCCTGTATTGACCTATAAGAAATCGATTATGAAAAAAATAAAAATAATGTGTTTCTTAGATTTGCGTCAAGGTATCCTCTCAAAATTTTACTTTGTCTCTGACGCATTTATAATCCATTATATGCGTCATTTTGTACGCGAGATAGGCTTTTTTTAATGTACATATAACTCTCTACTTATTAAATTGACATGATTTAGTATACCAAAATATTAAAGCTGGTTAACCAAGCTTTCATTTGATATGTTTTGTGTTCTAAAAATCGCTATACTTTAAGAGATATAAGCAAATACGTACTCTCCCCCAAAAATTGATCTTTTGATATGAGAATATACGATTACCATTTGGTAATGCTGTTAGTGTTACCTGGATAGAAAGAGAAAGAGAAGGGAGAGAGTATTTTGCCTCACTTCTCTCCCTTCTTTTTTTCTTCCTATCCAGGTACACTAACTGCCGTTACCAAAAAAAACTGTGTTTGTTTATGTTTAGAGTTTTAATTTTAAACTATAATTTTTTATTTTTGTATGTTTATATATAACTACTCTAAGCCAATAAAGTCTAAAAAATGTGCCACCGTACTTAGGGAAGAGGAGATCGGATGAGGCCCGGCGTCCGAACACGATCAATCTGACCCCACCTGGGCACCGACTAAGATCTTGCCTACCGGGTTTCGGTCGCCATTGCTACCATCCCGGCTTGCAAAGCATTTCCAGGTTTCCATAGCACAGCCCGAACTGATATCCCATTAAGGGATGGAAGTCCGGCCTTGTGGAGCAGAGCATCGATCCGCACGTGACTGCTAGCCTTACAACAAGTAAAGACCTAGCTGCTTGTTTTATGGAAACCTGGATCGATCTTGCAGCCTTCAGGGAACAGTTACGTCGTTTTTTAGTCGAGGTACATTTGTCACCGCGGCAGCGTAGCTGACTCGACCCAGCATAAGACCTTGGCCAATTGTCGCAAATATACTACCGCGTGGGAGGTGGAGCGAAAGACGATAATCAGCGCCGCACACTGTTTTGCTGACTGCACCACATTGGCCTCATGGGGCTGGTGGAGAAAGCTGCGTCAAACGTGACACCAAGGAGCTCAATGTCCTGGATGGCCTTCACATCCTCGATCTATTGGTATGGTAAATTTTGACCTCAGAAGCCTTGGCATACCACCAATGAGGAGCTGCGTCTTGGAGGCGTTCATTTTGAGACCATTCCCCGTCGCAAAACGATAGAACGCTTCAGCCCGTTCTGTTGACGTTAAGTGACAAAAATTGGGAAAAAGCGACGAATAGAGATAATTACCATTCAGAAAGACTAAAACAAGAAATTGAACGCAAATTAAAGAGTTTGATCAAGACAATATTGATGAAAGTAACTTGATTCTGAGATTGATGTTCCTTCTCACAGCTCAGATATAATTTTCATACCCCGCCAGAAGCCTTGGCAAAGATTGTCTCACAAAACCGAACTAGACTGCCCACACTAGCTGCTAGTTGTGATCGATATTTAGTCAGTATTATGCTGGAGCAGCCATAGCTTCTGCTGCTCTGATTGACTATGGTGGTTATTGACAAAGAAAATACGGGACATTTAATTGGACCACATAAATTACGCAATGAAAGGAAAAAATATCGGGATGAGAGGATGCAATGTGATTTGGACCATTTACAAAACACAAATTCTCTTTATTTTGATGTAAAAAGACATTAACTAAAATAATAACAAAAAATAAAAAACAACAAATGGACATCAAAATTAATGAAAAAATTATCATTGTGTTATCTTGTCCGAACCGGAAAATGTGTATCTTACACATTTGACACCTAAGTCTGGACATGGAAAGGAAATTTCAAGCGCTATTCACGAGTTTTTAGTCGACAAAGCTCTGATCCAGAAATCTATTGTATGTGTTGGATGTGATGGAACAAACACAAATGTAGGATCAGCGAAGGGGCCATTCATCATCTGGAGAATTACTCTGCCGTCCTCTTCATTACTTCATTTGCCAGCTTCATGGAAATGAATTGCCCTTTCGTGCAGTTTTTTACATGTATGAGGGAAACAAAGTGGTCCTGTGCATTGGAGTGGCCCCATTGGAGCAAAATAAAGGAAATGTTCTCTGAGCTACCAATTGTTGAATTCGAAGCGACCAAATTAATCATTTTCCGGTTTTAATTGAAGAAATTATAAGGGATCAGAAATTTTATATCGGATATGCATTGGAATTATTAACGGAACCATTGACAAAGATTTGGCTGCTATCGAACCTGGGCCTCCATTTGTGTCAAGGTGAACACATTGTGGAGCAGAATACTCCGACTATACCGGGTGGAAGGCAAAATTGTTACACTTTGTAGTTTTAACTTTAGCTACTTATATTTCAGCAAATATGAATAATTTAAGGAAAAAGCTTTAACATATAGTTTTATGGCATATATATACATCAATAATCGATGTAGCCACCGTCAGCGATCACAATGGCCTCAAGACGCCTCCTGAAGGCCTGGCAGGTCGTTGTAATGTACTCTT
This sequence comes from Caligus rogercresseyi, assembly GCA_013387185.1. Taxonomy (NCBI): domain Eukaryota; kingdom Metazoa; phylum Arthropoda; class Copepoda; order Siphonostomatoida; family Caligidae; genus Caligus; species Caligus rogercresseyi. Next base: position 3,903,965 of record CP045896.1, read on the forward strand.
TGGACATGGAGGTCCAGTGCTCATTAACAGAGGCTTTCATGGCCTCAACATTTGCGTGCGGGAGTGTACATGCCTTGGACTGAACGTGCGGCCAGAAGGGGTAATCCAGTGGGTTGGTGACTGGGCTGTAGGGCAGCCACATGTCCTTAGGCCAGAACTCCACATGCTTCTTCAGCCAATTATGGCAGTTAAGGCGGTGCCTCATCTTGCTGGAAGACCACATTGCCATCAGGGAAATTCTCCGTCACCCATGGAAGGAATTTCGTCTTCAGCACCTTGATGTAGTCAGCTGTCTTGAGCCTGAATCCTGTCGGAAACCAAATGAGTGGTGCAGCGATGCATTGGATGCCACAAATCCAAGGACATTACACTTGTTGGGTGCTTTGTGGTAGTCAGGGTCCGAGCAGACTTATCAATTTTCCCCAAAGCTGATAGCGGTCATTCCGGCGGTTCCTTACTGGATCAACAGTCCAAGTCTTTTCATCGGGGAAGATGATGACACTGCCAGCTGTTGCACTTTTCAGGTTATGGGGAGAGCTTGACAACGTTGGAGATGGACAACTTTTATTCTCTCATTGAGAAGTGACCTCTCCACTAGACCTCCCAAAAAAAACACTTTTTTAGTTTTTTACATATACCCAGCGATTATGGTTCATTTTTTGATGCTGAAAACGAGTATCTAAATAAAAAATCTCTAGCATTGTTAGAAGTCGGACGTCACTGGTGTCAAAGGTTTTCGTTATGAAGCAAAACTTTTTTGTTATTACTTAGTTTGAAAAAAAAACTAGTTTTACAAACATAGTTATGATCAATTGATGACTTTGTTATTTGTTGCAAAATTTTCGTCAAATATAGTAGTGCCAATAAATGAACATAAGTGCTGACGCACCAACCATTTTTTAATAACAGCTCCTACTTTATAGTTTCAGGAAGGAAAAAGAAAAAAGGGTACTCATGTTGATGTTTTAAGTTATCTTTTTAATACGTTTTAAAACGACTAATGATAGTAGATTTTCCCCATCGAATCCCAATCCACTCCCTCTGAATCCCTCTCATCAGTATTGATACCAATTCTTTTAATCTTTGTTTTTCTCTCAAAATACAGTTTTCAATGGAAATGTCATTATGGTAATCTCGTGAATTCGCCAATAGACATTTTGTTCAAATATATATTATATTATTTAAAAGACCTGCATCGGAATCACAGACTCCGAAAAAGAACACTTCACAGCCTCAAAAGTTATTTAAACAATGATGACTACAATTTTTTCTTTTGTTAACGTTAACTCCCTCCAATCAATAAAAAGAAAATATGGTTTGTCTAGATTATTAAAGTACCTTGAGTTTCCCGACATTGTGCTTTAAGTGACACGAGATGTTGCCTAGACAGACATTTCTCCCTGCCCACTGGCTATGAATCTTTTTCATCCTACGACTCAAGTCTTGTTCATCCAAAGCGTGGAGTAGTGGCGCTTATTAAAGCAACATTTCAACCACGTATGGATTTTGCAGTTCTGATGGTAATATCATCAAACTAAATGCATTACATCGAATTCTTGCTTTGACATAATTGGCGTCTACGGACCCAACAACGATGATGAAGACTTTTTTTCTCGAAAACTAATTTCAATTATTACTAACAAGGCTACCATTATTGCTGGCGATTTGAATGTAAAATTAAAACCTGGAAGGGACTCTTGTCGTAATGTTCCAAGCTCCAACCCTCGTGCTACGAGGCCCTTACATCTTTAATTTCGTCCTATGGTTTTCTTGAAGCCGGAGACGTCTTTGAAGACTACAGTCACACTTTCTTCTCTAGAGACAAATATTTACGTCCAATCTTCTAGGATTGACCTCATATTATTTAAGGGCTTCCTTAGTAGTTCATTAAACTCATACAAAGTGGTTGACACTGGTATTTCAGACCATCATGGTCTCTATGCCGCTTTTAACATTACCAAAAAGATATTAAGCATAAAAGAAGCTGGAAACTAAATTCCGACCTACTAAACGACCCAATAGTAAACTCAAAAATCATAAACATAATTGAAAAAGCAAAGTCAAACTTTAAAAACGGAAATGACATTTTTATCGAAATTGAGAAGATGATTCAAAAGTGAGGGGAACATGTAGGAGCGCTGGCGCCAAAAAAGCAGAAGAGAAACGCAAGTTGATCTACGAAATTCAGAATATACATGAAGAGAATATATCAAAACAAGAAAAGCAGTTTAAGTTGGACCAACTATACCGAAAAGCAGATCTCATGCAGAGAGTGAAACACAAAATTGAAGCAATTTCGGACCTATCTAACTCGAGGCTTCAATGTATGAAGTTGGACAACAAAAAGCATAATGCAAAAATATTTCACTCACTACAAGTAGCGGAAAAATATCAAGCCACCCAGACTTCGTATGCACCGAAATTAGCTCCTATTTCACGAAGCTTTATAGCTGCTTCAATTGTACGGCTTCTATACTGTGTACTCGATGCGAAACGTCAAACGCCGACTTCTGCCAAAGTTTAAGATGCCCCATGGACAATAATCTTCACATTTCCCGCAAGGATAATGACCATATTGAAACACATCTTACCATTGATGAAGTGAAATTTGCCATCTTAAAAATACAAAGATTAACAAGTCACCAGGTCCAACTGGCCTAACCTTCGAATTTTATAAAAAATATATTCATTATTTAGCGCCCTTTTACTCAGTTTTTACGAAAAAGTTTTAGCTGTTGGTTATTTTCCCGAGTTTGCTTCAGATGGAAAAATTGTTTTAATACCTAAAAAAATAAAGATCCAACGTTTTTAAAAAATCTTCGTCCTCTTACAATGCAAAACGCTATTTATAAAATCTACTCCTATGTCGTGGCCAATCGAATGGAAAAAGTTTTAAATAAAATACTTCACGGATCACAATACGGTTTTTAAAGAACAAACTCATGGACATTGTTCCTTTTACACTTCAGACAATTTTTGACTATGATTTTAACTCATCGTTTATGGCAATTGACTTTGCCAAAGCATTCGATACCATATCTCATAATTTTATCATCCAAACCCTTTATAGCAAAGGGTTTGGAGATTTCATAATTCGGATGGTTAGTGTCTCCCTTGCCAAAACAAGAACCTTAATTGAATACGGGAACCGAAAGTCTTATTTCCATAACAAAAGAGGCGTTCGACAAGGTGACCCAATGGCTGGAATACTTTTCGTCCTATGCGTCGATAATTTACTGCAAAGAATACACTTCGACGAAGAAATTCGCGGGTTTTGTTCGTCTGCAGAGACACTAAAATGCTTGTGCTACGCCGACGACCTCACAATGGTTTATTCCGGCAACCCGCTGCAACCCTTATTTCCATGAAAAGAACTTTTAACATTCTAGACAATTTTTCAAGATGTTCTGGGCTAAGGATGAACATAGAGAAGACGGAACTGATAAGCCCTTATAAAGGCATTATAGAAAAAGCCTGGCCACTCCTAAAACTCTCTGACGATCTAAATATACTCGGGTCATGGATTGGTCCAAACAGCTCAATACTGAACTGTGAAATGATTTTATGAAACTAAAACGTAAATGTTATTTCTTCAAAAATCTTAATTTAAATGTTTGGAATCGAATTCAGGCATGGAATTCCTACGTCGTCCCAAGTGTTATACATTTACTACGAGTCACCCCTTTTAACCAAGCTATACTAGAACACATCATGACTATTGAAACGTCTTTACTTGTACTGAACAAAAAGAAAAACATATCCTTTAATCGAATTCATAACCAATAAAAGTGGGAGGATTGGGTGTTATAAATTTCAAGATTTTGTGGCAGTCTCTTAACAGTTATTGGATACGAAAGTTATGGGAAAAAAATCATTTTTGGAGTATCCACTTTAATCACTTTTTAAAAATCTACGAAAGCGAATACGACGAACATCCCTGTAATGGTCTTTCAAAAATTTTACAAATAGTCTCAAAACACTCAGCTCGTATGCAACAATTCTCCAACGGTTCTAAAGACATAATCGAAAGATATGAGTCGCTTTTAGGATGGGAGAAGCCTGTTGTCGAGAGTCTAACTCTCATACTCCAAGAACCCTTAACGCTAAATAGCCGGCGACGTTATCAATTCTTCTTCATTAATTAACAAACTTGCTCATAATTTCTTGCTAACCAAATTGGCAGGCCAAGCGTAATTCAACGGCCACTCCTACCTTATCGTCTCAAACTATCAACCGTATCAACAAGGGAGCTTAGAAAATCATCTATTGTCCCTACCCTAGCACCTTACGAAGGATATTTAAGAACGCGGGATCGCGAGGAGTACAAGTGAATGTATTGCGGCAGTAAGAAGCAATTTATTAACATCGTCGGAAAAATGGTTTAAATACCGTGTACTCACTGGTTCTTTAGAGGTGGCTGCAAAAAATTTCAACGACACACGCCAAAATTGCTTCTTCTGCAAAGGTCAGCCCGAAACCTGGATCACTTATTATGGAAGTGCCCAGCTCTAAATGAAACATACCAAGCTGTCCGTCGTATCATCGAAGGAAGTTTTAACACCACCATCAGTGAAGAGGACTTCCTCTCAACTTCCTCGAATGCCAAATGCGACGCCGTCATCACCAAAATCCAGAGCTGCGACTACCGAATGTAAATCGGTATTCGATACTACCGACGGTAGATTTCAAGTATCGAACCGATTTTACGATATTCGGTAGAAAATATCGAATATCGTACCGATTGTCAATCGGTACGATATTCGATATTTTTTTTAGTTTTGTTTTTCTAAGTAAAAGTGGAAGTGCTCCCTTGTGTGAAGAACTTGAACTTTGAAAAATAAATAAACAAACTATAACTTGTAGTATTATAGATGTTACGGTCCATTTGAAAAATCGGTCATTATTCATAATGCCCGGGCAATATGAATAATGACCGACTCAGCGGGCATTATTCATATTGCCCGGGCATTATGAATAATGGCCGACGCAGCGGTCCATATGAAAAATATTATTTTTTAGGGTACTGTATGTTATTTTTTAGTATTTGATGTTGAAAAATGATTCTACATATTGTAATTAAGCTATTAAATGCAGTTTATAGTTGTTTAAAATGTCATTAGAGCTATTTTTAGTATGATGAAAAAATCACTGTCCGTTATTATGTGGTGTCCGATAATCAAAGCCATTATTATAATTTTCGATTGTTCTCTTTCACTGTGCATTTACTTTTGTCTTTGGTTGAGTCTTAAGAATTATTCATAATGCCCGGCCATATGAATAATAATTTTGTAATATCGGACACTGCAAACAGTAATAATAAGTTAATAACTGATCGAATTCAAATTTGTATTTATTTTTTCCCGGAAAACTAATTTTGATTTTCTATTTTTGCAACCAGCTGCAAGTCAGTTTTGCTTATTTCAAAACCTTTCTTATGTCAAAAGTCTGTTGTCTATAAAAATACTTTGTACGGTAATTGAAGCATTAGTATTGATGCTACTTTGTTATCTTTCATTGTTTATTTATCATTTGTTTTTCTTTGCGTCGAGTTCTGCGTCGAGTTCTGATCCAAGAGTAAATGGGATTGCTTCGGTGATATTGGATTTACAAACCCCAAGAGCACTCCTACTGGACAAACCATGGAGGAGAAGAAGCAGAGAAAGAGGACGTTTTGAAAGAATCGAGGACTGAAGTCATACATCTGTCATATTTCTCCGTGGTTCTTCGTCTGGAAAAGATGTGTTTGATCCCTGGCTCACTCACTTGTTGAATCAAGTCCATCAATCCAATGTTTTGTCCCCATTCCAAGCTCTCTCTTCGATAAGCCTTATGAAGGATTGCAGGCATACAGATCAAATGCATGGAGTCAGACAATGCTTGGATCTGAGACACAATTGTTAGACGTGTGAAATGATCCAATACTGATAATAGTCGACTTGACCAGGACTGACTTTCTTCCTCACCGTCTTAGAACTCAAACTCAAGCCACAGGTGAAAAATCATTAATTTAACTCTCTAGAGTGGAATCGTAGTCAGTCTCCTCTTGTGTTAAAACAGCTTTTATTGATTTCAGATTCATGCTCAAGATAAGGATGAGGAGTGTCAAACCAAGAAGAACGTTGGTATGCGGATTTGATATTCTTTAATGATGGAAGGATTGACGGCTGAGAACACTTAATCAGTCATCAAAGTTGAGCCCAAGGAGGGATCCACCATATATGATGAAACTGAAGCAACTTGCTCGATTACATCTTTAAATAAGATATATTAATTTCTTATCAATACATTTTTTTCTCTTCTACATATGAGTTGAAATATATTAGTCATAAAATTAAACTCTCTGGTCACTTACTCATTTATTTATATTACTAAATCAGATACACAAGTAAATACTAAAATCTATTGTTCGTTTTGCACACAGACACTATTGCAGAGGAGATATTTTTTGTAATTTAATGTTTATTGCTTTTGCTTACCCCGTTGGCTTATTCAACCATTTATATGCAGGGGTTGTATATTAACTATTCAAACAGTTAATGATTTCATACACATCACTAAATACATTCAAATTGATTTGTTAAAACTTGCAAGTACCTGATCGCAGTGGATTCAATGATGTCAATAATAATATTGACAAAGGTGCTCAAATGATACTCATTCTTTATACTCGATGTTTCTTTCCTCTGATGTACTAAAAACTGGTTGATAAAAATATTTTATTTTAAGTTCGAGGCTCTTTTAACAACAAAAAAAAACTTTTTTGGGTGGCCCATGGACCATTGATTTGGATCTTAGTAAGTCGATGAAAACAAAGGATTTCAAATACTATGGAAATTTGTGGCAGACATTATAAATGCCATCAACGGATATCGGGATCGCCTACCACTTTGTTTTATTTGATTAAAGTATGCTTAAGCTAAACTGACATAAAGCATTATGGTATTTGCTTCTATGTGTATTACTCTCAGACTAAAATATTTTTTAAAGACACTATTAAGTTTTGTTCATACAACTATTTGTACAAAATTGCAAAGCCTATACATAACATAATATCCATTAAAAATTTAGTGAGCTTGTTCCAATTGTTTCAAACGAGCTTCTTTTTGATGGTATTGTCGCATATCGTTGTTGATACAATTTTCACAATTCCTTTGACCATTATCTATAGATGTTTGGCAAGTAATACATGTGGCACCAACTTGCACCATATAATTCGGTTCGACAAGTTGTTCCATCTCTGTCGTATCTTGAACCATATTATCTGAGATAATAATTATTATTATCTGAGCCATTATTTTTTATCGGGAAATATTTTTTTACTTCTATACATAATATATAATATTCTATAATAATATATAATAAATGGAACCATGCTTATATGAAAAAACAATTGAGAACCTTCAAGATTTGTATTTGAGGACCCCTAATCTAGACTTTATGGTTTATAATTTATGAATATATGTATAAATGCTTATTTAAATATAAAAAAATGACAAAATATTTATTCTATAACGGTAGTATTTACAAGTACAAATAAATAATCAATTTTAATTGAGGTCAGGGTCCTTCTCTAGAAAAGACTTGAACTTTTTACTGTTCCCCTTTAGCATAACTAGCTGTTCAAAATTATTGGCATTTAAAGAAGACCTCTTGGGGCGAAGAATATTTCCAGCCGTGCTGAATAACCTTTCAGCAGCAGCGGAACTTGGCAGAGAGGTATTATATTTGCAAAAAAGCTTGATCCAAGCATCGCGATGGCCGGCAGGAAACTGATCTCTACTGACAGTGTGGTTCCTGGATCTGGACCAATTGATGACCTCCAGCCTTATGTCCTCCTCATGTGTAGAGTTATTGTCTTGAGTGCTCGGAGTCCCATAGAGGTCGTCGTAAAAAAATTGTTCATCACCCTGATTAGGAGATGCCTCCTGCGTAGGTGATGGATTAGCAAGGCTTAACAACTCCTTGACTATTTTCTTGACTTGAAGTGTGTGGGCTGGGTGAGTGGCAGTGGCCATCAGAAGATGTTCCTCCGCGAATAGGTGATCAAATCTGAAATAATAAGTTTCATTTAAATAAATTCTTATAGGTAATAAAGTTTTTTACTTTGTAGTAATATATATATATATACATACATACAAGCCACATTTTTTTTGCTACAGCGAAGATCAAACCTTTTTTTGGATCTCTTGGGTGTAATGAACATAATAAAATGGGTTTGAATCAATTTTAAAATATTTAATGGCAGACACAACAGTTTCTTTATGAAGTTAAAGCTTAGTTTATATGGCTTATTTAAAAAATACTTTTATAAAAATTAATAATGCTCTTCTAAGAAGAGTCTTCTTATTTTATGAAGAATCTCATTAAATTATTTACAGTGGTATATATATATATATATTTATTTTTATGATTTCAAAGTTTGTTATTATACCTGTAAGCTAGGGTTGGACTGTAAAACTGTATACCGTTTTACCGTGACGGTATTGCGTTTGGACGGTATGGCCATGAACACAGTCCAAAGAAGTTCCTAAATAAATTGTGTTTTTGGTGGCAAATTTTCGATCCAGCCATGAAACGTAGCCTTAGTTAAAAAAAAAAACTAAAAAAAAAACACTGACAATGCCTACATGGTTCTGATCAGCATGCATTTGTGTAATTTAAGGAAACGGGTACATAATGTAAGTTGTAAGCCTAAGGACACAACGTTTGAGCCCAATGACGCGCCCGGCTGAGGCAGAATTTGTGCAGATTTGCCTAACCACGTAGAATACAATAATATAGCATATTTTGAGGGTCAGATGCGCTACTTGTTTAGTTAATATTCAAACAGTATTTGGGTATTGGGTTGCGAATCGTTAATGTCCATGGTTCATCAGCAGAGTCCAACCTCCATGTCTGTAGCGGCAGTTCAAGGCAAGGCTATAATGTATTTGCCAAGGCTAAAGTGAATGTGTGTGTGCTGTGCTTCTGTGTACAGACATGTTTTGTTTTTGGCCTTTCCCAGTTTGTTTTCTCCGTGTTATTTATGTTCATTTTAAACATGTTTGATTTATGATTTACTGCGTGTCCGTCCGATGAATCCCCATTCTCTAACTCAGCTAAATTAATTTAAATTAAGTAGTCACGTGCACAACTGCACATTCAGACCAATGAACGTAATTGGCACGCTGTTCTAGCCAATGAGAGCACACTAACTCAGCCAGCTAATTTCAATATTTGACATGTGCACACTCCAACCACAGTAGGACTATTAAGGCATATCTATCCCTAAACGTCGCTGTCAGATGTGGGTGGAAGCCCGTCGAATTGAACAATAATGTTTTTAAGGCCTGTGAGTACATAATGCATATTTTAGAACATATTGAGTATATAATGCATATTTTAGAACATATTAGGACGGCAAAGAAAATACCGCGATAATACCGTATACCACGGTATTGAGGAAGGCCCATACCACGGTATTAAAATTTTCATACAGTCCAACCCTAAAAGCCATTGTTTCTATTATGCTGGTCGAGGAGGTAATCAACAAGTGTCCTTGCATACTTCAAATTTCGATTTTTTTGTATTTCCAATTTATGTTTAAGGATCATCAAATCAGGCAAGAGGTTGCCCATGTATGTCCACTTTTCTGCCTGCATCCTATCTAGGCAGGTGGCAAGAGGCTCCATTACGTCAAGGTATTCTTGTATTATCTCAGTGTCCCTCAAGTCGAAACCGTTGTAGCCTTGGTCAGCAAGGATGTGATTAATGTCGACCTTGGCGTCTTGTTTCTGTAAAACAAGTTCCATGATGGCCTTCATAGAGTTGAAATAGCTATTCCACCTTGTAGCTACAGGTGTGACGAGCTTTCTTCCACCCAGGGCTTCCTTTATGTTGTTAGAATAAACAGTGGACCTATTTTGTAGGTTCCATAGGGCTTGTGCCTTGGCTCCAGACCGTTTAAAGACAGCCCTGAGCCCCTTATTCCACTCGGGCACCTCTGCTATGTCCTTTGTGGCCAAAAGATTAAGTGTGTGGGCACAGCATCTAAAATGAGGTGGAAGGTTAAATTCCTCATCTTTGCAGCTGTGCAGCAACGAAAAAACGTCGACGATCTCAATTTTTTCGTTCCCATCGTCTTTTTTTTGTTGAAGCTCCTCCTCTGTCAACTCAAGCCTGGTGGTGGAATCAGCGGCAAAGTGCTCAAAAGCTGCCACGTAGTTGCGCCCGTTGTCGGTGGTGCAATGAGTAATTTTGTCAAGGAGACTAAACTCAGCGAAGATGTCGGTTAGGTTCCTTGCTAGTAGTCGCCCCGTTTGTTTTTCCATCAACTCCCTACATGCGAGAGTTGCCGCCTTTCTCTCCAAAGTATTTGGATCGATCCAATGAACAGTGCAGCCAAGAAAAGACCTTCTGTGGGACGTCCAGGAGTCAGCAGTGGTTGATACAAGTTCAACATTTTGTAAGATGGCCTTGACTTCATCCTTAACCTGCCAAGAAAGATTAATTTAATAGAAATCTCTATAAAATATTTTGTTAGTAATAATTTTTATAATTAAAACAGTGATATTATTTAGCTAACAAATTTCATATTAATAAGTAGAATGTACTTTTTATTTGGTACCTCAGTACAACAATTCATTTGCCATCAAATTGGTTACATCATAATTTTTTTACATCATTACATTAACATATTTAAAAAGTCACTAAAATACTTTACAATACTATGTGGAGGGACATATCTTGTAGAACGTAATTTATATAAAATTAACTGTGTTTTTGTTGTAATAAAATTAACTTCATTACTATGTGGACCCAAATGTAAATATGAAAATTATTTAGGGCATAAAATAAGTTTAAATTTGTTGTAAAAAATGTTTGATAATGTACTGATAATTTTTATAATAAATGGACACTCGACTAGAAAATGATTTAGCGTTTCAGTCTTGTCTTTGCAAAAGAAACATAGCCTTTCAGCGTACGAATTACCATGTATGCTTCCCAGAGATAAAGTACTCAAAACTATCCTGTACTTTAACCAATACATGGAGCAATCAAACTGAGTATTGTTGAGGCATTTGAAAACATCAAAGGATGATGAGGACACTCCCATAAACTGTATGTACTTATGTACTTTTGATGTACATAAGTAATCGTTTTTAAACAAATATTTCACGTATGTTATTAAAATTGATTTTGAATTAAATAGCTCACCTGTATAGAATACTTATTCAGTCTTTTGGTCAATGTTTTTCTGCAAGGCATTTTGAAATCTGGATTAAGTGATTTCAGGAAGGTCTTTGTGGCCTCGTCCTCGGTGTCACATAAAGGCTTGAGACCCTCAGCGAACCAGACCACATATGCCTGCTGATTCTGCTCCTGTGACACAGTCCTGTGCACTTCCTTGGGGAGGATGGGAGTCCGGGTCAATTCTTTCTGGACATTTGCCTTGGCTTTAAACCGGTTGAAGGACATGGCTGCCTCCAGAGAAGCCACAACTGTGGGATGTTTGGACTTGTAATGTTTCTTTAAATTTCCTCTAGAGTCACTGTAAAATTTAATTTTTTGCAGACATATGCAGCAAATGGCCTCGCCCTTATGCACCATCTTGCCCTCAACCCTGGGATTTATCTTCGAGCTATCAAATTTATGAAATTTGAAAAACCTTAAAAGGAAAAGATTCAGAAGAAATAATAAATTACTAATTTAAAAAAAAAGTTTATGAACCTCAATGGACTACTTACTCATTAAGCCCTTGGAGAGAGCCTTTAAGATCCTCCTCGTTTGGCATATCACTACTTCCGAAGTCCATAATTGCTCTATAATTAGACCATAGAAGACTAACAGAGAGTTAGAGCCTTCTATGATTATTGATTATACACGGAAAAGCGAGGATATTTGGGCGTGTGAAAGGGGGGGAATGTTTGAATGGTACAATTGAGTTCAGGTTCAAAATATCCCTCTCTTTTCCATGTCAAATTATAGAGCAGATACATAAATAGACATTCAATATAAGCTTATTTAGAGTACCTGAGAGTGCATTGAATATCGGACAATAAGAGACAGTAAATAAAAAACCTATAGCCTTCCATTTCCTACAAAATCCAAGTACATGTATAATTTATATAAAATTAGTATGTATTAAATTTAAAATAATCTCTAATAAATTATAATAAATGATGTATTTAATTGTCCTTTGTTATAAATTGTCCGATATTAAGTGCATATGAAGAAGTAAGAGCAGATACATAAATAAATTTCTCTCTCTTTCTAATCTACCGAACCGAATATCGATCGATACTGTCGATATATATAAAATCTACCGAATACAGATATCGATCGATATTCGGTATATACCGAATATCGAACCGGCGGTAGATTTATCTACCGAATCCCAGCTCTGCCAAAATCCAATTTATAATATACAAATTGCGTACCATCAACGACAACGACCTGTCAGGAATCCTCCTAGTAGCTATTTACACTCAAATATCTTATTACACTTATAAATTGTCTTTTTTTCTTTGATAAATAATTCTATGTCTTATTTGATAATATTTTGTGATTGACATGTTTTTTATCTTTGAAAGTTAATTGTAAGAACCTCTTTATTGTATAAAATGAACCTGTTGATAATATATGCCCATTGGGCCAAGAAAAAAAAATTAGATTATTTTTACTATATAAATAAATAATATATATATATATATATATATATTATATAAATAAATATATATATATATATATAATATTATATATATATAGGTATAATATATATTATATATATATGCTCATATTTGACAATCAAAAAATTATGGATTGAACTATGAATTCCGTAAATGAATCTAACGGGCGTCATAACCAGACGATACCATCAGCTCAATCACAGAGCTGGTAGCGTTGACACGATTGAAACACTTTTGGGTTGCGTGAGGAAACGCACGACGTGAAAGTTCAACAGCCTGAAGAATGTTCTGATGCTGTTTCTCGCTCTTGGTCAGCACTTTAGTAAAGTCAGACCCGAACTTGACGGCCCTCTCTGCCGCGTCATTGGCAACTTGAAGAGATGTGACGATTCTGCTTAACTCAATGAATGTTGAATCAGAAGCCCATTGTGTGACCGGGAGCTCCAAGAAGGTTGTATGGATGTTTGTAAGCTGAAGGTAGAAAACGCTCAATGAGATATAGGTGGTGGCATTTGGTATAAAAATTATTGTTATTCTTTGGTAAATTAATCATAGCTTATTACAATTATTAAAGGAATGTTTACCCGGCTAAGAGTTTTGTCGGCTTCGATGATGTCCAAAGCACTTTCGGCATTGACATCGAAACGAGTTTGCAATTCCTTGAGAAAGAGCTCCTTCTTTTCCTCGGCGTTTTTTCGCTTCCGTCGCAGTGAATCCACCACCCCACGAAATAGATATGGAGGCGATGGAGCTTCTTAATTAATTTTTCCTCGCCATGAGTGGCAAATAAGACGGTGCCCAGAGACGAAGTAGGGAATCGGCGGTGCTACGGGCAGCTAGCTGCACGTCCGGTCTACCCAAAGACCAAAGATGAAAGTAAAAGTGCCGTATCACCTCTTCGGTTAACGGGAATGGACCTGGTTTGAAAATTTCTAGAGTATAACCAATACCCAGTGCCTCGCTTAAGCACTTCTTCAGTGCCCGAGTTTCCATTTTATGTAAAAGGTACTTGACTGATAGATCAAAGAGTGAAATTGAATCTGATACGGTGTTTAAATCACGTGTTTATAGATAAAAACAGGTTTTGATGAAGTAAGATTAAATGGTTATGGTATTGTATTTAAAAGATAACTTAAAACATCAACATGAGTACCCTCTTTTTCTTTTTCCTTCTTTAAACTATAAAGAACCCTAGTAGGAGCTGTTATTTAAAAAATGGTTGGTGCGTCAGCACTTATGTTCATTTATTGGCACTAAATATTATTTGACGAAAATTTGCAACAAATAACAAAGTCATCAATTGATCATAACTATATTTTGTAAAACTAGTTTTTTCAAAATAAGTAATAACCAAAAAGTTTTGCTTCATAACGAACCTTTGACAGCAGTGACGTCCGATTTCTAACAATGCTAGAGATTTTTTTTAGATACTCGTTTTCAGCATCAAAAAATGAACCAGAATCGCTGGGTATATGTAAAAGAACTAAAAAAGTGCGTTTTTTTGGGAGGTCTACTCTCCACCCTCACCAAACTCTTCCCCAAGCATTTTGACTGACCTCACAATCGTTGTGTGTGAGATCCTCATGTCCTTTGCATGAGCCCTCATTGATTTCAGTGGTTCCGCCTCCAATGCCTTCTTGATTACTTGTAGGTCCACTTTGGCCTTGCTACCACTTCCACGTATCGTCTAGATGTTGTCCTTCTTCCCAATGCAGTACACGGACATTCTGGCTACGCCCAACAGCCTCGAAATCTCTACTGGTGTCTTCCCAGCATCAATAAGCGTGCGGATTTTACACAGGTGTCTCGTTCTGAAGCCATTTTCTCGTGAACTAATTGAGTGATCAACTTGAAATTTTCACCAAGCACGCTTTTTTGTTGTTGCTTTTTGTTAATACCTTGGATTATTTAAAAAATCTGTCTTCAAAACCTCTTAATTTAGAGATTAAAGAGTGTAACAATTTCTGCGTTCCACCGGTATGTAGTAACATTAAAACCTAGCTACGAGTTGAAAAGGGTAGTGTTTGTAATAATCAAGTTTAGTGCACCAATGTGGTTTTGTATAAAGCTGAATCCTTATGCCAAACACGGCTCAAAGAACGTATTTCAATCGTTACAATATATTAAGAAATTAAATAGTGAAGAGAGATCCATCATTCAGAAAACGATCAAAAGAAATGTTTTTTTGCACATACAGATCAGCTTCTTCTTTGTATGTGTACAGATGAAGACTTAGACATAAGAAAAAAGGCTGTTCTAATTATTAAAAAATTAGACATAAGAATGAGAAAGAAAATGCACAAAAAATTAGAAAAGTAGTGGTCCCAGATTTGAAAAGGGAAGCAAATAACTAGGGTACAGTACAATTCAGAGCCGCCGATCAGCGCGGCCGATTCAGCACCGCCGATTCAGCGCCGGCCGATTCAGCGCCGTCCGAGTCAGCACCAGCCAATTCAGCGCCGGCCGATTCAGCGCCAGCCTCAATGACTTTGATTTTAAAAAATTATAACCTTTTTTCAAAGAAACTATGTTTTCTGTAGCAGTACAATTGGTCAAACCTTGCAGAAGTATTCAACAACAATGGGGTATTGTGGTTTCAAACCCACCTACATTGGTAACAATACGAGTAAAAAAACAACCTCAAATGCCATTTTGTGCACCTTGGGCCTTCGGGTTCCGCCAGCCGCAACAATGGAGTTTTGGAGTTTCAAACCCATCGCAAATTGTAAAAATATGAATAAGGAACCCCTAAATGCCATTTGTGCACCTTGGGCCTTCGGGTTCCGCCAGCCGCAACAATGGGGTATTGGGGTTTCAAACCCTTCGCCACTTGTAAAAATACGAGTAAAGAACCACTCAGATGCCATTTTGTGCACCTTGGGCCCTCGGGTTCCGCCAGCCGCAACAATGGGGTATTGGGGTTTTAAACCCATCGCAAATTGTAATAATTCGAGTAAGGAACCCTCAAATGCCATTTTGTGCACCTTGGGCCCTCGGGTTCCGCCAGCCGGAACAATGGTGTATTGGGGTTTCAAACCCTTCGCCACTTGTAAAAATACGAATAAAGAACCCCTCAAATGCCATTTTATGCACCTTGGGCCCTTGGGTTCCGCCAGCCGGAACAATGGGGTATTGGGTTTTCAAACCCTTCGCCACTTGTAAGAATACGATTAAGGAACCCCTCAAATGCTATTTTGCGCACCTTAAGTTCTCGGGTCCCGCCAGCCGCATCAATGGGGTATTGAGGTTCAAGCCCTCCGCCAATTGAAAAAATACGTACAAGGGAACCCTTCAAATTATTTTTTGAGCACCTGGAGTCCTCGGGTCACGCCAGCAGCAACAACGGAGTATTGGATTTTCAAACCAACCGCCATTGGTAAAAATACGAGCAAGGAACCCTCAAATGCCATTTTATGCACCTTAAGTTATCGGGTCCTGCCAGCTGCAACAATGGGGTATTGGAATTTCAAATCTTCCGCCTATTGTAAAAATACAAATAAGGAACTCCTCAAATCCTTTGAGGGGTTCCTAACCCGTATTTTATAATTGGCGAAGGGTTTGAAACCCCAATACCACATTGTTGCGGCTGGCGGGACCCGAGAACTTAAGGTGCGCAAAAATGGCATTTGAGGGGTTTCTTACTCATATTTTTACAATTTGCGATGGGTTTGAAACCCCAATACCCAATTGTTGAGGATGGCAAGATAGAAATTGAGGGGTTCCTTACCAATTTGCGATGGGTTTGAAACCCCAATACCCATTGTTGCGGCTGGCGGAACCCGAGGACCCAAGGTGCATAAAATGGCATTTGAGGGGTTCCTTACTCGTATTTTTACAAGTGGCGAAGGGTTGAAAACCCAATACCCAATTGTTCCGGCTGGCGGAACCCGAGGGCCCAAGGTGCACAAAATGGCATTTAAGGGGTTCCTTATTCGTATTTTTACAAGTGGCGAAGGATTTGAAACCCAGTTACCCATTGTTCCGGCTGGCGGAACCGAGGGCCCAAGGCGCACAAAATGGCATTTGAGGGGTTCCTTACTTGAATATTACAATTTGCAATGGGTTTGAACCCCCAATACCCATTGTTGCGGCTGGCGGAACCCGAGGGCCCAAGGTGCACAAAATGGCATTTTAGGGGTTCCTTACTCGAATTATTACAATTTGCGATGGGTTTTAAACCCCAATACCCCATTGTTGCGGCTGGCGGAAACCCGAGGGCCCAAGGTGCACAAAATGGCATCTGAGTGGTTCTTTACTCGTATTTTTACAAGTGGCGAAGGGTTTGAAACCCCAATACCCCATTGTTGTTGAATACTTCTGCAAGGTTTGACCAATTTAACTGCTACAGAAAACATAATTTTCTTTGAAAAAAGGTTATAATTTTTAAAATCAAAGTCATTGAGGCTGGCGCTGAATCGGCCGGCGCTGAATTGGCTGGTGCTGAATCGGACGGCGCTGAATCGGACGGCGCTGAATTGGCCGGTGCTGAATCGGCGGTGCTGAATCGGCGGCGCTGAGTCGGCGGCGCTGAATTGTCCCATTCCCAAATAACTACCACTCCATGATATGCTAGGAAAATGAATATAAAACGAACCTCTTACATAGCAAAAACTAAGAAATCAACAGATTTCAGACATAATAACGAGCCATTGACCGTCCCAAACTGGCCAAATCATACTCAAGCAGTCGAAAGAGTAATCAAAGTTATGTCTGAAGCATGCAATGAAGTAGCCGGAAATCGCACAAGAGATGATACATTCGGCAAAGATTAATGTCAAGGAAAAATTATGCCGCATTCGTACCAAAGGAGATTTCAATGTACAAACAAAATAATATAAATATTTTCTATTTAGTATACATAATATATAAATTATTTATTTCAAATATATTATGTCGCTTGCTGATATATACTATGCATATTTAATTTGTTATATGTGTTGGTATTATGATATTTCTGAATTTTATGTAAAGTTGTAAAATGTAATGTTAAGAATAGAAAACATATTTAAAGACCAAAAAATAAACTTATTCAAAGAATAAAAACATTATTCAACAAACTCAATATTCAAAATATAAATGCTGTCATTAAGTGCTTTTCAATATTTTTGAAAAAGTCGTGAAAAAAGAACTAAAAATGTTACAGGGTAAATGACCTTCAAATTGCTTCAATTCACTTAAATGTGCTTTATGACCCTCTTAACAATGCCTGAAGAGTGGAGCTTACAACTTTAAAAAGTGTTTTTTTTTTTTGCTGTGCTACTAGATATATATCTATATATATATATATATTTATATATATATATATATATATATATATATATATATAGGGTTGTTCTTATTTTTCAAATGTTTGAAATGTATTTTGCCTCACTTCTCTCCCTTCTTTTTTCTTCTATCCAGGTAACACTAACAGCGTTACCAAATGGTAATCGTATATTCTCATATCAAAAGATCAATTTTTGGGGGGGAGTGTACGTATTTGCTATATCTCTTAAAGTATAGCGATTTTAGAACACCAAACATATCAAATGAAAGCTTGGTTAACCAGCTTTAATATTTTGGTATACTAAATCATGTCAATTTAATAAGTAGAGAGTTATATGTACATTAAAAAAAGCCTATCTCGCGTACAAAATGACGCATATAATGGATTATGTATGCGTCAGAGACAAAGTAAAATTTTGAGAGGATACCTTGACGCAAATCTAAGAAACAATTATCATTTATTTTTTTCATAATCGATTTCTTATAGGTCAATACAGGCTCTGAATCATATGATGTAAACTCAGATTGTACTGAATTCTGAATTGATATAGTGCAACCAAGGTCATTTTTGGATTTATCATCTAAAGTTTTACTAAACTTAAAAGTACTATTTTACTCTGAAGCGAACAAGTCATCTTCTACAGGCGAGTGAAGTTAATTGATACAAAAAAGCTATGAAATAAGCTAACAATACACACCCATTTTTTCTTTGTTTTATTAAAAAACATCAAACATACGTCTGGTAGTAAATTAGATTTGCTTTAAATTATAATTATTATTGAAGTCTGTAACGTCCCCCATTTTGAAGAAATTTGCGGAAAACTATATTTTTACTAAATTTTTAAACTTTGACCTCGTTGCGCGACCTCGTAATGTTGACCGATTTTGTTCAAACTTTGTATGTCGTCTTCTTTTATCACCAAGAAACAGAAAATCCACAATGTTGCTAACATTTCAAACTTTTGAAAAATAAGAACAACCCTAATGTACACACAAAAAACCATATATATATATATATATATACATTTTTTTTACACTACATTTTTCTTGCTTTGTTTTTACTGAAAACTTTGTTTTATTAAAAACATTAAACATACGTCTGGTAGTAAATTAGATTACTTTAAATTAATAATTATTATTGAAGTCTGTAACATCCCCCATTTTGAAAGAAATTTGCGGAAAACTATATTTTTACAAAAAATTTAAACTTTGACCTCGTTGCGCGACCTGTAATGTTGACCAATTTTGTTCAAACTTTGTATGTCGTCTTTTATCACCAAGAAACAGAAAATCCACAATGTTGCTAACATTCAAACATTTGAAAAAAAGAACAACCCTAATATATATATATATATATATATATATATATATAATATATATATATATATATATATATATATATATATATATATATATATATATATATATATACAGAGTGTACCAGCAAAATTTAGAATTTAGTTTAATTGTCTCTGGCTACCCTGGAGCGAGCTTTAATGATTTTTTATATTAAAACTTCTGTTATACCAGCCATGTAGAGCACTTGTAAGTATAAATTGTTTTCACTCACTTTTGAGTCATGAGAAGAAGAATCGTGAGAGGATTGCTGACCTCCATAAGGCCAAAGTGGACATAAAAAAGAGATCGTGGAGATTGTTGGTTACTCTTTGTCTACAGTTTACAATGTTTCAAAGTCTCTAAAAGATAGAAAAGGAACTGGCAGGACTCCAGGCAGTGGAGTAGTAAATAAGAATAGGACTGAGGACTCTCTGAGAAAGGTCAAGAAGGCGGTGAAGGAGGATCCCACAAAGTCAATTCGGAGACTGGCTCAGACCATGGATGTCGGTACTTCTACCATGTCAAGGGCTTTAAAAGATGACTTGAACCTGAAATCCTATGTCAGGAGGCCCAGGCATCTTTTAACCGAGGCATTGAAGGTCAGGAGGATCGAAAGGGTGCACCAAAGTTCGTTCAATCTTTCACAAGAAGAAGTCCACTGTGACAATTTTCTCAGACAAGAAGATTTTTACAGTGGACCAGGTCTACAATCGGAGAAACGATCGTACCTTGCGGAGTCAGTAGATGAGGTCAAGGGAGTCTACAGAACCAAACACCCAGCCCAAGTGATGGTTCTAGGAGTCGTAGCAACTGACGGGCAGACCATGCCTCCGTACTATTTTCGAGCCGGAGAGAAAATTGACCGCCATGTCTCCTTGAAAGTCTGAGATACCATTTTTTGCCCTGGTTGAAGACAAATTACCCAAGTGGCAACTATGTGTGGACTCAGGATGGAACTCCCTCCCACATGAAAGTGGCCCAGGACTTCTGGTAAAGGAATTTTGCCGATTTCTGGCCATGAAACTACTGGTCACCCTCAAGCCCAGATCTCAATCCCTGGACTTTGCTCTGTGGGGCTTTTTGGAGAGGGAGACCAACAGCACTCCCAACCCATGTGGATTTTCTTAAGGCATCCATCACTGCTGCCTGGGCCAACATGTCTACCGACTTCATCAAGAAGAGCTGTGCTGCTTTCCGCCATCGTGTGTTGATACAGTCATTGAAGCTAAAGAAGGCTACATTAAATAAAAAAGATTGCCAAGATCTTTTTTCTTTAACTTTTGTTTCAGATGCTTCTTAATAAAAGATCAAATAAAGTTTATATTTGTAAAGCAAAATTGATTTACGATTTTCTAATTTTTGCTGGTACATCTTCTCTCTCTCTCTCTCTCTCTCTGTATATATATATATATATATATATATATATATATATAAATCAAACATTTCATTTATTTAATATTATATGTAAACACCACAAACTATCTTCTTACTTTAGAAATCCTATTCAACTCAAATCAAAGGTTTAAAAAATATTTTTCGCATATTGTTGAATGGTAATGTAGCCCAATATTTATTTAACGGAAAAATATTATTTGCCAATGTTCTTTAAGTCAAGAATAGTATATTAGTTTCAAGGAATGAATGTAAATATATTTGAAATATAGAGAAACCTTATATGAAGGAGAAATTTAAATTTTCTAGTAAGGTTGTTGGTTAGGAAGAATGTTTGCGGAATGTTATATATACTTTTATTGAAATCCAGTTTGAAGGACTTGGTTGAGAGGTTAACATCGACACTTATTTGAATGCTCAGTTCGTAGTAGCTTGACCAAAAGTAGCTGATATTTTTTATATTTGTACGAAAACAAATCACTGTTCATAGACGTTATGGGGGTGATTTAAACCAAATATTGTTCAGTATTAAATGTTGTTCATTTATACGCATGAACCTACCGTGAGGTAGAGTGAGTAAATTTTATGAACCTGTATATGTAGTTGAACATGTGAATCAAAGATAAAAAGTACCGTTGAGTTATCAAGGTAAAAATAAATATTATTAATTTATGGCATACACAATTATATAGAAAACAATAGATGATTATGACATACACTAGTTAATACACATATATTTGTTCTTGTACTTGAAACTCCTTTACGTGTACCGATAAAAATAATGTGACATTAATTATGAAGCATTTTAGTTCCAATAGAATATTACGTCAAAATATAGACAATAGACGGATTAATATATAACCATACTAAGAAATGACTAACAAAACACAATAGTATGAAGTTATGAATTATATATTTTATAAATTTGATCTGATAAATTAATTAAATAGAAATATTGGAAAATTAAAAAAATGTAAGTGATTGTCTCATTAATTATTCCTTCGGTCCACTTTCTCTTTTACTCTTTGCTATTTTGTGTTTTTTTTTCTTACGTATGGCCTACGTATATTTTTAATTAAATCAGTCAAAATGTTCAATCATAGGGTTGATATAAAGCATATTTTAAGTGTCCATGTTCGATATTTTAAGCTCTTGAAACTCTATACAGTATATCTTATCGTACTTACAAAAATTCAAGGAAGCTGATGATATTAATAAAGGCTCCAAAGGCTTAAAGGAGAAGGACGATAAAGAAGATACTAAGAAGAGATAATAAGGAACATGTCCTGGGAGTGGGTTTCATCAGCCAGGGTGACGTTTTACCAATTCACTTTCTCAAAAAAAAGAGAGTGTGTTAAAAAAGAGGTCTACGTTGAGATCCTTAGGAATGTGGTAAAGCCCTGGAGGGTCCAAATATGGAGGCCATATATACTGTGATGGTTTCATTCGAAAGGTCGGTTTGCTATCTCAGGATAAAAGCTCTATAAAGTATACTAATAGGGGTTGATTAATCAAAATGATTTATAAAAGTTTCGAACTTCCACAACATATAAAAATGGCCCTAGCAACGCCTGGTACATCCATTTAGTATATACAATATATTATATATATATAGATAATATACATATATATATATATAAATGAACAGACAAACTTAATATTATTTTTTTGTTTCCTCTCAACTGCAATGTGCATCCTCCTCAATCCTCTTATTTACAAACCGGTTAATATTTTTGTTAAACTGTAGCATTTATTTTCGACGCTTCATAAAATGGATCTGAAGAGAGTGAGGAAACCTGTTTGTTTAACTGCACAATGCATACTCCTCAATCCTCTTATTTACAAACCGGTTATTCCTTTGGTTAAACTGTAGCAATTATTTTCGGTTCCAAAGGATTATGACACAAAGCTTTGTGACTACAGCTTTGTGACTACAGGTTTGTGACTATACAGGTTTGTGACTACACAGGTTTGTGACTATACAGGTTTGTGACTGTACAGGTTTTGTGACTACACAGACTTGGGACCAAGTGTTAGGGGCTGTACACAAATCACACAATGCTATATTATGGGATTTGGGTTGGCGAGCTGAATTATTCATTGTGAGTTGATATTCCCGTTCCGCCATAGCCACTGGGAGGGGCAAATAAGACGGCCAAGAATTAAGAGTAGGTAAAACTGCTTTTGGGGGCTATATTGGGGTTTGAATTTGGGTTGGCGAGATGAATCATTCATTGTGAGTTGGTATTACAGTTCCGCCATAGCCCTGGGAGGGGCAAATAAGACGGCCAAGAATTAACAGTAGGTAAAACTTGCTTTTTGAGGCTATATTTGGGTTGCGAGATGAATTATTCATTGTGAGTTGGTATTCCAGTTCCGCCATTTCCCCGCAGAGGGGCAAATGTGACGACCAAGAATTAAGACGGGGTAAAACTTGCTTTTGGGGTATATTGGGGTTGGATTTGCATTTTGTGGATGAATTTTTTATTTCTTTATTTTTTTTCAGTTACTAACTTCGTTATTCGAATTAGAATGTATTAAAATAACAGACTATTTTACCCTTATAAACTCACTCGAGTTTCGTTTAAAGTCTTCTAGAGGATAATGGAGCTTCATTTTCCAAATCTTCAGGGGAAATGAAGTCTTCGATACGAAGGTTTTGATTACATCATCAAAAGGAATAACCGGATAGCAAGCATCACATGGAGATGCCGAATTGTCAATCGGTTCAAATGTGGAGCCATGATGAAGACTTTCAACATCCCAATTCTTACTCCTCCTACCAACCACTCACATGATTGAGATCCGTTGCAATCAGAGATGAGGGCTATAAAGTCAAGAATTAGAGAAAATGCTGGAAATCCAAATAACCACTCGCAAACTGAAGCAATTATTGCTGGAGGACAATGAATATTCATCTCGCCAACCCACATCCAACCCTAATATAGCCCCAAAAGCAGGTTTTACCTACTCTTAATTCTTGCCGTCTTATTTGCCCCTCCCAGGGGCTATGGCGGAACTGGAATACAAACTCTCATGAATAATCATCTCGCAAACCCAAATCTAATGCCCAAAAACTAATTGAGACATTTTAACTCATATAGCATTGTGTGATTTGTGTACGACCCCTAACACTTGTCCCAAGTCTGTGTAGTCACAAACCTGTTTAGTCACAAACCTGTATGGTCATAAACCTGTACAGTCACAAACCTTTATAGTCACAAACTGTGTAGTCACAAACCTGTATAGTCACAAACCTGTAGTCACAAAGCTTAGTCACAAGCTTTGTGGTCATAATCCTTTGGGAACCATTATTTTCGACGCTTCATAAAATTTGATCTGGTTTGTTGACAATAGAAGAGAGAGAAGAAACCTGTTGTTTAACTTGATCGCTCTCTGTGGGACTCTGCCTTGCTCGGGTTAATGTCTACCTCAGGGCTATTCAATTAGTTTTCCAAGTGGGCCACATTTGGAATCCAAGAACTTGAGCTGGGCCGCAAACTTTCTGCGGCCACTTTTTTCAAATAAGTCTATTATTATGTTTTTTATTTAACATTAGTAGTATACTATTAGTATTATTAGGCCGATGGTTACTATGCCTATTATTTTATTAGGCCTATTTTATATGACCTTTTTAGCTTTCAACATTGAATAGGCCTATAAAAATGCACACAAACAACTCTCTGCTCCATCTCCTTTATTTAAAACAAACAAAAAATAGAACATTTAACTCAACATTTCTCATTGTTCATGAGGCTGGCTGCTAAACAGAACAGGGCTATTTTAGCCCACTGCTGCCGGTGACTTTAGTGAGAGAAGTGGCATTTCTTGTTTTGCACAAGATCTCTGATGTTTGGCTCATAAGATGTCAATGCAATTTAAGGCACTGGTGAATTTTGTTGTCTGTTAGGGAACACCGATAACTGTTCTTAATTGCATTCACGTGAGAAAAGCTCGATTCGCAAGTGTATGTTGACCCAAACATACTGAGCACAAAGACTGCCACTTTCTTAACATTGGGGAACTGGTGTGTGTTCACATCACTCCAGAACTTTGCTGGCCCATCGTTGCGAAGCGCCACGGCCATGGTAGCAGATGACTGCATGTCAACAAGTTCAAGAATGAATTTTCCCTCGTCGATGGAAGGGACTGCTTGCTTTGCTCTGGCAGATAAGTCTCCTTCTTTTTCTGCGGTGAATGGGTCTCTGGAAAAGGCCATAATCTCTGTGGGCAGAGTAAGTCCATCCAGCCGACCAGCGAAGTTTTCTTTTAGCTTCGCAATGAAATCCCTCATCACATCTGTGATTTGTGCCGGGGATGCGATGTGTTCACGGAGTGTCGGGAAGTGTAGCATTCTGCCTGTTAGGTCAGTCGCGAAAAGATCCAACTTGACGGGAATGCCCTCATCTGTTCTGCAAAATCAATGATCGTTTTATCTCGGCCTTGTAATGTTAAGTTCAGGTCATTCAGATGTTTGAATATGTCGTTTAGAAAGCAGACATCAGACACGAAGACATCATCACTCATGCGATTCAGGTGGATATGCGCTTTTCGGTGCTTGCTGTTGCGCAGAAAAACGGTTATCTCCTCTCGGAGGTCACAGAAGCGCTGCAGCGCATTGCCTTTGGACAGCCACCGGACATCGTTGTGTAAAAGGAGGTCGTAGTGCTCTGCGTTCATTTCTACCAACAGCTGGCAAAACAAGCGATGTTGGAGGCTTGACGTGGATCGAATGAAGTTGATAATTGCCATCACGTCATCCATTGCTTGTTTAAGGTCCTCGCTTAGCTTTGAACACAACACTGTCTGGTGCACAATGCAATGTACAAATTTCAAGTCGGGGCAGATAGCGGACCAACGCACTGCCAATCCACTTTTCTTGCCAGCCATGGATGGAGACCATCAGTCACAAGCATGCACACGCGTTTCCTGTCTATCAAATCTTATTGTTTAATCTGAGGACACATCTCTTAAAATAAAAACAGTCCCTTTTACCACTCTCTTTTCTCTTGGTGATAAGGACTCTTATGTTGCTGCACACCACTCTTCAAGCTCTCGCGACACTTGATTGAAAATGCATATTTGTATTGTAGGCCTATATTTACAATAACTTTGCATGATTAATAACTACAAAATAACAAAAGTGCTAAATAATTACTATAACATTATCATTTATTCATATTGGGCAAATTATAGGACGCTATTAAGTTTGAAGACTAGTGACAATATTTTAGTTTTAAAAGTGACGCATCACGTCGGCCGCATCTGAGCCGTGTTCGGGCCGCATCTGGCCCGCGGGCCGCCAATTGAATAGCCCTGTCTACCTGGATTCATTTATTCTTTCTCCCTTTTTATTTCGACGATTCATCAATTTGAAGATACTACCAACATGCAGCGAGAAAAATCTTAGAAAAAAGCTCTTCAAGACATATGTTATGAAAAAAAATCGATTTATTACTCAAAAATGAGAAGGGCCATTTCTAGCCCAGTGTGTGTGTAATCGTCTTTATTTCCCCAAGAAACATCCTAGCACTTCGGCTATCAGGGATGTCAGGAATTTAAAAAAAAAGTTATACAATGTATAAATATATATATATATATTTTTTTTTAGTTTAAGGTTTATTACTGTATACCGTATACATACAACATATATACATATAATATTACAAAGACTAATATAATAGTACAGTACATGCATAAAATAAAGAGCGCGACCACAGAAAGGGGTATATGCGCTACAACAGTAAATATTAGTTTTAGTTTATAGTATACATAGTTTCTTCAATAAGTTTTTTTTTTTTTTACATTTCATTAATTTTAAATACGAAGTACTTCATCTTCTTCTTGCGATGAATCATGCCTTCATACGATAGTGCTGGACATCTGTTGATAGATGATCTGCACTCTGAGTCTCTTCCATGCAGACGTTACACATTCCATCAGTTGACTTTTTCCATTTGCTTAAGTGAGCGAGGAAGGTCCATGGCCGGTGTAAGCTTGAACTATAAGTTTAAGGTTTTCTCGTTCATATTTGACAATCTTTTGTTGAGGCTTTTCTAACATTAGATGAGTATGTTTCATACTTTGGTCTTTTTTGTATCTGTTACACCAGGCAGCATAAAAGAAGTCATTTACTTTTTTCTTGATGTAGCTTGGTGATGTTCCTACAATTTCCTGTTTTGACTTTCTGTGCCACTCTTGCTATACATCTAAATTCGTTTCCTGTAAATCAGAATGGCCTTTGTAACAATCTAAAGTGTATTTTTTTCTTTTTCACTTCATGCATAATTTTTTGCATCTTTTGACTACGTCACTCTTGGTGAATGGGTTTACTAAAGCGTTAAAGTAAAGTAGCGCGACAAGAAAATGTAAACAAAAAAAATGATGGACCAACCGTAGTTTATTTTTTTAACAATAGGTGCCGCTTATCCATTTAACATTTCATTCAAACCGGTAAAGAGGAGTTGATGAACGATGAATTATGACAAAATACATAAGAGTACTGAAGTCTAGAAAAAAGATATATTTAGTCATCAGTATTCAGTTCAAAGTTATATTACAACCTCAATCTACGTTATCGTATTCACTTATTTGTCTGCATTCAATTATTACAACTTACAGTAAGTAAACTCTTCTTTCCTACATCATTACCAAAAGTTACCATTCATTTTTCTTTAGATATACATCCATCGTACAAACAAATATTTTATCGTCATAAAAACGAGAAATACATTATAGAAGCCATGGGTGGATGCTCCGTAATGGGATGTTCCAACAGATCCGATACCAAGAATCAAAAACTTCAAGGACGGATTCAATTCTTCAGATTTCCCTCTCCAAAAAATCCAAAGGAATTAGAAAGAAGAAACCAATGGATTAGCAATCTGAAGTATCGACTTGATTGGAAACCTAAAATAAATTCGTTAGTTTGTGAGAATCATTTTGAATCCCATTGTTTTTTTACTAAAACATATACAAATATGAAGTACTTGAGACTTGATGCAATTCCTACTGTCAAGGCACGGTTACAGTCGGACCATGGTTACTGCAAGATTCGTCAAGATACGTCACTCATAATAGATTCGGCAAAACCTTCGAGTTCAAACGAAAGTCACAACGTTTCAAAAATATCGCAATGCACTTTTTTTCATTTGGAAAGTATGGGAGAAATCTATGTAAAAAGTTTGTGCCATGATTGTCATTTATATATAAATAAGATTAAATGCCAGGAACGTATTATCGACTCATTAAAGATTACTATAAAACTTTTGGAAAAAAAATTACCTCTTTCGAAAATGTTAATATTTTAAAACTAAAAATTGGAAATAATGATTTTCATAAAAATTTGAGTGTCAGCAATACAAAAAGCAGAATTTTTAGCAATGAATCTATAAAAGATGCTTTAAAGTTAAGGATGGCGTGTGGAAAATCTGGCTACGATTTAGTAAGAGAGTATTTGCCTTTGCCTTCTATCAGAACCTTGCAAAAAAGAACTGAATTTATCATGTTTAATGATGGAATTTTAACTGAAGTCTTTGATATGCTTAAAATTAAAATAAGAACGATGTCTGCAATAGATAGAAAAGCTTCATTAACTTTGGATGAATGTTCAATTAAGGTTTCGATAGATTATGATAGTAAAAGTGGCAGTATTATGGGCGAATCCTCATTTCCTAATTCTAAAGGAAATGCAACTAAAGCTTTAGTGTTTATGTTATCTGGCGTTTCCACTGTGAGGTGGAAACAAGTAGTTGCTTACTTTTTTACCCCTAATGCATACGATGGTAAAGACTATGGCCCGATTGTTATTGATATTATAAAAAAGTCTCGTGAGGTAGGAATAGATGTAATAAGTATTTCGACCGATATGGGGTCACAAAACTTAGCAATGTGGAAATGATTTGGTATAAATTGTGGAATGAAGTCTCATTATAAAAATAAAATCGATAGTCCTGCCAATACAAGTGATAAAATCCACTTTATAGCCGACCCATCACATTTAATAAAAAATTGGCGCAATATTTTGTACACAAATGATATAATTTTACCAGAGGAAATAGTAAAATCTGAAAATCTGTCTTCCAATGTAATTTCTTTAAAACATTTTCAAATAGTTGCTGACTTTCAAAAAAAATTAATTTTAAAACCAGCTTGTAAATTTGATAGTTCCAAGATTCATTTAAGTCATTTAGACAAAATGAAAGTAGGTCCCGCGTTACAATTTTGGTCGCATGATGTTAGCCGTACGATAAGGTACATGGTGAAGGAGGGGAAATGTGAAAAGATTTTATTAACAACTGCATGGTTTATTGAAAACTTAAGAAAATGGTTTGATTTAGTTTGTTCAAGGAAAATCTCATTTGGTTTCAGTTATAAGGAAGAGGCAATGTATGAAGAGTCAATTGCATTTATTTATAATTTTATTAATATAATTAAAAAAATTAAAATATTTTCTAAAATAAATAATACTGCCTCTTGGAAACCTGTACAGACTGGCTCCATCCTCACATCATTATCAATATTAGACTTGCAAGAATTATTACTTGATCAAAAATTGAACTATGTTTTAACTGCACATTTTTCCTCGGACTGTATTGAAAACCTTTTCAGTATGGTCAGGGCAACCAACCCCACGCCTACTGCTAAGGAATTCAAATACATTTTACGCTTAATATGCTTAAGCCAATTTATGAAGGATGTGAAGTCTAGCAATTATAATTATGACGATTCAACATTTTTGGCGGAGGTTTTGGATGTGCGAATGTCATATGATAAAAATAAAATTTTAGTGGAGGATGACTTCATTCCACAATTTGTATCAAACTTTTCCAATGCATCTCAATTAACTATCACCGAGATTAATATATTGTACTATTTATCAGGTTATTTAATTTTTAAAATTGAAAAATACGAGCCTTCATGTGAGTCGTGTATTTCCGTACTTAAAAGTACTTTCAATGATACATACTATGATAACATAACACATTTAATTAATATATCAGATTACAACGGAAATAGTCTTGTTTATTGTTCCCATGCAATTTTTAAAAACATAATTTTGCCTATTGAAAACGCCATTAGAAATATGGACATGTCATTATATAAATTACAAAAGAAACATTTATCCATCAAAGTTAAACACGCTTGTGATTTAATTACTAAAGACTTCGACATTATTCCAAAATGCCACTCCTTAAAAGATAAGCTCATGAATAGATTTATAAGATTACGATTAGTCATTTTTGCTAAATCTTTAAAGCAACAACAAGAAATTAAAAATAAATGCACACTTTATAAGAAGTAAAATTATTTTACTATATCAATTATGTTTATTGTATTTCAATTTTTTCTGTATTAAGTGTATGTAATGAATCATATATCATTGTTATATATTATATTTTTTAATTGTTATAATGTATTGTAATATTTATAATAAATAATATGAAAATAAAAAGAAATTCTTTCAAGTATGTTAATCAGTACGAAAGGTTATTGTTTATTATTATTTAGAAGATGAGTTATTTGGAAAGATCTTTATGACTTATGACAATATGGTTTTGATGAAATGCCTCCGACGATAATTAGAAGATATCTAGAGGCTTATATTTGCGGGTACCCTCCTTCATCGGGTATTTTACGGCATATTTCTTCATCGAAGTTCATGGTACGAGTAATTTCCGAACCAATCTCTAGAAAAGTAGTATGATACACTCTACTGAGTCCAGGAATACCACCCCCTGGTCAATTACTCCCCGTTACTAATATTTTTTATTCCATAAAGTCCGCTTATGAAGTTAACTGTTTTTTTTATGGCAATTGACCAGTTTAAAATTTGAATGTAATGAGATAAAACAATAAATATACTTTAGTTAATCTTTGTTAAATATATATTATTTTTCTCATTTCAAATCCTGCAAACAATTGTAACTGGTCAGCAAACCTATCAAAAGTTTATGATTAAAAGCACTAATTAATTTTTATTAATTTGCTAATATACGTCATTAAAATTATTAAACTAATAAAACATAACTTAAAGATGATTTGAAAGGGTTTTTACTGTCATGGTCTCTTTTGCATAATTTCTTAAAAATCCAAGAAGTTATAGGCATCACTTTGAAATTGACAATTTTAACTACTTTTTCACCAGTTTTGAGATCTTACCAGGACCTTAAATGGAAGGAAAATAATTTGAGTGTCCAATTTTAATCAAGGAAGATTGACCAAAATTTGTTGTCCTGTGTCATTTAAGATTTCATGAAGGAACCCTTTTTGTCAAAAGAAGCAATATTTGGCGACCAAAATCGGGTTGATCATCAACTGCAAGAGTCCCACTGAATATATAGACGGACATGATAGAGCTCTACTGTACATAGACAAACAAAGAGACTTTACAAATTGTCATAAAAAACATAGTTGACTTTATAAAAGGACTTAAAGGGATAAAAAATATTCGTTACCGGTGGGAGGGGGGGGGGGTAAATGGCACGGGAAGTAAGTGACTAAGGGGCGCTAGTCGGGGGGTGGTAGTCCTAAACTCGTCCATACTTCATTTGGAGATTGTGTTATTGACCCTCAAAGTTGACTATTCACTTTCTTAGATGGTGATGATGGCTGTTGCTGCTGAGGATGCGTGTTTTTGAGGAACGCTTCAAGGTTGAACATCTGAGCCATTCGATGAATCCCGAGTTTATTATTCGTTTTTCATGGACTAATGCTTCCTTCCGTCGATGCGATGCTGATGAAAAGCGCCCCAACCTCCGATATGAAGAGGTAGTTCATCCAATCCAAAAGGGGATGCTATTCCTATTGAATGCAAAGCTCGCTCTGGGTATGAAGGCTACTTCGGGGAAGGGTGGAGTAGTCCAGCAAGGGAAGATTGCAGGGCCCATGTCCGTAGTCCATGCTCTGTGTCATGAGGTCTTTGAGGAAGGGAGCTCTGCTTGGAGAACTTCTTTCGGAGGCTCCGTTGCTCTGAAGGAAAGAAGGTTTCATTGCCGTAGAGTCCGAGAAGCCCGGAGGCACATCAAAAAGGTCTCTTCCTCCCTAACAAACTAGAGGCGTGCATGTTTCTGAATCAGGGGCATACTCCGCATTGTTCTAGTGTTCAAACAAATACAAAATCCACAATTCACAAGCCAAGATTTTCGTCCGCACTGATACATAATTCATAATGAGCTTTGGAACTGATTCCATTTTATAAAGATTAAAAAATAATACAATATAATTGTTATTATTTTGAAACAGCTGCTTCATCAAACACCCTCTATCGCATATTAAAGAACTACGGTTGATCCATCTCCTTTTTGAAAAAAAAGAAGTTTTGTCCTGGTAGCGTCACTTTACTTTAACGCTTTAGGTTTAGGATAGCTGCAATAGCTGATTGAGAATCCGATCGTATTACAACGTTTGCTGATGGTTTTCCATTCGAGTGAGCGTTTCTATTGATTGTGCAATAGCAAAGACTTCCGCTTGGAAAACTGTAGCTTCTTTATTTAATGATACAAAGGAGTGATGGATGATGTATCACCTCGGGTAATAGCCCAGCCAGCACCAGTATTGCCATTTTCATCTTTGGATCAATCTGTGTATATACCAATGTCAGGTTTGTTGACTTCTTGGTTATTTATCCATGTGCGACTACCTTTGATGTAATCACTGGATTGATTTAACTGTAGTTGAGTAAGTAGTTTATCACTCGAGAAACGGTGGCCACGACGTTTGGGAAGGTCACCAATTCCATCCCAAGTGTCTTGGAGGAAGTGTTTAGTTCTCCACCTTGATTTTGTAGCCTGGGCTTGGAGGAACAAGTCGAGAGGAATTATGCCCAAGACAGCTTCCATACCTGCTGTTGGGGTTGATCGAAGCGTTTGGGGCATTGCTAAAAGTACTTTTCTCTGAATGGTATTTAATATTTTAATTGCACATTTCTTTTTAGCAATGAATGTCCCCATATGAGGCACCCATAGTAATAATTGGTCTGGCCATTGCTTCATATAGCCAGAGAATTTTTTCTGGTGTTAGTCCCATTTTGGCCTATCACTGCCTTTGTCAGTTCCATAGACGAGCTACCTTGGCAGCCTTGTCTTAAGGTGTTCCATCCAGTTGAAACTTGATCGAAAACCACACCTAAGTACTAATTTGTGTTGATAATTTATCTTTTTGTCGTTCATTTCCAAATGTGGAAAGTGTCTAGATCTCAATTTGTAGGCTTTTGAGAAAACAATGGCGGTAGATTTTGCTGGGTTAAAGGTCAGACCATTCATTCTACCCCATTCAAGGACCTTGTTAATAGCTTCTTGCATTTTGTTGACTAGAGTGGGGGGATGTTTTCCACTTATTATAGAATAATATCATCAGCATAACCCACTGCCCTTACTGGTCCTTTCTGGAATTTTGTCAGCAGTGAATCCATGACGATATTCCATATCATGGTGAAAGAACTCCTCCCTGAGGACTTCCGCGCCTTGGAGTTATGCAAATTTTTTCACCTTTCAACTCAGCTGCAACAGTTCGAGTACAGAGAAGACCTTTATACCAGGATTGTATGTTTTCCGGGATTCCCAGTTTGTCCATTGCCAAATCTGCTGATTGAAATCGCAGATAATAAAATGCACCTGTGCAATCAAAACTAACCGCAAGTGTACATTGTTGTTGAAATGTTGATTTTTCTACTGTGTCAGTTACCTGTGATAAAGCAGTCTCAGTAGAAAGGCCCTTTGTGTAGGCATGTTGAGAGTTTAGTGATGGAATTGTTTCTCAATTTTCCACTGTACGATTCGTTCTAGCCTTTGAGGAAAAAATATTGAAAGGGTGATTGGTCTGAAAGATTGGCAGTGCTGTAGTCATCTTTACCAGGTTTTGGTATAAATACTACTTTCATTTTACGCCAGAGTTTGGAGTGTAGCCAGTACATATTATAACTTGATATAGTTTTGAGACATATTTAATCCTATTATCTCCAAGTTGCTGTAATACTACAGTTTTAAGCCATCTGGTCCTGAGCTTTTGTAAGGGTCAAATGAGTTTAAAGATTCTCTAACTCTGCTGGTGTCAATAAAGTCAGTATCGAAGTTTGTTACTTGTGATGGTACTTCAAAGACACCATCTAGTGTAGAGTCAGGGAAGTGAGTTTCCATTAATAGCTGTAGGGATTGTTTGGGTGATTGCGTATAGCCCTGATCAGTTTGAGGAGACCAATAGAGTTTGAGGTAGAATTTTGACTTCGGATGAGTTTGGTGATATCTTTGGGACTTTCCACTTTAGTGCAGAATTTTTTCCATGATTCTTTTTGTTCCTTCCTCAGGGCTGCTCGATAAGTATTTCTTGTGATGAGATATTCTTCTCATATACAGGGTGATTCACTTAAATTGAGACTCACATATTACAACTACATACAATCTTTGTATTAATTTTACACAAATATTTTTTAACAAAAAATGATAGCACAATGTGTAATTTACAAAATGTATTTCATTAAATTTTCACATATCCTTCTTTGGCCTTCACTACAGCTTTGAACCTCCTCACGGTGGAGGCAACACAGGCAGGAATCTCTTCTCAGCTCAGACCATGACTGAGGGTGGCTTTGCCTTCTGAAGAGAGTCCTCAGCTGCACGGGGATGTCTTCCTTTTTTCAAGATAAAACCCGGTCATTCTGACTGTTGTGGGTGGCCTGGACCGTGAAAATCTTTGTCTGAGGAAGAGATTCTGCCTGTGTTGCCTCCACCATGAGGTTCAAAGCTGTAGTGAAGTCCAAAGGAGGATATGTGAAAATTTATTGAAATACATTTTGTAAATTACACATTGTGCTATCATTTTGTTTAAAAATTATTTATGTAAAATTTAATACAAAGATTGTAGTTTGTAATATGTGAGTCTCAATTTAAGTGAATCACCCTGTATATAATATATATAAAACTATATAAATTGAACAAATACTAAAATATAAATATATAATTAAAAACAAAAGGTTTCTTCGAAAAAAAAACCCTTAAAATTAAAACAAAATAAATAAAATATTTAAAAACAACACTATCGTCTGCTATATAGGGGACATTTTTCCAAAGATTGGCAACTACATAGGCTTCCCTCATGGTTTTGGCGTTGCAAAGCTTTAGGACTACTACTCCAAATAGCTGCAGCACTGGTGACAAATGTGGCCACCGACTTAGGGAGAGGAGTGTGGCTGTAAAGGCCTTTTATTTTTTACCTTGACCACCACTGTACTGTCAGCATATCATGTGCAAAGTTTGGTGGCTCTCAGACGAAACTGTGGCCGTGTATACGATGCATAGGGATATATACACATACACATATATAATTATACTAGATGGATGTACCCGGCGTTGCGCGGCCATTTTATAGGTTGTGTATGTCCGATAACTTTTATAAATTATTATAATCAGTATACTTTATATAGCTTTATCATGAGATAGCAAACCGACCTTTCGAATGAAACCGTCACAGTAAAGAGGCTTGGCAGTGTAATATAAGTGCTTTAGAGTAGGAGAGTCTGGACGTATGACTGATGAGTCATAACATAAAGCTGACAAAAACCCATAACGAACAAATTTCTAATCATACTAATAGGTGTTTGGATTTAATAGCAAATTTAATGTTATTTTTTATCAAAGGGGATATATTTCATGTAAATAGATGACAATTGAGTTGAATTTGCTATAAATTGCATTATTTTTTTACTTTGACACTTTTTTAGCAGAAATATGATTTATAAGTTGAATTATTGCATTTATAATTCTATTCGTAATGTGGGCAGCCCTTCATTAATCACGAAACCTTTACCCAGAATAAAAGCAACAAATGATGGAACGACCATTGATACTTTTATCGTTAGAAAAGTATTACGAAAAACTTATTTTGTTGATTAATCCTAGAGATTAAAAAAACAAAAAAAATCGTTATTGATGAAGGGCTGTCCACATTAGGTATATATTAGATTATAATATTGTTATGATATTGAACCATGTGGTCCTTGATAACCTCAAAGAGAACAGGGTCCTGTCGTGGATCAGGGAACTCTGCTCTGATAATAGCGTCATTGTCTGTAGACCGCAGCTTGTCCTGCAGCCACAGAAGAATGTGGGCATGGGGAAGTCCTCGTTTTTGCCATTCGATTGTAACATGTGACAGATGGTCTTGCCAAAAATGTTCCCTGAAGTAAAGAGCTGCATCATTTTCTACAGGTTCAGATGGAACACCCTCGTGATGAGGTCGTGGCGCTGGTCTGGGATTTGCTCCTCGAGAAGGTGCGCTGTAATCTCCTCCCAGTTGGGGTTGCATGTGAACGTTATAAACAGGTCTGGCCGCCCGTGCTTTCTGACGTATGTGAGGGCGTCCTGCGTGAGCTCGTGCATGTATCTGGGTCCCCCAGTGAAAGAAGACGGCAGAATTACAGATTGCCCAATATCCGACGCTCTAGTTTGATCATTACCGGCTGTCTGTCGGTCAACAGCATCTTCAGGTGAACATACTGCTCCACTCTTAGTTCACGCTGGTGGTGGCGAATGAAGTTTAGGCGCTCCGATTCCACCTGGAATTGCAAATGTAAAAATACATAACATATGACTTCATTTATGAAGATTGATATTATATTATATTATTGATATAACTAACCTTGGCGTACATGTCGACAATGTATTGATGAAGCAGCATCCTCCCTCTGAGCAGGCGGTTGAAACTGTTCGCCCTCACCATCAGTCTGTAGGCGTAAAAGGCCATGGCAGATACTGTCTTGGCAGTGGGCGGCGGTTGTTTGGTTCCACCTGCTGGATATTGATCCGGTACCCATATCAGCACACGGAAACAGCAGCGGGTACTGGAGTGCATCCTACCAGGGTGCAGCTCGTTGATTCTCTGCAGCTGCGCGTTTTGTTTTTCCAACACGATGTCCCTGTTGGTGGTGGTCTCGTCATGGCCAGCAATGAGAACAGTGACCTCGTTGTTTTTCGGTCTGTTGTAGCATCGCTGGTGCTCGTGAGCAGGTGTTTTGTCAGCACGAATGATGATCCGGAATGACTACCTTTCTTTTTCCAGGCGTTCAAGTGCCGTTTTAAACTCTCTCACATACCGGTTGTTGCTGTGCAGCATGTCTTGGAGAGGACGGAGAATTGTTACATTCGTCACAGGAGCTACTTGAACTCGTCGGTTGGCTTCTGCTTCGTTGTCGCCCATGAAGTAGATCTGTAGGAAAGCATGCTCTCTTCCTTCCACAGGCAGTATAGATCCAATCTTGTGGTACACCTGCCCCTGGATCCTGAAAGTGGGCATGTAACCGCCTGGGTGACTACGTTCATGACCAAAACAGGTCATTTGGAATGCCGAATGTAAGCGCGAATGTTCTGCATGAAGTTCTTGGAATCTGGTGACTGCCCAAGGAGGAAATTGCGCAAATGGTCTGGAGTTTCCTGCAGGTCGTCCAGCAGGACCTTTCCATTTGCGCAGCATAATCCTGGCGTTTCAGCTGGATATTTCATTGCAAAGCAATATCAGCAATTGACGTTGATTTTTCCAATGGCAGTGTGCGGGCGTAGAGTATAATCGACCTCCGGATGGTACTGGAACCCTTCACGATTCCATAATGCAACCGAGGGCCTTGACAACCCAATATTTGGGCATGCCTTTCTCCATTATTCCACAAACGTTGTTCTCGTAGCAAAGGCGTTTCGGCTCGTCTACTGGATGCAGTCCTGGCGGCATTTGCTGAGTTGCGTCTAGACCGACTTTCCAGCGATTCCGCCAATCGGGTTTGGTGATTCCTGGCGGCATTGCTGAATTGCGTCTTGACAAACTTTCCGGTGATTCTGCCGATCGGGTTTGTCGATTCCTGGCGGAATTTGCTGAATTGCGTCTTGACAAACTTTCCGGTGATTCTGCCGATCGGGTTTGTCTATTCCTGGCGGCATTGCTGAGTTGCGTCTTGACCAACTTTCCGCCGATTCCGCCGATCGGGTTATTGATTCCTGGAGGCATCTGCTGCTAATCTACCTTGACGCTGTTCACGCGTTTCTACCGCATGTGTTTTTAGATGTCGTTCTTGATTCGCCAACAGTCTGGTCTCTCTATCTTCATGAGTTTCACCTGATCGATTTGTTGATGCTCTTGCAGCTAAATCTGTTGTCCTTGAAAGGCGTGGTCGCTTTTTGGGCGGCATTTTGATGTAACTTCGAGGAAAAAGAGAAACATTACATATATTTGTCTTCCATTGATCATGTCTCTCTCTCCCCCCACACACACAGAAGTAACAGCATCTGCTGACAAACTATTGAGAATGAGCAGCCCACGCTCCATTACAGAGACTGACCGACTTACAGTTAGATAGAGAGAGACATGGACTGATTGGTAGAGGAGAGACGTACAGAGAATGTGTACATCGCGAGCCAGTGTGGAAAGCATTAATTTAATGTGAAAAGAAATGAGTGTTATATCATAATCACACCCAACACCCCGCCGTTTCATAATGTATAAACTTAGGTTCCGAGTTTTTTTCGTGTGACGTCATGTCTGCTAGAAAACATAAACAAATCACTTTTACTATATATAATAAGTATAAATCCCTACTCAAATTATCATTAGTGCATCTTATTCTTACAAAAAATGGCTTCAATTAATAAAAAAACAAAAAGATTTTTTAAGAGGCTATGAGGAAATGTGAACTAATTTTTTTCAAATAATTTTATAGTAAATGGAAGGGTTGATACGAACGACAACCTTTTAAAAAGAGTTTTAGAATCAATGTCAAATGTACCGTCGGTTCCATTGGAAGCTATTAATAAATTTGCTAAAATTTGTGTATTTCTCCAAATAAAATATAAAAAATCGCCTTCTTCATGAGCAAAAAGCTAGTCATAGAAAAAGTTTAAGAGGGAGGTGAAAAATAAAACAGTGGATTAATTAAATGCTCCAATAAATTAAATACTTTTTCTAATTCTAAATATGTCTTTGTAATAATATTTATGTAGTTTATGATTATAAGCAATATTTTGTTTTGTTATAATTTATGAATTACATACTTTTTTCTAAATATGTCTTTGTAATAATATTTATGTAATATATGATTATAAACAGTATTTTGTTTTTAATAGTTTATAAATTATATACTTTTTCTAAATAAGTCTTAGTAATAATATTGTGTAATATATGATTATAACAGTATTTTTTATCATTTATTTCGTGTTTTTATGTGTTTATCATATAATGATTGAAGAGTTTGCTTTTTCATGAAATATTTTGGATAGTTTCAGCAAATTTAAATAATCAAAAATTTATGAGTACGCAAAAAAATTATTTTTTCCCCCATTGCCTAATAGAATTGTGATAATTAATTATTCTATGATCTAATTAAAGGCAAAATTGATTATATTTAACATATTTTACTTATAAAATAGACCCTCTTTTGGCATATGTGACGTCAGCTCATGAGGTAAGTTGCGTGGCGGTGTATTTTCTTACTTTCATAGGTTAAAATGGCTCTACCTTACTTTTAACTACCTTGATCACACCATAGTGGTAATCACTTACATTGGTAATTCTGTGTTATTCCGATAGGTCCATAAACATTGGCAGATGACGTATGAAGCTAACTTTGTAATAGGAGGGAGAAGAATACGACTAAATTTAGGAGCATTGAGCAAATGAACTATTAAAAATGACAGACAAACTTAATATATTTTTCTTTCTTTCTCAACTGCACAGTGCATCCTCCTAAATCCTGTTATTTACAAATCGGGTAATATTTTTGTTAAACTGTAGCATTTATTTTCGACGCTTGATAAAATTTGATCTGGAAGAGTGTAAGGAAAACATGTTTGTTAAAGTGCACAATGCATCCTCCTCAATCCTCTTATTTACAAACCAGTTAATCCCATGGTAAAACTGTAGCATTATTTTCGACGCTTGATAAAATTTGATCTGGAAGAGAGTGAGGAAACCTGTTTGTTTAACTGCCCAAAGCATCCTCATCAATCTTCTTATTTACAAGCCGGTTAATATTTTGTTAAACTTTAGCATTTATTTTCGACACTTCATAAAATTTGATCTGGTTTGCTGACAATAGGAAGAGAGAGAAGAGACCTGTTTGTTAACTTTGAGCGCTCTCTGTGAAACTCTGCCTTGCTCGGGTTAATGTCTACCTGGATTCATTTGTACTTTCTCCCTTTTTATTTTTCGACAATTCATCAACTTTGAAGATACATACCAACACGCAGCAAGGAAAATTCTTAGAAAAAAAAGTTCTTCAAAACATATGTTATGAAAAAAATCGCTTTATTGTCAAAAAATAAAAAAGGCCATTTCTAGCCCAGTGTGGCCTTAAAGGCCTTTTATTTTTTACCTTGACCACCATTGTACTGTCAGCATACCATGTGCCAAGTTTGGTGGCTCTCAGACAAAAACTGTGGCCGTGTATACGATGCATAGGGACATATATATAATATATTATATATATATATATATAGATATATATATATATATATATATATATATATATATATATATATATATATTCCAACAAAACTATGCAACAACTCCAATTGGATGCAGAATGTGTTCATAAGAAGTTGTATATATTTTGATTCTGGTCTCTCACTAGACTTAAGTAAAATTTACTGGAATTGATCCGGGTCGTCATTCTTCCTTTTGGGAAAAATAATATTTAATTAAATTGTTCAAAAGACCGCATTGAAAATAAACATTTAAGCAAAAAACAAAGTATATACGCCAGAAGTCCCTCTTGAATATTCAAGCAATTAAATCATAATAAAGGTTCATTTGAATGTCAGTGATGAAAATTTATCTTGTATTTTGATTGTTTATTTTTGGGATATATTCACATAAAGTAGGGGGGGGGGGATAAATGGCCTACAAATGAAAAAAATGGAAAATGATTACGCCCACTTCAGTGATGGTGCATTGGGTCATTTGAGAGATATTTTGTATTGGAAGTTGGTACCTATCATGAAATAAACCCCCCACCCCACTCAAAAAACTAAATTGGACATGATTTTTGCCCCTTTTTTTCTCCCTTTTATCATTAAAAAATAAATAAAATCTTAAGAGAACACTTTGGTCAAGGGCTGCATGTGGGTTAAGATAGCCCATTTCCTCTGCCTATCTTATCAATTCACAGAGAGACCACTGAGGACATAGCAATGCAAGTGGATATGGGGTTCGAAATACTGGCGTCGGTCAGAGGAGTCAGTGTGGAGGATGTTTATAAACTTGTAGATGCACATATGACTGACAGCACAGAGCACAACAAAGGCTTTTCAAAACTGTTGGCAGAGATGCACAACCTGGAAACACCAGCAGGGCAGATCTTTTGTGGCACCCACACTACACTGGGCTTCAGCAGTGCCATGAATAAAGTGATGCGGTTGGTGGAGGCCGATATGAAGATGGAGCAAGTGCTACAGAGTTTCATGGTGGACCTGGATGTAGACAGCAAGAATGCCAGTGTGGCTGGACAGGCACTGGACATGTGCCTCAAGTTGGTGGCTCCTGAGTATTCCCACAAACCCTGGAACCGCTACAGGGAATTCCTCCTCTTCCTTGAGCAAAGGCAGGTATCCAGTGTGCTGTTTTCCTACAAAGACAGCAGGTTTGGATGTCTCTCCAGGGCAGCAACAGTCCTAATATACCACTTTAACCATCTGACAGAGTTCCTGAGCCAGAACCCTCACATAAACAACCGCCTGGCCTGCCTCGTCAGCTTCCCTATCTCAAAGTGGTCCTTGTGGCGTTCGCCTGCCTGGGTGTACACTTGGTGGAGCCCTTCTATGCCAGAACCATAGAGAAAGATGCTACCCATACTCAGCTCAGGGAGTTCTACAAAGGACTGCATACAGGCTTGGGGCAGCCAATCAGCGACAACTACACAACGTTCACAACACCTGAGTATCCTGTAGTGTCTGACAAGCTTTTCAGTAGCGTAAAGAAGACTTACACGGAAGAGGTCCTGAACTCAGTGTCAGACGTGGCTGCCGAACACTTGGATGAAGTGAAGAAGCTGACAGATCTCATGCTACCCCATCTGAAGACTGTCCTGGCCAGGCAGAGGAGGGACTATGGGATAGATGAGGAGACCTTCCCAATGGACTACCCTGTCAGTGAACAGGCTAGTAACATTGATGGCACCCCTGTGCACAACATTGGAATGGAGAGACAATGTGGCAAAGTGGATTACAGACTGAAGAAGCTAGGCACACTGAATGCAGTGAGTAGGTCAATCATTTTACAAAAGAGCCAGGAGCTGAGGAATGGACAGGTTCCATCCTTCAGAGGATTCAAGGCAGCAGCCCAG
This sequence comes from Caligus rogercresseyi, assembly GCA_013387185.1. Lineage (NCBI taxonomy): Eukaryota > Metazoa > Arthropoda > Copepoda > Siphonostomatoida > Caligidae > Caligus > Caligus rogercresseyi. The sequence goes on from CP045896.1 coordinate 3,945,944, forward strand.
GCGAAAAGAGAGGTCGAGCTCAACTGGACTGAACGCATGAAGGAAAAATTTGAGAGAGGGGCAGAAGAAAAGCAGGAAATGGCGCAAAGAAAGGAGAGGAAGAGATTAAACATGCTGGACACACTGAAATCCTTTGGTGGCCCCTTCACTGACAGTGGAGAAGTTGAAAAGTTCCTTGTGGATGAAAGTCTGAACAACAATGCAAAGCAGCAGAGAATGAAGGTTGAGGTTCAGTTTGCCAGAGAAAGCACCACACTTCTGCCTAAAGTCGATCCTATCTTCAGAATCCAGGTGACACTGCCCAGTGGGAAGAGGAGGATGAAAACAGCACAGGAGTTTGGAGATGCTCTCATGGCGTACCTAGGCAAGAGGAGTGACCGAACCACACTGGAATATGCAAAATTCAAGAAAGTCTTGAAAGGCTAAGAGAAATATAAGATGCTACTTAAAACTGTTCAAGTTCAAAGTTCAAGTTCTTGCCATGTCTATGTGATGATTAAACTGTTTTGTATTTGAAAAAAAAATGCAAATGAGTTCAGTGTTTTAGTCTTGGCAAACTGAGGGCTGAACAGCTTAAAAAAACGCTCATTTTGTGTTCTTTTTCTATTTTAAAGAGGGATGAAGGATTATTTTCAAGATACAGAGTCCCTTTGAGGTGTAACAGTAGTTCTATTATTAGTGTTTATTAAATATCAAATGGGTTTGAAAGCATTGTTTCAACACTATATAGGCAAACAGTAAGAATAGCATATGCATTCCAGGCGGAATTTGCAGAAAAGGCCATTTTTTGGTTCTTTTTTTCATTTTCAAGGGGTGGGGGGTTATTTTCAAGATACAGAGTTAATTTTGGTGTCAAAGTTCTTGTATTTATAGTGTTATCATATCCCAAATGGGCGTTGTGAAATTTTGAACTTGATGATTATCCCCCCCCCCCCCCTAATAAAGGTTAAATAAATCTTAAACAGAGAAGAAAAGGTATTTGAAGAATCATATAATTGTATCCTTCCATAATTATCGTGCAGTAGAGGTATCACCAAGTAAAAGTAAGGGGGAGGTTGTACAATTAATAATAAACAGCGATATAAAACAATGTATAACAACAATAAAACCCGAATAAATCAATGAAGTAAAGTCATTATTGAAAGAACACAATGTTTACTCTCGAAAGTAAGATTAAAACATGTAAAGCAAATTTGAGTCTCAAGACATTCAAATAGTTAAGTGACACCATCGAGTTGTTTTATAAATATGTAACCCTTTTATTAACTCCGCCGAAGGAGGTATTGTTTTCAGTGGGTTTGTTGGTTTGTTTTATTTGTTTGTCAGCAGGATAACTCAAAAAGTACTGAACGGATTCGAATGAAACTTTGTGGAGTTGTTGGAAATGCCAAAAGAAACAAGTGATTAAATTTTGGCATCTCTAAGTGCTTTTTTAATATGCAAAATGAGCAAAATACTAAATGAAATGGGTTCTCTATTCAGGGAGTAGGAAAGAACAAACGCTAATAAAAATTCATTGACGTATTATTGTTCATTTATCAGCTCAGGACTATGTGAACCCAGTGACGTAGCTTAAACTTCTTCCGTCTTCCCATCTCTGAGTGCTTTTTTAATATGCAAATGAGTTAACAGAGAGGAAACAATGATTAGAGATAGAAAATCGGGCGTGTGAAAGGGAGATGTTTGAATGGGAATGCTGTGGGGATCGGCGGAGGTACCACTCTCTGAGTGTATAATGCCTCTAGTTGTTATGTTATTACTCTTGTTTGATTCTCATACTATTACTCAAAAAAGTTATTTATCGAAATCATAATTGCTGAAGTTCATTCAAACAATATAGTCTATAAAAAGGTACTCCCAGGGCAAGATAGTACGCAGAGGCTGTGTGAACTTTATATTTACAACGTCCATAATGCAAACATGTTTGATATATTCTTAGTATTAATAAGTTATGTGACTTCATTGATTCCCATTGTTGCGTATATATTTTTTATATCTATTATTATAATGGTAGTAATGATGATATATATATATATTATATTATATATATATATATATATATATATATATATATATATATATATATATATATATATATATAATGAAGTAATGAATGATGGAATGATTTTTATAATTCAATCAATATCAGAATAGATAAATTTACCACCTTCGTTGCTCATTGAGTGCGAGATTTAAAGGAACCGTTGAAGCCCAGTGTTCGAAAGAAATGATAAAAGTTAGGTTAAAAAACCAAAAATGTATTCATATGTAAAAAATATTGATAATTATGTTTAGAGGTCTTACCAATTTTTCCCTCTATAAAACTGATCGAGGTGTTCACGAAACTTCACGCTGCTCACACTAGTCATCTATTTGAATATACAATGATAAATAATTAAATATTTTTATGTGCCTGAACGAAAAGACTCTCTTGGGCTGGAAGCAAATTAGGCTACCCAAAATTAATTCAATTGGCCTTCACCTGGGGGCTCAAAATTTCAGTGACCGTTGTTCCTGATATTATTGCTATTTCAGAATCGACAGCTCTGGAATGGTTTTCTAAGTTTAGGTATATCTGTTCCATCTATTTGAACAGCAATCCCTATAAAATTGGAGTCCCCGGGATTGTAGCTCAAATAGATGAATCTCTGATGGGCAAGGCACAAGTTCCACTTTGGATGAATAGTTCCTGAACGATGGGTTTTTGGAGGTTACTGCCCTCACAAAAAGGAAGGCTTCCTAATCTAGTGAGTATTAATGAATATATGTCCACAAAGAATAATATACTTTGATCTAGGTTGATGATCGAAAGGCAGGCACCCTCCTTCCCATCATCATAGGAAAAATTGAGCCGGGTTCTGTTATACACAGCGATGGATAGGCTGCCTATAATAGAATCCCTCAATACCTATAAACCCTCAATACCAGCACGAGGTGGTAAATCACTCTACAAATTTTGTGGATCCCATTAAGCGGCGCTCATACGAACCATGTAGAGTGCAACTGAATAAATGCAAAGAGGAGGTAATAAAGAAACTATATTGCATTTAATTATTACTTAATATTTTTCTTTATAGATTCAAATCAATGGCTCGTGTGAGCAGTGTTACGCTCGAGGAACACCTCGATGAATTTTTATGGAGGGGAGAAATTCGGGAGGACCCTAAAGACGCATTTTCCAACATATTTTTACTATATACCGTTTAAAAAAATAATTATATAGATATATAATTTCATAATTCTTTCGAACACTGGGCTTCAACGGTTCTTTAATCTCGCACTCAATGAGCGACAAAGGTGGTAAATTTATCTATTCTGATATTGATTGAATTATCCAAAATCATTCCATCATTCATTATTCATTATATATATATTAGATCATCATTACAATCTTTTAATAATAGATATTAAAAAATAAATAACGCAACAATGGGAATCAATGAAGTCACATAACTTAGAGAATACTAATAATAATACAAACATGTTGCATTATGGACGTTGTAAATATAAAGTTCACAAAACCTCTGCGTACTATCTTGCCCTGGAGTACCTAGAAAAAATGCAATTGTTTTTCCTTTGACTTAGAAGCCGAATATTCGCTTCACGCCCAAGTGAAAGACTTCATGGAGAGATAGTCAAGTGCGGCAAAGACACTCGTATATGAGTTCAAGAAGAGCTGGAGCCATGGCAATAGCTCAAGAGAAAGGTGAGAACGGAGGACACAACAAAAAGGGGATGATGACTTCTTGATGGGAATCATAGCTGGGATGCGGTCTACAAGGTCCATGAGAAGGATAGCCAAAGGCTTGAGGTGTCCGAGTGGAAAGTCCGAAAGGTTGTTAGCATGGGGACTTACTCATACGTGCGAATGTTGTCAAGCATGGGGATGCCACATACCCCAAGTGCAAATTTGCTGGGTAACAAGATGGGTAACTGGACATAATGTCAAGACAGCACATAAGAGGTGTAAGGACAATCTCATAGATTTCTAGCCAGCCCACTTCTGGCCCTCTCGTCCTTGGACGAGCCCCTTGACTATGGAATATATACCCCTAGTTATTGCCCCTTGACTATGGAATTTTGTGGCTTTGTGGCAAGCAAGGTTCTGTGACACCCTCCATCCCAGTGGTGATAACCTGAATGCATCTGCTGACAAAGAATGGATAGACATGTCTGAGGACTATGCCACAAGGTTCTGCTGTGGCATAAGCCTCGCCTCTAGGCATGGTGATCGTTGAGGGCAGCCATTTTGAACTTTTTATACCAAGCCAATACTTTTTTACTGTATTTGTTGTACTCCTTTTGTTCTTGATCAGCAGACCTCGTTCATACGATTGCAATTTTCACCGCGTTTTGGGCCTTGCACACTGTATCACCAATTTCAATTATGATAATATTTGATTCAATTAGGTTTGCTGCCTATTTCATAACTTTTCATGTATTTTAAAATAATGAACATTGGTAACATTATAAAGCAGTGTTTATGTCAATGGACAAGGAGAAAACTGATGACGCTATGTCAGTCTCAAGGTACACAAAGCAGTCTTTTTTATCAGTTCGTATGTAGGTGTTGTCATTGTGGTTTCTTGTTGTGCTAATTAGATAGGGCATTTTAAATTTAATAGTTTAAGGACTAAACAGACTGTAATATTTGACACAGGATGTATGAGTTTCTTAAAAGTCCTTTATTCCGCGGCAAAATGATTATCAGCAACAGCAAAAAATAAAAATATAGATTAAAGGGTTACACGTATTAATAGCATGGCCAACAGCCAAATTTAGGTCGGACTAATTTTCACTAATTCTTATAGAGTTTTATCCACTGATTCCGAATATGGTATTCATTTTTCAAAGTTAGTGATAAATTCAGAGCTAAATGGATTTCAAATTTTCAGCACTTTTTCGATTCAGAGCCATTATTGACATACAAGGACTGAAGTATAGGAAAAATAAATAGCAATGATTTGATAGAGCTTAGATCAAAGTACTCATTTCAATTTTTACTTCGTCTCTGGCACATTTAAACTTTAAAATATATGTCATTTTGTACGAAAAATGAAGGGTTTTTCTTAGAGACTCACTGTTCCTCACTGCTCCTCACTCAAGGTCTTACATGATTAAAAATTGATATGAATATGAAGAAAAAATATCAAGCTTTAATTTGATATGCTTAATATTCCATAAAATGCCTTATTTTAATCAAAATTAGCAAATGAATATTTTTAAATCCTCTCCATTTTGCCCTTTTTTAGAGAAATTCATAAGTCACCCAGTGAGATAGAAAGAGAGAGAAACTGACGTCACAAGTATGTAAACAATAAAGAGTAATTTTCCTTCTTTCATTGGAATTTGAGTGTTTTTTCCCGGAAATCTTCCGAGGATCCAGGATTCCTAATGAGTGGCCTGCCGGCTGTGCCGTCGTACACAACATTTGTGAGAAGAATTCATCGTGACACAGCCTCGGATCAAGCATGGAGCAAGGAGTGGAAGCTTAGGAGGACATGACTCCCCAGAGGGTGCTTAGCCTATTCTCTTTGCATCAAAGAGGATGATGAGTCGGAGACAGACAGACAGACCCTCAAGGACATTACCCCCCCCTCCTCTCTCTTCCTTAAGGCTGGTTGGCTGGCTCATTCCGTCTGCTCAAAGAAGATGACGTGTCGGGCACCCGGAGGGAGGGAGGAATGGACTCCCGTTGAGAGAGAGAGAGTCATTGCCTTTGTCCTGTCTACCTACTAGCCTATTCTATCGGGGAGTCTCCTTTTAAGTGAATCCATCGTTTTTTGCAGCAGAAAATGAATTACTTACGTTTTCGTTTGCAAAATTCACCTTTTATTAACTATGCAAAAGATACAGCGGGCATGCACCGAAACTTAACGTCGATGGACAATTGGCAAGAAAAAGTCTGAACTTTGGAATTCCCATGGTTGTAAGGAGCCAACAAACATATCACAGACTGCTACTTTTGCGCTATTGATTTGAGTGGGATGAACAGAAAGAAGCGGGACAGCCTCAAATATCCTGATGTTCTATCAGCACGCCGTCCTGTAGCCCACAGTGAAGAAATTCCAGTGCCTATCTTCGAAGAACTTCCTAACATTAGTGACGAAGATGCCTCAAGTTTTGAAGAACCTGAAGAAGAAGAAATGGTTTTTGAAGATGATACTCCACATCCATTTCCCAAAAGGAATTAAATGATCTAGTTCGATTCAAAAATATTATCTATTCTTATATTTTATAGGAACACTTATTATTTAACAAACTAAATTATTATCATACTTATTTTATCCCGGTGCTAAAAAATGGCAACATGCAATTTACACGTATTTATAATTTTTAATGGACATAATTCAGTTTAAAATATACAATCAGATAATTAATATATGTTGTTGAAATATCATTTTTCTTATTTTAAAATATAGGACGATACACATGAAAAGTCAGCTGATAATAAACAAAAATGTTATGAATTTTTGTCACAAAATGGCTCTTTAAAATCAATTTAGCATTAAAACCTGACCTGATGAAGATAAACGGATGTCATTTCCTGATTAAGCAGTGCAAAACTTCTAAATAAGTTGTTGAAATCTAAGCCACTATCAAGAATTAAAAAATAAATAGTTTACTGAGTAATTTATTGTTTTTTTATTCAGGCTCAAAAATTACATCACATAATATATGTACATATAAAACGTAGAAGAGGAATTACGTACTTTGACATCATTGAGCATTTTAGTTTAAAAAAATTCCCCGCCTGATAAGCCTTTCAGCACATATTAAAAATTAATAACAACCGATTAGAACATCTAAAAGAAAAGCAAATGAGGGCTTGACAAATGACAAACAATGTATACAAATGTAAAAGTTCTATCAAATAATCATTTTTGTTAAGGGCTTCATACGATTTGATAATTCTTTTAACTGATATATATTTAGTAAAAACTTTGGTATAAATTACATCAAATCTCACCATACTGCCATCCAGATCCGAAGGCATTTGGGATTCAGCAGTGCAAAACCACTAAATAAGTTGTTGAAATCTAGGCAACAATCTATAAGTTAAAAGAATGTTTACAATGTAATTAATTCCTTTTTATTTTCATGCACCTTACATATCAAAACAAGTTCAATGAGCGACAATCAGGTTTTAAATTTGCTGTCCCAATGATTAGAAGATAATTGTAACAGTTCTTGTACGATTGCTATTTCTTTAAAGACTAGCTCATTTCAGCTCCGTGGCTAAGGCTAGGTCCTGCGGGCGGCTGGGTGGACAACACGTAGTGTAAAGAACTTTCCAAAATCCTGTCACAATTACAGCGTAGGAATGCATTTCTAGTTCTCCAGCTTCTGTTCTTAAAGTTGCTTGATGTCTGTCTCTAGCAGATGGCCCGTCGGGTGCCCAGGCGTTGTTCCCGGAGGGCATAATGTAAATGGAATGCTTATTGGGAAGGGTTAGATTGACGATTTGTGACTCGGCCTTTGCGATGTCCCTGTCCACTTTTAAATCATCTGGAGGAGGTCGTCCTTGGTGGAGCGGATGCCATAGCGCTCCGTAGAGGACTCGGGCCCCATGGGGGAGATGGCTTCCACCTGAGAGTGTTGGAAAGTCTTTGCTTAGTTCCCAAGAATGGGTTTAGAGTGACGTGAAGAGTGAGTGAGGCCAATGCAGGCGAGGGCGTGGTGGTGTTTGGTCCGCCTTCTAGAGTGTGTGGGGGATGGGAGTCTCTCCCCAGTCCATGCAGGTCGCTTGTGTGGTATCTTCATGGCATGCCCGGCGGCTACTGTTGAAATGGTGCTCTGTTTCAGTATGAGAGGATGTAGGGCAGGGGACCCCCCCCCCCCCCGGAATAAAGGACGGCGACGGATCGGTGGGCAGACAACTGCGCGTTTCATAAATGAATTATGTGTATCATTGTGATTTGTGGCTGTTGAAAGGATTGTGTTGTTGGATGTCTTGTTTTTATCTTGGAAGTACACTCTGGGGTTCG
>CP045896.1:3954031-3989278 GCA_013387185.1 Caligus rogercresseyi
AAGGCAAATATCCAATACAATGTAAGCATGAAAGGTAACACTCACAGATAATTGACCATATTTTATTTCAAATAATGCATAGCTGATAGAAAAAGTTTGTTCTTTCAAACTCACAATAAACATTCTTTTTTTCATTTGGTAACATTGTTTCTCTTTTTAGTTTTTCGATAATCAAGTGACGGCCCATTTATCGGCAGATATGACGGACCTAATAAACATTTATCATTTGTTGAATATTTGGCAAATATAATATTCATAATACCAATTCTATCTTCTCACGGACTTCAAACCATATTAACCGGTAGCATCTATAAATATTATAAAAATTTTATGGTGATATGGAGGAATTCGAGGATTAATAAATGACATGATTCGAGGAGAAGATAGAATTAGTATTTTTTTATTTTTTAAATTATATATTCTTCCTCTCTAACAGCCATGAGTGAAATGATCTCTATTGCAAAATGACAATTATTTTATTATTATTCCCTCTCCTTTTCTGTCAAAATCCCTAACAAAGGAACAAGTGAATGTAGAAGGTGATGATGTAACATGTAGATCCTCATTATTTAGGTGCGGGTTATAAACCCAAAATACATAGAGATAATGAAGCACAGAGAGAAAAGAATGTGAGCTACCGAAATTAATACTATACTAATTCATATTGCAATTGAAAAAAAATACTTTAGAGTATATATATTTTATTTTTTTGAAGATATTATGATGTTTAATAAACGCACGGTTTTTTACGAAACACACCTTAGGTATAGGTTGCCAGGATTAAACAGCAAAGCTACCACCGTAAAAAAAGAAAAAGAAAAAATCTTGTTGCACTTAGGTTTTTATGTTTGCACAGAAACACACCTCATATTAATCATAACTATATTCTGTTGATATTTATCAAGCCAAACAAGGAAATATATATATTCTTTATTATAGATATATATACATATTAAACTTAGTCATAATCTAAAATAATTAAATGTGTTATAAATATTGTGGAAGGCATCCTCTACGCTCTTCCCCCATCTATCTTGCCAAAGAAATTCATCAACTTAAGTCTCCCTTCGCGTTTTCCCAGAAACACTAAACATTGTTAGTGTGAGAGCCCGTCCTAGACTCCACAAATTATTTCGAATGGTTCATGAAGTCTGGAGGGTAACGAGGTTGGACCGGCAATTGTTGGGTTCACATATGTAACCTATCCATCGCTGTATATGATGTCCATGTTCTCCATAACTAAGGGGAACAGTCTAGCAGCACTTCGATCTAAGAATAAATTAAAGTGTATATATATCGCAAATATAATATTAAATATTTTCACCTTATCCACTCGAAAAATCCTTCTTTTGTTGTGAGACGAAATCCTCAAACCCTAACTCACATGCACGAGAGGGCATCCATGGCATGACTCTTTGCCATGGAGGTATTTGTCAAGGCCACCATGCCCTGGACCTCCCGTTTTGCGCACACTAGAACTCAATTATCGAGTCTATCTACATCGTAAAATTGAGTACCAGCACAGATGGAGAGCTTATCTCCAAGACATGGTGAACCGTGAGATGGGTATTTTGGGTCCTAGGAGCAAACCAATCGCTGATTTGACTAAAAGTGAGTTTGAACTTTTTCCAACGTGACCAACTCGTGGATGACCATCTTCGCTAGAATACCGCATTTTCACCGCTTGCTTCCCAAAGGAGATTCACATTGAATGAGTGCATTCAGGACACAAAGGAGCATTGGAACGTTGTCAGCAACTCCTCCTCATTTGCAGGAATTGCCTGGACGATTTGACATTCTTTATTACGTTTATGATGGCTCCATCGGTCTAAATTGTCACTGATTTTTCCTTTCATTTCTTCTCTCTCTTTCCTTTACTTTTATTTACATAATAAATAGTACCACAATTTCTCGTTTTTAAAGTGACCGCCTTGTCATACGATCTTTAATTTCGTATCACGTAACGTAAGGTGGTTTGTTAAAGAGTGTCAATAAACGGTCATTGGTGCGAAAAACTTTTTTTTTTCTTCGAAATATGTACCTAACATAATACATCCAAACCTTTTCATACAACGACGTATCAGGAGTGCCAAAAAATTTTAGAGCTGTTTTAGATATATTGTAGGATCATCAAAAAATAAATGTATTTTGTAGTTCAGGAAAAATGTCCTATATTTTAATTCTTAAATGTCTAGAATCCAAAAAGGGGAGAAAAATTACTGCGTAAATTACATATGAATATTTTTGGAAGTTTCTGAGGGAAAAAATACAATATGAAAATATCACATGCGATTTTCTCTCACAATTTATTTGAAGAGAAGGAATTATTTTCAATATCAACCATTCAGTGTTCAGTCATCCATATAGCCTTTATAAAATGAATAGAATTCAGAGATAGGAAGGCCATAATATATTACAGTCTTTTATTTTTTGGGGGAAAAAATAAGACGTAAATCAAATATAACCCAAAAGTTTTTTTGCCTTCCTAATTACAAAAAAATACATTTCAAGGTTTGCCAAATTTGTGAGTGAATCCAAATGCCTCACTGACTTCTATTTGCGAATTAAAAAATCCTATTGTCAAGTAAAATACTGCTTAATCTTGTAAATTGCCATATACATATATTTTATGACTAAATTAGATATATAAATATATATATATATACCTATATATATATGTATAATACTTATGCATATCTATATATATATAAATATATATATATATATATATATATTATATAAATATGTATAATATATACAGTCAACTTCGCCTAAGTCGATTCTCTCGGGACTGTGCAAAAAACAATCGACTTAGGCGAAATTCGAGTTACAAATTTTGATTACTAAGTCGAAGAAAAATTAGATATACAGGTAGGCGTGTGTGTGTGCACTCGCTCACATGCAGTCGCAAATCATCGGCGAGGCCAATCAAATTCTTAAGTGTTCAATATTTTTCCCACTTCAACCATCTGTGTATGCTCCCTTGTAATACACATTGTGAACGGCAGGTGCAGTGCATGCGTGCTGTGTTTGGAAAGTGAGCGCCCTCTTCGACTTATGCGAAGTTATTTTTTTGTTTATGTATGTGTTACTGTCAAAATATCTGTTCGACTTAGGCGAAATATCGACTTACAAAAATCGACTTGTACGATTTTTATTACACAAATGTCAATGGAGAAAAAATGGGACTTGATGGCTGTGGATGATGTTAATACCGACTTGACATAGAAAGATAAAAAAAATGAAAACATAGAGACCTCTCTGGCCTCTCTTTTATTTTAGTCTTAAACCTCACAAACCTCTCCCTTTAAAAAAAATATTCTAACAGATTTGTTACTAATTAGTTTATTATTTTTTACATTTATTACAAAAAAATTCCATACATTTTGATGCGTGTTTCTTTTATCTTCTAGATGAATTATGAATTATTATTACTGTCTTCCTCCTTCAGTTTCGTCGTCAAATCGGCCAGAAAAATGCTAAGAGAATTATAAGCTTTGAGAGGAAGCCTAGAGAGCCTTCCGTACGAGGGAGGCATTGAACTACTTACCATAAGAACAGTCAGTCCCGACAAGAGACGATGGAGTTCCTCTCGTCCAGGAATCCTGTCGGATAAGTGACTCCGGACACAGGGGGGAACTCTGTATCAAGGTTCCTCCTCTAGAGTTAAATAACTCAAGCTGTTTAATGTAACGCATTATTAATAAGAACAGCTTTGTTATGAAAAAGGGAGAGGTTTGTGAGGTTTAATACTATAATAAAAGAGAGGCCAGAGAGATGTCTCTATGTTTTCAGTTTTTTTTCTTTCTATGTCAAGTCGGTATTAAAATCATCCACAGCCCTTTTGATTATATTCGAGTTAGGCGACTTTTCGACTTATGAAATTTCGACTTAGGCGAAGTTGACTGTATATATATTTTTATATGTTTAAATATATCTATATATATATATATAATTTATAGAATTAAGGAACACTCCTGAAACATGATTAACTTATGTCAATAATTTATTTACTTAAAGTTTTGTGGTATGTTAAGATTCAGATATAATTTCCATTAAATATATGTAAAAATTGTAATTTTCCTCGTTACCATCATAAGTAGTATCCGGTTTTGTTCAAGTAAGTAATGCATTTTGAACCATGGGTCTATAATGAAATGTATTCGAACATCGTATTAAGTAACATCCACAGAATCTAAATCTATCCTTAGTTTGTTGCCGAAGGTTTGGCTTTTTAATATTATTTTTAATGATTTTTTAATTCTTAACTATATCTTAAAACACAATTACGCATTAAAGTATTCAAATTTAACACAACCATGTGTATTCTAAGTGACACAAAAAGGGATCACAAACTTGAATTGTGCTCATTTTTTAATTTTTTTTTGTCTTTTCATAAAACTATATAAAAACTTCATGATCCGAGATATTAGGGCGATTTACATTTTTAGTCCTGTGAGTTTTTATTTTATGTCATCATTGTGTTTAATGAACTAGCTTTTTTCGAAATGGGAAAGAATCAAAAGTTAAGGAATCTCATAATCCGGGTCCGGGAGGTCTGGATCCGGATTTTTTTCCGGATCCAGGTTCTTTGGGCAGAGATGCAGATAACTTTTGTGTGTGCGTTCTGTCTCTAAAACATCTCACTTACGAACTATGGACAACCAAAGTTTTCAAAGCCTTTTTGAGGCCTTGCAAGGCCGCTAAGCCTTAGTTTTGGTTATATCAAAAGATGCCTACGGCCAAAACCCATAAAATATCTTTAACAGCCCGAACCTCCTAACCCTCAAAAATCCATGCAAACCGCAAAACCTCTCACAGACACAAATCTGGTCTGATCAGAATCTAACCTAGCCCAAACCATCACAGTGTCAAGAGCATCTGTGTGCCAAATTTCAGCTCTGTAGCTTCTGTAGTTCGGCGTCTATAGAGGACAGACGGACAAACTCAAATTCTAATATTAGGATGTATCTTTATTTACACTTTTATAATAGAACAAAAATACATAATATAAATGATTGTTTAAGCAGTTCCATTCAAAATATTACAAAAAATACTGTAGTTGATAAACAATCTTTAAAATATAATAATTTTTGTATGACATTCATTTTTTAATATAGGCTTGACATTTAAGTCATCATCTTTTTTTCTATATTTGTTTAAAAAACGAAAAATAATTGTTCATATATGAGTATTGATCCCAAAGGAAGGTGAAAAATATGTAATGAAAACCATTTTTATTTGTATGATTAGCATATTAATTTTACAATTTTGTTTGGGCATAAATTGCCGTTTTTTATTCTTCAACAATTTTAGCCTTGCTGATTGATAAATGCTGAGAAGAAGGGGATAGTCAACCAGTGTACATTCTGGCGGCCGCTTCTCCATTGCAAATCTTCTGATCGTACCGCGTAAGTTATTGACCACAATCTCTCTCTCCTCTATGCTTTTGTACTGTGTACGTATTAAACAGTCTACAATGACTGAGACTAAGAATGTGAAGAACGGTATATGCATTTTCTCAAATTTTCATTTTTTCTTAACCATAAATACGTAGGAAACAATTTTCCCGCCCTTTTTTCGTCTCCATCCTTTCCCCAGTAAAATTCCCATCAATTTTAGAAAGGGATATTTCATATTTATTCATAATTTCATAATTTTTCTGCATATTTAAAAGTTATCTGTTATAGATTTTTTCCTTTAAAAACTATTATTGCTACTTGGAATTTGCTTAACCCTTATGTTGACTAAGATAAATATGGCTCATTTCAATACTTTTCCCTAATATTTTTTCCTATGACCAATAAGGAAAAAGTAATAAAATCAGTTTTTTTTTTGCAAAAAATATTTTGCAAATTATAAGCATAAGTTCCAACACAAGTTTAAAACTTCCATTCATATATTCATACTAATGAAAGGTTTTAAGACATATGTATCTACATAAAAAGTTCTTCTGGAGGTTTGCCAGCTGAGCATTTTTATACCATGCATCTTTGGGGTGCTGTGATAAATCTTCATTTAACAAACAAAAATAAGGTGTCTCGAGGGTGTTGACATAGGTAAGCCGTGATTACTAAAATAAAAAAGGCGGAGAGAATGACAGTGAAATGAAATAGCATTCCTCAATTCGCCACTAAGACCCTTTCTTGAAAATGAAACATCATTGGATCGTATTATATGATTTTTTTCTTTAATGGGTCACTTATTTAAAAATCATACATAATAAAATATATACAATAATAAATAAAAAGATCAAGAGGGGTTGTGATAATAAATCATAAATAAACATTGTAGTTTAAAATTAATCCTCTGAAGCAAGACCCATCACATCATTAAAACATCAAAATCTGAATTATATATAGTTGAAGTGAGTAACACGAAATACAGAATTGTAAATGATTTTTATCAATTTTATTATATTAAATTGTTTTACCAGGTGGGGTCGTCATTTTAGGTCGATATACGTCATCAATTGCATATTTAACTATTACACTATGCAACAAAAAAATGACTTTTGTCTTGCCAGCGCAAAAAAACAAATGAATCTAGTAATTTGGAGAATGGGGATTACAGATATATGATTATTTAGTCGTGATATTTGTTTTTCTGACCACAATTTAAATTTAAAATTTTCATGTTTTAGGCCAATGGTACATACGGATCTATGATTTTCAGGGACAAGGCAGCAATTAACATTAATGCATTGCCAATACAATTTTGAAGAAAGATCCAATAAATCTATTGGTAAAGTAATATTTCCAAAAATCTGATTATGTTATGAGATAATTGTATTATAGTCGTAAAAAATGGGACAAACGGGCACTTTCACGTTATGATAGATATATAGGTTTCGTGATTGTTAAAATTTTCTTCGTTCCGTAACAAAAGGATTCATATCAATATATATACATTTGCATGTATTCTACCTCAGTGAGTTACATGTCTTTAAAATTAAAACAATATATATATTTTCCCATTAATAAAAATTTATTGTTTTAATTTTAAGGACTTGTAAGTTACTGAGGTAGAATACATGCAACATATATATATATATATATATATATATATTAATCCTTTTGTTACGGAACGAAGAAAATTTTAACATCACGAAACCTTTAGAACGATGACCATAGATATGAGGAGCATAGGTGCCTAATGATTTTGCTCAATTATTCGATAATAAAGTCGTTTTTAATGGTTTTAATGGTCTCGATGGCTATTCTAAAGCCTGGAACGTATGTAAATATAACTTTGCAGCTGAAAAAAATGTCCATGAGTGATATATCTATCATAACGTGAAAGTGTCCGTTTTGTCCATTTTTTACGACTATAATGCAGTTATCTCATTAAATAATCAGAGTTTTGGAAATATTACTTTACCAATATATTTATTGGATCTTTCTTCGAAATTGTATTGGCAATGCATTAGTGTTAATTGCTGCCTTGTCCCTGAAAATAATAGATCGTATGTACCATTGACCTAAAACATGAAATTTTTTAAATTTAAATTGTGACCAGAAAAACAAAAGCCCATTGTTCGAAATAGCAACTTATCATTGCATGAACTCCATAGAATCATTTTTTTAAGTTTTGGCCGTTGGCAAATTTTTTGTTGCATAGTGTTATAGAGGCTAGTGAGAAAATTGAAGTGCATTTTTATATTAAACTGTTTTCATTCGACAATAAGCAATCCATGATCATAGTTTTTGAAAGATCCTTATTTATACAACTTTTCAAAGATAATCTTTGTATTAATTATGACAAATTTAAATAAGAGATACTTAATTACTTCAGAACGTCCTATATAATTTGCGAAAGTTGTTACATAAGGTTAATAACGATCAAGTGCTTCTACAAACTAACACACACACACACAAATATATATATATATATATATATATTTGTCCGCTCAAATTTCAACAATGATCTGATACTAAAAAAATCAAATCTGTTAAAGGGGAAATACAACCACAAAGAAAGGACATATATACTTTTGTATATAGATGAAGCTGTATCACATTGGGTTGCCAAATTTAGTACAAAGGATCTTGAACCACACACACACACACATTTATATATATATATATATATATGAAAACTTATATCTAAAATTCACTTTCAAACATATTCATAAAGGAAATGAAAGCAACCTTTGATATATCAAATAAAAATATATAACAATTTTATGATGTTCATTTGATTCTATGTAGGGATCGAGTAACGCCTCCCTTGTTAAAATTCAAAACACTCGTTAGTTAATCTTGTTAAGACATAACATGAAGTGTATCATGTCAGATCATTTATGACTTGTCAATAATTGTCATATGACACTCTGTAAAGTAGATTTCTATACTTTTTCAATATTATATACATGTATCAAATGTCAAGCATGCTGAACCTTTATTAATACAAGTTTGTATACACTTCATGCTTAAGTAATGGCAATTTACATTTTATTACGGCTATTAATTGAGTATATTTTAAATATATAAATAAAATAATTAAAGCTCGAGGATATACGTATATGTTTGATAAGTCAATCATTAAAAGCATTGCCATTATTACCCAGGTTCTGTATGGTCACAAAAGGAATGAGTATATTTACTAAATATTTTAACATGATTAAAACTTGTCAATAAAAATGTGATGTGTTTAAAATATAAATGCTTATGTCTTTTGCAAGATTTCACTATTATTTACTTCAGTTAACTGAGACTCTGTTCATAGTTAAACAAAAATCATGTGGTTCTGCGAAATTAAAGGAATTAATTGAACATAATTGATATCTGAGAAACGAGGAAAACGTCATTTGGATCTATCAACTAGACTCGTCTAGTTTTAGACGACGCTTAACAAGTCTTTGTTGACGGATATAGTGTTACAGTTATTAATCCCATTATAAGTAAATCGGGATGACATATTAGAAATATGACAACGAAACCTTTCACATCCTGAGGAAATACTTCTTTTATAAGTTATATTTTTTAAACTAAGACTCTATAATATTACGATCACTTCATCCCTTCTGTTACTTCTCATAGAGCATTTAAAATAAAAATTGACTCACAGCCCTTAAGTCTCGTGTTGCAGCATTCCATTGCATAAAGCTGATATGTAAAATCGACAATTAGCAGGGCGACCATCAGAAATAGTTGATGAAACTTTAAATGAAGAATGAAGGGTTTTAAACCATTATTGTTTGATAGTAGTAGAATCAATTTTTATCAAGGGGATCATAGCCACCAGAATACTTCTTGTATGTACATTAAAACAGTAGAAAATCTGTATGATTAAATTCCACATATATTTTAGGACCGAGTATTCATGGTCTTTTTCTCTATCACTTGGGGCTTATTATTTGACAATGTCGAATAATGTCATTATTACAACGTCTACAAATTGGATTTTCTTCCCATTCCGGCTTTGAAAGAAAATCTTGTTAGTTAAATTAAATATATTTTTCACATCATTATATATATATATATATAATATATATATCCTATAGTGCAACAAAGTATTTCCTTCATTTAAAGATATCCCAAAGAGTATGTACTGTTAGTGAAGATTTAAAGATATTTTAAATTAGGTTTGGGCTAACCCTGAGCAAGGGCTATAAAGTAAAAAATTAAGAATGAAGAAGATAGTTTTATAGATCAAATTTATCGTTTATCGTATTTTTGAACTTTAACTACAGAAAAGTCAACCAGAAATATTTTATTTTATTGGAAACTAATATTTTTATATGTATTATGTAGTAAATATGCATATTAATAAATGATCAACTACATTGTTTACGTACTCATGTTGATTTTTTTACTTGTATACGTTCATATGTTGTGAAATTATATGTGCTTTTAGGTTAAATTTCTTATGTTATTTGTTTGCTTTTTATAACTTTAGTGTTAATATGGTTAGGATTTAGAGAGTAAAAAAATCGCTCACACATATTCAACCTATTTATTCGCTATAAATCCTACCTTCTCGTCATTTTTCTCCACAGCAAAGCCTTCCTTTTGTAATATAAAGAAAGGAAACTATACAAGATGATGCAAAATTCACAACAACATTAAACATAATGTATTTAAATAAATTTTCTCATAAAAACTTATTGTTCCAAAAAAAATTAGTTCATATCTTAAATATCAAAAGTTTAAAGCAACAATCATAAAATATAAAAATGTAATTAAAATGTGCGGATGTTAATGAATATAATAAATGTTTTATTTCTCATTATGTACTCTATTCTCCCTGATTTTCATCAATTTTTATTTTTATAAAAACGAATGTTCAATTTTTATTACTACCAATCACGTTTAAAAACATATTTTTTTCCTTATCCTTAACTATCATTTAGATCATCCATGAGTGCCATGAGGAAGGAATATAAAGAATATTCTTTATAGTGATAAATTATAATTTATCACTATAAAGAAAATTCTGATCGGAACATCCGTTCTGGCAGGTTCTTTTTGGTTGAGACAATATCAAAACAAAAAAACACATTAATAATCGGATTCTTACTCTCTCAATAAATGAATTTGTGCCAACGTAATTAGATTTGAATGATTCCTCTGTTTTTGTATTAGCGCAAACATGTCTTGTTATATCAATTAGATAGTATTTGGATGTGACATTACGGAAGACATTTAGGTATCTATCCAAGAGTACTTAATCCATGTCATATATCACTCAAAACATTTATTCACATCTTTGTCTTCGTCCATTATATATGATAAAAGCTTTTTCCAACATGATGGATTCTTTCTTAAGCAAAAAATATGTTTATACCCATAATAAAAGAGAAGAACTAGCCTTACGTGATTCATATTAAGTAGTACATACATTAATCACCAGGGAGCGCGTTAGTTCAATGGAGGCGTGCTATCCTTTTAATGTAAGGGGCACGGGTTCGACTCCCGAGGGGGGGAAGGTCAACTTTGAATATATCCGTGATTCGATGTATTCATTTTACCATATATGTTTTTTCATACACATAAGGATGCGATAATATATTGAACCAAATAGGCAAAATATAAACTATCAATGTTGAGTGAGCAGTTTCGCCTTTGGTCAGCCATTTTGAAAAACGTATCCCTGGATTAATTGAGTAAATCGAATGCTATTCATGTTTATTCATATATTTTCAATGGAACCATATAGGCAACAAACATGATATCAAAGAATATATAAATAGAATAATATTTAATTATAATGGAAGCTAGATCTTCAATGAGCAATTTTGATTGAAAGAGATTTATGTATCCAATTTATTTCTATTGCTTTATGTATAATAAAGGAAAATTCGATTACTTTCAGCTTTTTAAGGATTATGGATTTCTATTAGATCGAATGTGTATTTATAATATATCAATTACATTTGAGTATTATAAATTCCATAATTGGCGACGGAGAACTCTCAACTTCTTCAAACGTGTTCATAAGATGCCAATGCAAGATTTTGCGCTTTATTTTCATATGTGATGAAACGTTGTTGATGTAAGGACACGTTTTACAGTTTCTCTGTACTGCTGAATAGAGACTTGCCAGAAATAAGTTACAATGAAGCTATATATTTTTGAATATATGTTATTAAGTATTATAAAATTAGGAATATTTTGAAATAAGTCGTAATGTCGCAAATTTTTTTTCATTGACAAAATGTTATTAAATATTATAAAATTAGGAATATTTTGAAACAACTTCTGTTTGAGTTTTTGAATTCCTTTGTTAAAAAGTATGGATATTATTTTGGTGTTACGTGAACGCAACACTGGATAATATGTTTTTTTATTACAAATAACTCCATTTGAATGAAATTGTGGATTTGATAGAAGATTTTGAAGATAATCAGAACTATGATGAATTTACCGACCCCCCCCCCCCCCCCCGCTCCTTCACGTATAACTGATGGAAATTCCAATAATAAAAACGATCAAAACCCTAATTCATTGAACAATTTATCGGGTCCCCAACTAGGACTAAGAAAATAGGAAAATATTTGGTAACTTTATTGAACCTTCTGAACAACACGATGAACAGAACATACATCTTCCTTTCACGTTTATTTGTTTACGTTTTTACCACGTCTAGTTGAACTGAAGTCACGAGGTTACGTAGGAGTTAGGATACTAAGAAAAAATCGTCTCTACTATCAAACGGTCCTTCGAGACACCAAACAGTGAAAGAGTCTGGAGGTTCAGTATTTGACACAGCAGCCACTACAGAGGACACTTATATATATATATATAATTGTGAGGTGGAAAGACAACTCTGTTGTGACGGTGGATTCACTAATCGGAGGAACAGCTGAAAAATGGAATTGCCCGACGTTGGGATAAGATATATAGACGCAAAAAATCCCTCAGCTTGATGCTATCAAGACGTATAACGTAAACATGGGAAGAGATGATCAAATAGATCAAATATGTATAATTATAAAGTTAGTATGATGGGGGAATAAATGATACTTTAGTATCTTTACGTGGTTACTTAAGGATTCAGTTCATAATGTATGGTAACTATCAAATGTGAAAAGAGATGGTAAGACTCAATTAGAAATTCAAAGACAGTTTCGACCTATCTAAAGCAGTATGGAATTCCTCCAAAAGAAGGTGAAAGACAAGAGTGAGACTAAAATATTTGATATGACTCGATGAATCATCTCATCACCATCGTCCTTAAAAACAAATAACTAAGATTTAGAAAGTCAGGAGGCAAAAGAATCATGAGCATCAAATATCAACGTTGGGGTGAGGACTTTGTTTAAATTGCTTTTCCAAGTATCACACAAAAGGAAAATTTAAATGTATATATGGTAGTTGTGTATAATATAAGTATATGATATGTTATAATTAAATAATAAATAATACATTTTTGCCGTTTATTATCCTAGGATGGCATGTACGGAAAAGCTCATTAATAATATACCATTTATCTGTGAAATCTCAAAGTTTTTGCATCAATTTTCCCATACCAAATTAATATTTCTGCCACGTTTCATGAAAGTCAAGAAAAATAATATAAAAATTAATTCGGACACAATGGGTTAAAATGATTCAACTATTTATAGAAGTAGAAGCAGATTCTTTGTCGATATGAGTGTAAAAAAGACTATGAGTTCTTTGCTTTGAATATGATATGAATAAAAAAGACTATGATTATGTGAACTGTTTCTTAACCCTCCTATCGTCTTCATTTCCACTACACACATTGTTCTTCAAGTCATTTTGACCCGTCTTCCCTCAATCGTAAAAACAAATGATTTATTTTATTTCCGGAATTCTTTTTTATCGTGGATGAAAACGGTCTTCTAATTTACGAAAAAATATAATTGACTGCCTGTCAAATTAATAGTTAGGGATTAAAAAAGTGAATTTGAAAATAAGCTTTATTTTGCATCGACTTTCCATTAAAAAAACACCCCAAAAAATGAATAAAACGTAAAGAAATGTTAAAACAAATTAAGCAATGCATAAGAATACCATTTTAGATATATTTGTTGCATCTAAAACATGTAGTATTCGTCTTATTGGCCTTATTTGGAGGGCAAAACTGACATATTTTAGCTTGATCCTTGTGCCGACCCATAGTCCAACACTCGGAAAAACCTGAGGTTTCCGTGCGAGAGGGCTGTTTCCTCCATTCAAGGCATATTGGTACAAGAGTTTTTTTATAGCAGCTTCTTTGTATGAATCAGAATCAGATTGATTTCTCTCTAAAGTTCAGAGGCATTAAAGAGGAAACTTAAATTATATTATGAAAGAAGGCAAGGGGCAGTCATTCTCGTTTCTAGTAAATCTGAAATACTTTAAGAAGCAAAATGGTTCAAAATGAACTTTCTATTCTCTGCATGCAAAAAAGACTTGCGTACGCCATGCCTCAAGTTCGTTACATGGATTCTAAAATTAACAGTTCGGAGCAAGCCTGCAGGTTAATAAAGTTCATTTTTGGCCTGCTCCATATTACGAAAATCTCTCTATTTGTTCTCTCCTGATTTATTTTTTCACTTCTTGTTGTGATGAAGTGGAAGAAGTCTTTAACACGAGAACGACATACAGTATAGGTCCTAAACTCAACTTTATAAGGGGTTTCATGCATTTCATTCGATATGATGGACATATGTCATTAAAAACCAATGTATTTGTATTTATTTATTCATAAGTTGTCTTGTATTTTAGTGTAGTTAATATTTTACACTGTCGTATAATATTTGATAGCCGAAAAAAAATAATTATAACCGTTAAAAAAAATGTATTACGAGTTTTTTTGACCAAAAATCTTCTTTAGCATAAATATTTTATTTTCATCTGAAAAGGTATCATTAGAATTTGGGTTCATTATTCCTCGCCATCCTCTTCTTCTAATGCTTGATTCATTTCCACTTCGAAATCCGAGTTCTCTTCTTCAAATAAATCCGACAAATGGACCTCTAAAAATTATTTTGATGAATCACGTTTACTCGTATTGCAAGAGCCGAATTGTTTAGTATTTTCTTATATCACAATTTCAAACTCATGGACATTCGATAGATAATAAATATTGTATATTTTGCGATATTTCTATGCTTTGGTTTATTCAAGTAAAAAATAGTGTGCCCGAGAGACTAATCAAACCAAGAAATACTTTGTAATAGGTTAGTACATTTGTGAGTTAATTTCTGCTATATTTATACATGTGTCAATTTGGACACATTGGACCATCAATTATAAATTATATATATTTTTTTTTATTGATACAGTTCATATAAATATATATAAAACAAAATAATATATATAAAGTGATGCTAATGCGAATTAAATCATGAATAAAACATTATAGTTTAAATTTAAGCATCACAAATGAACACACAAATATATTAAAAACTGTAATTAAAACTGACAAAACATTATAAAAATTCCAATATAAGTATTAAACATTAATTATTTAAAATCCTGAATTTTTAAAAAGTTTTTTGATGATGTCCTTGTAGAGAGAGAACGGGAAGGGAAATATCGGATTTCTTGGGCTCCATAAGTCCAATAATCATCCTTTGTAGATGGGATCCTAAGGTCCAGGGAACCATATCTCGCCGCAGCTGCCAGGATATTGCCTTCAAATTTGAAGGCTGAAGAGGCTGGTAATCTGCCAACCTTTTTGAAACAGCGATTTTGCACCCAGTAGTGCATTATTTATTGCCTTGGTTCGAGAAGACAGTATTTTGCCGCCACTTATTCCAAATAGAACGGACGCCTTCAAATATTTATCCGCTTCTTCTTTGTCCAGACCTCTCACATTAAGTTTAACAAAGCGTTTTATAATATTCACTGAACGACACTCAACGAAAGCGTGTAAAATCGAGTTATAAATAGTGCCACAATCTTTACATGGGCGATAAAATCGAATAATATTGGCCGATATCAATAATTGCGCCGTGAAGTGGTTTCCATCAATTATTTCTGCTAGGGAATCTTTTATCCGCTTTTCCCATGAACCCGGAAGATCAAGAAGCTGAGAAATTCACGACAGATATCTTTACTCTCCCTCAAACCCAAACGATCCTGGCCATTCAATTTCAAATACCAGGTTTCAGCACATATATTTGAGCGCAGATCTATGCAGGGATACAAGAATCTACCATCCTTGAAAGAGCCATCTTGGCCAAGGTCATGAAGAGTAAGAGTTCCCTTTCTAATGGCGAATTCCTCAAGGTCCTCTGGACTTCCCAGGTTCCTGAAAAAATATTTCTTCGCATAATTCTGCCTAATTATATCCACAGTCGCAGAATTATCGAACTGAGGAATATTTTTCCAAAGAATTCTTTGTGCACATCCCCACACCAAAGAGATGTCAGAGGTATATTTTTGTAAGCTCAGTGCCAAAAAGGAGCCACGAGTATAAATCTGTGTGAGTGACACATCTTCTCCACTCAAGGGATGGCATGGATGCAATATTGACGAACATTTTAGTATATATCTTAGGAACAACAGTTGCTAGCTGAACAATACCACCACCGAGATGGTTCTTTTTCTTTTTATTGTTGACAATATCTTTGATGGAACATAGCGCTCAACCACTTTGCTTCATGAAGAATTACCTTCTCTGCTATCACAGAGATGAAGAAGCTTTGTATACTAACATTGGAATAACCTTTGTTTTATACATGTCTATTCTTTTTTGAAGACGGAAGTTCCTCCACATTTTTGCTTTTTGCAATATAGTATTATTGACTTCGGACCAGTTTCTTTCATGAATGCCATCCCGGCACCAGACTATTCCTAAGACCTCAATTGATGAACTGACCTTACAGGAGTTGATATTAGTACCATTTACTGGATTCCATAGGCCTAGAGGCAGAATGGTAGTTTTATTCAAGTTAAGGATAGACCTGATATTTTTCAAACTTTTTGAAGTAACTTAATAAAATTTGTACTCTTTGATAATCTGTGCCTTTGAGTTTGTTTGAATAGTTACGTGACATCGTCGCGTAAAGATCAATTATATGGCGAGTACCCTTAAAATCCACGCCAAATCCCCCGTTTTCTTAATAATACTTAGCGCAAGTTCTTCAATGGCGCAATAAAAAGGAGAGGAGCGGATGGACACCCTTACCTGCAGCTTTTCCCCAAAAATTATTCGCTCACTTTCATGACCGTTAATGAGATAGTGGATGATCCGTTAATAAAGGGAACGGACAGGATAAAGAACCGTCTTGGAAGAATCTTTTAACAGATCTTAGAATTTGCCTGTGATTAATCGAATCAAAAGCGTTTGAAAAATCAATGGCAATTATTGCCACCAAATTTTTATTTACCTGATAGTGTCAATAGAGCTTGTATATATACGAAATATCATGTATTTGACGTCTCTAAGGAATCCTTTCTGGTGAGGGCAGTTTCTTAGGTTTGTGTGCATAGAAATTTTTATCATATTTTTTATGCTATTTCGAAATTGGATGTAATTTCGGAAAAATAAAAATTTCAGGCAGAAATCAAGAGCATAAGGGGGGGGGGGGATAAACTCAGTGATTTTGACCCGAAGATAACACGAGGCTTAAAGTTTATTTGAGCCTTGTGCATTCAAACAATTATCACATTCTTTGATCCATTTATGCACATCTTTATTCCGAATGAGATAGAGTTCATACGAAATATAAAAATAATTGATTGCAGTTTGAGCAAATGAGAATATATTATTATACATATCATTAATTTTACTGCATTATCAAGTTCCGAAAAAAGATATTATTTCTGTCAATTTGATATTTACTTTGATATAATTATTATTAAAGCAAGCAATGTACATATAAAGGCAGTCGTCTCTTTCTCCAATTTAGGACCATTAAATAAATAAACATACCTAATAGCCTCAAGTATTATTTCGAAAAAATAACAACAGCATCAACTTAAAAATTAAATAAACTATCAGCAATTAAAAATACAAAACATAAAAACTGCTCATCATAAAATAAATCTTTATAATTTTTACTATCCACACAGTTTTTATATATAACAAACTTTATGCAAAATATTGACTTCTTTTAAGTAATCGTTTTAAAATACTAATCTTAAGATAATACGCCGTATACATTATAGTTGCGATATCTATATATCTATCCATAAATATATATAAAATAAATGATAACGGATTTGGTTGCCTTTCCCATATTGATATGATGCCATTTGAGGCTGATGTGTCCATTAACTATATCTAGGTGAGAAGTGGTATATGAAAATTTACTGCTAGAACCAAATTTTAAAAGTGTGAAGCATAATGAAGCAATTAAATAATTAAGGCAAAAAATGATTGCCATGACTTTTGGTTTATACTTTACAAAAATACTGTATATTTTACACTTTCAAAAGTTTATTTTTATACAGTTTGCCACAAACGTCTGTAGAATGGCACATTAAAGGTCAAGAGGGTAATGCAAAAAATATATTTTCTCTCCGTCTCTCAAGACAAAGACAACTATTTGCTCCTTGTTATATATAAACCGGTTTAACAAAACTGTTGTATTCATATGTGTATGAGTTTTTTTATAAATATATATTATGCAATTAATGTGAGTGCAAAATTAAAAGGCAAAAACGATCTATGATTTTGTATTATGAGTATTTTGTAGTATATTAAGTATGATCCATGTCTGGATAGTATCTCAGGCATTGTATATACGAGGCTGTTTCGGATAAATATGCGGAAAAAATAATCATAAAATATAATTTCAATTATAACTAAAACAACTTTAACAAATATTTCCACATGACTTCCGCCGATTCGAATACATTTCCCCCACCTCTCAACCCACTTCCTGAAGGCCTCACGGAACCTGTCTTCCAGGATGGCCCTCCCGACCCGGGTCCACTCCTTCTGGCGCTCTTGTCGACGATCTCAACGCCCTCGAGCATCTTCTTCATGACGGGGAAGTAGAAGAAGTCTGCGGGGGCAAGGTCAGAGAGTAGGGTGGATGATCGATGACCTTGATCCCTTCTTGCTAAGAACTCCTTCGTGCTATTTGCCGTGTGGCACGAGCTTGTCGAAGTGGAAGTACCAGTCTTCATTTGGCCATTCAGGTCGCTTCTCCTGAATTTCTTTAAAACATGTTCATGACATCCTTGAACACGGCCGCGGTGACGGAGGTCCTCATCGGGAGATAGTGCTGAAGATCACGCGCAGTTGTCGAAGAAGATGAGAACCATCTGTTTCTTCCTTGATTCTGACGCTTGAACTTCATGGGCGGGTTAGAGCCCTTCGGGAGCCATGAGATGACCTTCGTTTGGACTCAGGAGTGAAGAAAGACACAGAGGTTTCATCCATTTCACAATATTGCCAAGAAACCCCAATCCGAGCTCAAAATTGAGTTTCAAGAAGGCTTGTGCGAACCTCCTCTCTTCATTTTGTGATCCTCTGTGAGCGTCTTGGATCCATCTTGCCTCATGCGGCTCTTGGTCAATAGGAATGCGGCTCTTTGCCTCTTTCATTTTTGCATGTTTTTTAGACCTCACTTGTTTAATTCTTCCTTTAGAGCAATTTCATATCAACAAGAGCTTATCAAAACAAATTATAATCTGAAATGTAAAAGAAGTATGTGGACGAATTAAGCGCCGGGGGATTTATTAAGTTGAAGTTCTCAATGTGGCATACCAAAGAAATATAATTCCCCTCCTATTGTGATCTCTTTTAGGTTTTTTTAGTCGCAATGACAAGTATTTTTTTCAATACAATATGAATTAAACAATGAAGTGATTTTCTGTTCCAATTGCAGTGTTGGAGCAATGTTCAACATTTACAGAACTAAAATATTACTTTTTAACTTAAGGAGGCAAATGTAAGTTAATTTTCTATAGCTTTTTTATCAAAAAAGAAATAGTTTTGGATCGTAGAACTTCTTCGGTATGATAAAGGAGCTCACAAAGTGATCCAAGGGGTGAAGAATCCCTTTTTTTCATCTTCATAATAGTTTTTCATTAAAATAAGTGACGATTAGGATAAGATCTATTTCAGAATGCTTCAAAGCACTTCTGCATTCAATGCATTTTAAGCACTATGAAACAATATCGAACTGCTGTTGAAATTCGAGTCCGGAGAAAGAGCTGATGAAGAGAGAGGACCACAGTTCGTCTTGAGCAATAAAATTTGCTGCTACACTGCCCAATACATTCTTTGGAGAATGAAAATGTAAAGTAAAGGCAAACTCCTTAACTTCTTCGGAATAAGCTGAGGACTTAGATTTCCTAGTAAGCATTGCAAAATGAGGTATCGGTCACCATCGAATTTTTCAAGGGCAACAGCGGTTCCATATTATCAAGCCTTCTTCTCTTAGTCCATTGATGGGTCCATTAGCTTATGGTTCCTCTTTGCTGATCTCTGTGTTGCTTTGCTAGTCTCATATTGCTCTGGTGCAGTATTGAAACCCTTGATTTAAGCTCCTCGCACTTTTTACGGATAAGGTCTTTATCATCTGGGTACGCATACCCATGTTCAAAATTGTTTTGCTTTGCATCGTCCTCATCCCCCTTCTCTTCCTCCACCTCGTCTTCAATCCGGCTTGGTCCTGCAGAGAAATTTATACTTTGACAATTTTGGATAACAATATCTAATGATACCAATGAGAAGGAGCTGATTGATAGAATAGAATTCTTAAAATACTTTCACACACTCCAAATTACAATTGAAAGCATTCGTTTACTATGGAAGAGACTTACATAACTTCAAACGAATATTATATCATATGTATAACTATATTGGTCATTCAAATTCGAAAAATACTGCACGTTCATAGAAAACTAAATTTATTTTAAGGTTTATTGGAGCTTTTTAGAATCATTAGTCTCACCCTTACTGTCTACTCATTATTTTTTTAAATAACTAAATACTTTTTATACAAATTACATGTCAATCGTTCAATTTATGTGCATACCTGCAGTGGGCTCTTAATTTGCCTTATCAATCCCTCCTCTCCTTTTTGGGCGCTGATTGGTAATAACGAGGAAAGGTAGGAAAAACGCCTGGAATAGCTCCTCTTTTCAAATACCTCCTTACTCCAGAATGAATGTCTTTATAGTCTGATGGCAAAAAATGTCTGAACAACTCGATAATCGACGTTATCCTCAGGCTTCCACTTCTTTCTTCGCAGAGCACGTATCCATTTCTGCCTTGAATGTGAATCAGAAGGTAATCTATGGAACGACACTTCCATTTTCATTATGAGTAGAATTCCTGCAATCCACAGCTTACATCCATTCACCATATGATCAATAGTTATAATACAACTAATTAGCTTAGTTGAACTAACACAAAAAATATTTAATAGATAGAAGTGTTCGATATTTTGATTTGCCCACCATAGACACGCAACCTCATTGTTAACACGAGAGACACATTTATCCTAGTTGGCACTCTCTTCTTCTCTCTGGAAATAAAAGAGGATTAAGACTCTACTTGTCTTACTTATCGTTTGGGATCGTGGTAGAAGGCAAGAAGAGTAAACATATTTTGTCGCAATCTAGGTATTCAGAATACAAGGTATGCCCAAAGAAATATAAAATGGAAAAATGCAAGGCTAAACGAAAATACGAAGATGAACACTGGACTTTCTAGCCAGAATGGAAAGACGCTTATTTTTTATTGAACGGAATGGAAAACCGTTCTGTTTAATTTGCAGCTCCACATTATCACATTTCAAGGCTTCAAATCTTCAACGGCATTTTTGCACGGTTAATGCTAATATTGACAGAGACTTTCCCAAAGGCACTGAACTACGCACGCACAAAGTGAGTACTTTGAAAAGTCAGGTAAAAAGACAAGCTCAAGTCTTTCACCCATTAAGCAAACATGCAGAAACTGTGACGTTGGCCTCTTACAAAGTGGCGTGGAATATAGCACGTCATAAAAAACCATACAGTGAAGGTGATTTTGTGAAACAGTGCTTGAAAGATGGGATTGAAACCTTAACTCCAGATAATACCAAACGAAAAGATGCCATCGTAGATCTTCAGCTGTCACGTCACACTGTTGAGACCAGAATATCAGACATAAACAAAGCGATTGAATCTGATCTCCGCACAGATATTGAAAATTGTGCATATTTTAGTGTCGCTCTAGACGAGTCATGCGACATACAGGACAAGCCACAGCTGGCAATATTTGCCCGTATGATTTCTCCAGACGGCAGGCTTAAAGAAGAGCTTCTGGATATTGTGCCATTAAAAGACCGAACACAAGGCATTGACGTGAAAGAAGCAATGATGGACGTATTCAGAGAAGCCAATTTGTCTCTCGATAAGCTCACAGCTATAGCCACAGATGGAGCACCATCAATGATTGGATCTGTGAATGGACTTGTGGGTCTTTGCAGAGTGATGACAGATTTCCCGATTTTTGGAACTTCCACTGTATCATACATCGTGAACAACTTGTGGCAAAAACACTCAATTTAGACCACGTCATGAAACCCGTACTGGAAATCGTGAACTATATTCGTACGCACGCTCTCAATCATCGGCAGTTCAAAAATCTCCTTTCTGAACTTGATGCAGATCTGCCTGGTGACTTACCTCTGCATTGCACGGTGAGGTGGCTGTCCCGAGGAAAAGGGGTTTCCTCTTTTTACCAACTTTTGGGAGCCATAAAAATATTTTTTGGAGAAAAGAAAAATAATTATCCTCAGCTCTCAGACCAAATGTGGCTCCTGGACTTGGCGTTTTTGGTTGATGTGCTCTCACATTTGGATAAACTCAACCTGGACTTGCAGGGGAAATTAAAAACGCTGCCTGATCTGGTGCAGTGTGTTTTTGCATTTATCAACAAGCTGAAGCTTTTCACAGAGCGTATTAAAAAGAGCGATCTAACCCACTTTCCATCTCTGCGCAACATCCAGCATATGGCCGCTGTTAGTGTGGATGCAGCCAGGTACGCGCGACTGCTTGCGCAACTGTGTGGGAACTTCACTGCGCGCTTTGAAGATTTACAGCAGAAAAGACCACAGATCACATTTCTCATCGATCCATTTAATGCGGAGACGGACTGCTTAAAAGTGCCTCTTGTCACCGATGAAGCAGCAAGTGAATTAGAGATAATTGAACTGCACGAGGACGACAGGTTGAAATCTCTTGTGAAGGATGGGCCCGTTGTTTTTTTGGAGAGCTGTCCCAACTGAAAAATACCCCTGTGTTAAAACAGCTGCACTCAAGCTGCTCTCCATGTTCTCGTCAACATATGTGTGCGAGTCCCTGTTCTCCACTCTGAAACACGTCAAGTCCAAACATCGATCCATTTTGACTGACACTCATAAAAAGAACTGCTGCGAGTGGCCACTACAGAGTATAAACCGGATCTTCAAAGAATTACTAAAAACAAGAGATGCCAGAAATCTCACTGAGTCAGTTACAACACTCAAAAAGGTAAGAAACACTTTTGATATATGCACATTTTAAGTGGAAAATATCTGCTCTGTTCATATCTCAGAGAAAGTGAAAACTGTGTGTAGCTTATATAGTCTTCTCTCTTGGTAGGTGCAGTGGCGACTCTGGCTGAATGTGGACGACGCCCCATCGCTATGGACGGGCCATAGGGGGCCTGTCCCCCCCCCTAACTAAGTGCTTGTGCCTCCACCTCCACTGGAGGCCCAGATCTCTATTTTTAAGTTATTATTATTTCAATTACTAAAGTTGCTTGTTCATCATTCAAATCTAAAGAAATAAGTGTCGAATTTATCCTAGAGTAAGACTATGTGGCTACGTAACGCCCCCATACATTTGATATGTCCCCCTTTAGACTGATGTCTGTAGACCAAGTTATTGGTATTAATTATGTTATATGCGTTATATTATAATTGTGTTTTATATTTTGTCTTTAGTTTCAAAGTCAGTGGCTCTTTGGCTTTCACTTTAAAGAATTTTGGCTCTTTGACCTGGACTTGTTCGCCACCCCTGCTCTAGTTTCTATTATTTTTATATGTATATCCAGAAATATTTTTTTAAACTAAATATTATAGCTCATACAACAATATTATATATATATATCAGGAAACGACCGGGACACCTTTTTTCGCCGGGACCCGGGCCGGGACATAATAATATTCGTTCCTTCGACATTCGGAAGGGAAAAAAAAGTGATGACGTTTTTTTAGAAAAGAATCTCAAAAAAGTGACGACGTTTTTTAGAAAGAATCTCAAAAAAGGTGACGACGTTTTTTTTGTGTCGACTTTTTTTAGAAAAGAATCTCAAAAAAAGTGATGACGCTTCGAATTTTGAAAATTCCTTAAAAAAACGTCCTCACTTTTTTATGGTAATACTTTTATAAATAAAATTTATGAATGACAATCGAAAGAAAATACTGATGTCCCGGCCCGGTGTCTAAAAAACCCGGGACACCGGGCCGGGTCGGTACACTAAAAAACAGCCGGTCGTTTCCTGATATATATATATATATATAACGATATAAATAGGTAAGGAGCATACTAAAAAATATTATGATTAATTCCAAAATCAAACTCATTTGGAATTTCTCATTGAGAAAGAGGATCTGGTTGACACAGTAAAATAAAAACGTAAACAAATACTTTGTACCGCTGCACATCTCTGAATTATATTACATATTATAAGATAGTATAGAAAATACCTATAAAATACTTTCTTTTTCTTATATTATTAGTGTTTTTATTTATTTTAAAGTTAGGTGACTTTATATATTGTATTTGTAAATTGTGTAAAACTATTTATTACATTTGTATTTAAATGATTACCTTATTTCTTTAAAGCACATTTACTTAACAATAAAGATTCAGCATGTCGCTTGATTTTAAATAAGGGAGTAAGATTTCCACTTTAATATTTTTATTAAATTTTATATGTATAATATATATATATATATATATATATATATATATATATATATATATATATATATATATGTAAATCAATATAGTCCCTTCTCATTTAATAAAATAATTAGCCTCCATTGGAATTGTCAATAATTAATATAAGTGTCTGTTTTTACTTTTTAGATAATTGCCGCTTTATTGTTTGTGTTAAACAACGTAAACTAATCTTGCTGACCGTTGTTAAGAAAAATAATTTTTTTTTACAACCATAACTGGATTAAGGCCCTTTGGGGTAGGGTAGGCCTAGTAATTAAATACATCTTAAGCCTATAAATTAAAAATCTTCATTGTCATTCCATTCTCAACAATATCCTTGCTATTTTTTTACTTGAAGCAAATAAAGCATTTCATTTTAGAATACTCCAATCATACACATATATATCTCCATGATAATATATTATTGATATGTCACTCTATGTCATATCTATGATCAATTAATTTTGATAGTTCGATATACGTATCCTTATTGAATGACAATTACATAATTCTATCACTTTGCTTATATGTCGATGTGCATTTACTTATAATATCAAGTTGAATATTATCTTGCTTCATTGCGTATTCAGGAATAATAAAAACGATGCACAATCGAAATAAAAACATAGACGTTTCAAATTTATTGTGAACAAATAATTGCCTAAAAATAATTTTGGATGTAAATAAAAAAATAAAAACTAATTTGGAAGGCTTGCGATCTTACCTATATTTTGCACAAAATTTAATATAGAATATATATTGAGGATTTATATTAGAGGCGAACAAATGGCAAAATATATACATATATATATATACATATATATATATATATATATATATATATATATATATATATATATATATATAGCATAATTTATTTTGTAGGTCTATTTTTTTCTAAGAAATGTGTATAAAGCAAAAAAAAACTACCCACAACAATTCTCTGACCTTCAGTTATACTTATTTTTGCAGTTTCATGCAAGTGCTTCATTTATTATTTTTTGTAGTAAAATAAAACCATGGGTATTTCTAGTATGAACCATATTGCTTCAACCTTCATTGGGTTAAGCCCACGTAGGTTGGTTAGGAAATGATAAAGCTGACCGACTTGCAAAAGCTGGATCAAATCTATTAAAGGATATTCCTATTCCAGATTCTTTTATGTCAGACCTGGCAAGAATGAGTCTTTATAGAGAATGAGCCTCCCGATGGACACAGGATAGTTCCTGTTGACAAAGTAAACTATGGCTTCCAAAGCCAGACCCTAATGTATCGAGACGATTGATTAATCTTAGTCGTGAATCTCTATGTAATCAAATACAGATAATAACTGGTCATAACTTTCTTAGATATCATAAGTCATTGTCGAACATTTTTTCACTCGTGGTGTAATTTTTGTCAGTAAAGTGATGCAATTCCTTTTTTCTAAAGTGAATGATGGCTCAAAAATGCTTTAACAACATCCTCCAGAGCTAAAGCAGATACCAGCAATTCTTAAGAATTTTAACATTGGTTACTACCTGTTGGGTTCCCGAGGTAGAATGAGTGAACAACATGGTTAAAGCGTTTGTGTGCTCTAGGGAATGGGATAAGATCGTTAATTCAATTCTGCCATGGACTCAAGACTCGACTTTAATTCGTACCTTTGGATCCTACTCTCAAACTAACAAAAACAAAATTTATTACAACGAACTTGTAAGATAATAAAAAATGTATATATGTAACAGGACTATATATTTGACCAATAATGAATTTGACCTAAATTCCTTCTTTTCCTTGGATATGCATGCATTTGATTTATTATCAATCCATATCATCCATCTCTGTAATAACTGGGCCATAGAAAATGAATATTATCCATATTAAGCTATTATTTGATAAAAATATTAATCTAACCAATATGTGATTCGGGGTATAACAAACTTTCCAGGTATACATACACAAATAGTCAAAACACACCTACACAACACAAAGTCATCCAAAGAAAATTGGTTTCAAATACGACATTATAATTTTATGAAAACGCAAAAAACTGTTTTGGCAAATAAAGTAAAAGTGATTGCATTGAATTTTCCGGGAGTCTCCACCATCACAAAAACGATTTTTTTTTCTAGATCCAATGAATCCTTTGTGGTATTTAGAGAAACGCACATAATTCTTATTTTATATATAAAATTCGTCAATGGACGTGTGGCTGTGATTGTACTTTTAAAAATAAAATGATATCATCAGGCTTGTATAAGTCTGATGATCTCATTGAATTATTTGCAGTATTTAATCCTCTTTTCTAATCCTCAGTGTTGTTAAATAAAGTATTTCTTGCACGCCAGTCCACATAGTCCTGTTAAGACTCTACAAGGAAACGATCGTAATTATTTGATAAATACAACAAAGTGTCAAGAGTAAGGGAGGCAAATTAGAGGCACTCATTGTTGCTTTTTATTTTATGTATAACTTTTAACATCAATTACGTCACTGGGTATTTGGTCTTATTCGATGATATGTAATAAAAATTATTTTTTATATTTGCTCGAAAATAACATATGATCGAAGTTACCGTCAAAAACCTTTGTTTGTTGAGCCCTTCCTTTTCAGATGTCTAGTAATCCTTTGTACAACATGTACTTTATAACGGCCATAAACACAGAAACATCCATTAGTTGCTTAAAGCATCCTTTAAATACAAGTATAGCCTTCTTTTTCACTCTCTCTCTCTCAAAAGGATACTAGGGATGGGTTATTCTTGTAACCACATACAACTCATTATAGTTCTTCATCTTGAGATGTAGAATACGACAAAGAAGAAGAGTAAAAAAGAAAAATGTTTTTGATATGTTTCATGGCCAATCATTCATATCTTCCACGGAGCTCCCTCAGTAACCCCGCTCATCCTATTCATTTCCCTTGACCTCTCTGCTTTGGAATCATCATTTGATTTATGAGGGTGGGCACATGTTGGATACATATGCTTTATTATTATATTATTATCGTGTATTACAATATCCTTCCTATTCATCTGTGACCCGTCATCAAAATTCTTCTTTTTAGCAAGTTTTCTTTTTAATTAATGATGACATTTATTTGCCATCATGGGGCGATTGAGCTGGATCCTTGAGGTCAAAAACGTTACCTAGAGGGGTCTATCCCAGCGCCATAAGGCTTTGGCGAATGATACAAATTGCTGTTCAAAACTATATTTAGTATAGACAAAAATGTAATTACTTCTTTCCGTTTTTAGGATAAAATATTCTTTTTTTAAAACTAATGTTGTGAATGACATTTCATTTCATCATGGCAGGGTGATATGGGTTCTGGTTATGGTATATATATCTAAACTCCTCCTGACAGACAATTCAAGCATGGAATGTCGAGAGCTTTTGTTTCCAAAAAAGTTCCTTTCCTTTATGTTGATGCCCCGAAAAGTTCAAGTGCCTTTATCTAAGTTTTTATTAAGCAAAGACAGGATTCGATAGAAGAGATTCCCTATAGGTATGGGTAGTTTTTAGCAAGACGTGTGCAATTGATATCATTAGCTCGGTATATTTTTCATAAATATAAAAATTGAAGCTGCTTCGAAATAATTCGAATGGAAAAAACATCTACGACATATTTATTATAGAAACCAAGTTTCTTTTGTGGGGAGCATCCTTCAGGGGCGTCCAAGTAAGCCGTATTTATTGGTTATTGTAAAAACTACAAGGCTATACTTGATACATAGTCAACTGAAAAAGTATATTTACAGAGGTGTAATCCATTCAAGAAATCAATATTTTGATACCAATAAGATTCGCACCTATCTTTGAATCTAACCCTACCGCTTCAAATAATCATAAAATCGGTAGTCTTATCAAAGAACAAATATATATTGGTATCTGTAGGGGAAAGAATCTACGATACTCCGGCTAAGATACGTATTTATTACCAAGAAAGGTGGCTGTTCGCCTGTCAGGGATTTTTAATGACGTCACATGGGCAAGCGAGGATAATAAAATTGGTTAATGTGTTTCTTCCGATTACGTCATCTAAAATGTATTTATACAATACGTGGAAAAAATATAACATTATACATATTTGATGTCCTACACTCCTGGGTCTCAACTTTGATATTATGAAATATGAAATATTTTTTCGCTGAGGAGTCACAGCTAATGTCGATCTTGAGTGTATTTCCTCTTTTTCTGACGATGAGGAGATGAAAGAAAAACTGATGTTTCAGGGTTGTGGATGGGGGAGGTAGTTATGAGAGCGTCAAGTCAAGCAGCATTCCTACTCTATTTTTAGATGCATCATCATTTGAATAAGCTTCAGGGCCACTCTGACACTCCTTAAAAACTAAGTCCTACTATGGGTGACTATTAACGATGGAAAACTTTTTTTAACTACATCATTTTTTTGTGGATAAAAATGATTAAAAGATTTGTTTGTTTGTTTAGCTCCTAGATTGGACCCACCTCACCGGAACTTAATCCGGTATCAGCCGGTAGTGAACCTATCTAGGAGCTACGATCTTTATTATTAAACATATGTTTAAAAACACATAAACTTTATATACTTTAAAAAGGATAACTTCCTATCTTTAATCTCTCCCTTGAGAGCCATCATTCTTTCCATTCTTACTGGACAGTCGAAGATGAAGTGGGATTAGAAGATTTGTGGCTATTATCTACTGTTATTTTATATCTTGGAATTAATTATGACTCATAGTTGTAACATGATTGTATTCTTTGTGACCTATGTTTAGCTTGTGAACTTTGATCTATACTATTTCTTGTATTATAAAAATACTCATAATGAATTAACTAACAAACCTGGCGTTGAATAGAAAATATATTTTTGTTAAATATGTCCTGAACACCTTTTCGAAAATTCACAAGGTCTAAAATGCAAAACATAAGATTTATTAACATGTATACATCCGCTTCTGCGTTCATTCCAGACCACATATTAATGAACGGGAAATGTAAATACAAAGAGATCAAGAAATTTAAAGCACACATAGCAGGGATACAATGACGTTTTTAAAGCTCAGATAAAAAAATGATAAACATACAAGCATTTAAAAATAGACGAATAAAAACTCATCAAAAGTATTTTATAAACATGCATTTCAGTTAAAGCTGACCATTGATTTTGGAATCTGCATATTTTTGACATGTAATTTGACAATTATATTTGCCTAAATGTGTATATTGAAAGGAGTTTAGAATATTTTGGAATGCGCATTGTCAATTGTTTCTTAAAGCCTGTTTATATCTTTACAGTCTCTGAACCACTGCCGGATGTAAAATACACTGAGGAATTAAAAAAAGATTGAAGCCAGCACTGAGAAACAATGAACAGAAAGAAGGAATTATAATTATTATTGCCCTTTGAACAATAAAAGTCTGAATACTTTATGGTGTAGGTAATGGAAAAAATAACGAAACAAATCAAGAAGACTTCATAATTTAAACGTTGGTGATTTACATTGAGGTTTTCAATTGAAAAATTATATATTCCAGTATATGTATTGAAGACAAGCTAACATATTTATCAAAATCTTACTTGTATGTTTTTATCACTAAAGGCTTTTGGGTATTGTTTTTTTTAAATATTATATATATATACTTTTCACCCATCCCAAAAGAAAACATTAAATTATTTTTCTTCCCAATCTCATTGTTTTTCAAAGATAAAAAGTAATGTTGAATCATTGTGTATGTATTTTACTCTACGAAGAAAAATCTTTGGTTGTAAAATACTGAAATTACTTTAGGAAAGACAAAAATATATATATATTTTTCCATGTACACATTTCAAATAGATGGCATTTCCCTATATCATCCTATCATCGGCGAATAAAAGGATTTCGGGATCCATTTATTGATATCAATTTATTTAAGTGAATCCTTTTCTGTCTTCACAAGAAATCCTATTATTTATTTTTTCAGGCACTGCGTTAAAAAAATAAACATTTTTGAAAAGTAGGGAATTATATATATATATATATATATATATATATATATATATATATATATATATATATAGTGTGTTTCCATCAAATGTAATTTTTAAATTGCGAATTAGAAGTACTTAAAATTCGTCAAATTCCCTCATTGAACATCATTTTAAAGGAAAAGAATGGAATTTTATGATTATTAAAAATTTATTGTCCTATATCATAAGAGACACATCTGAAGCCTTACAAATTTTGCTGGAAATGACCCCCTCCAGCCTGAGGACAGAACGACGCACGCTTCAGGACATTCTTGCAAACGTTTTTGATCGTCTTCTGGCTATATCCTTCAGCGAAGGTTTGGACACATTGTATGAGAGACTCGATGGAATCTGGTTTTTCCTTATAACTCGATTTTGTGCTGTAACCCTGAAGTGGAAGTTCAAAGGGTGAGATCTGGACTGTGAGCTGGCCAGGGATTTCGTCTTTCTGCTGATGACTCGGCCTCCAAACTTTTCATTTAGAATTCTAAAGCTATATTTGGGCAATGTGGTGGAGTGCCGTCTTGCATCCACCAAAGTGAAGAACGAGTTGCAGAATGACGCAACCTGGGCCAAATTATGTCCTGAGATATGAAACACCATTAACCGACGACAAATGGCCATCATCTTCAAGGAATGCATGAACGATTGGAACCATTTCATTAATAATGGCAACGAAAATCATTACCTAACATCATTCCTATCATTTGTTACGCATATATTTCATTTGTCTACACTCCGTCGTTTTTTCGATGTGGTTTTGGTAAGGCATAAGAACTTCTCATCAGTTCAAATGATTCTATTGACAATGTTGGATGGATGCTGCAGAATCCACTGATAAACTGCCTTCTTTGTTTTTTGTGGGCATAAGTCAATGGTTGAACTGAAGAATAATGTTAAAAACAGAATCGAAGATCATGTCTAACGATCTTCCGCAACTTTGTTTTGGTGGGTGAGATTGGCTGAGAAGCTTTTTGGAGTGAGTAATTGGGGGTTTCTCCAAAGAAACTTTTCATTTAATGAATCACTGCGTCCGTTCTTTTTGATTTGTTTTCATTTATCATGTGGATAGAACCAGTCTCATTGAAATGATCAAGAACTCTTGTGAACTGGATCAGATCCTAAGATTTGTAGCCCTTTCACTGTTTTTGAAGTAAATAATAAAATAATCCATTTCTTCTCAAATTCAAAACAATTTTTCAGATTGAAGATGGTCGACAATTAATGCATATTTGATATGTTGATAACAATCTGCTCTTTATCAACAAAATGGTGTGCCCAAAAAATTATTTAAAATACGAGGGTTGGTCAATAAGTCCGTGACTTTTTGTATTTCCGTCCATATAATTTGGTTGTCAACACTGCTCCTGTCAACAAGCATCTATCAGCTGACTTCTGTTAAAGTTTGAACACGCTGGGTCTTTTAGTTTGTGTTTGACAGTCTTTACAGACAAACAACTTCGTGAATTGTGTAGAAAATGGAGAAAAGTGAATTTCGTGTGCTCATCAAGCATTATTTTTTGCGGGAAAAACCATCGCTGAAACAAAGGCTAAGCTCGATAAATACTATGGAGACTCTGTACCATCGATATCAATGGTAAAAAAGTGGTTTACAGAATTTCGTTGTGGTCGTACAAGCACCATTGATGCCGAACGCTCTGGACGCCCAGTTGAAGTCGCTACACCAGAAACAATTCAAAAAATTCATGATATGGTGTTGGCCGATCGGAGATTGAAAGTGCGGGAGATTGTGGAAGCCATAGGCATATCACATGGGTCAGTGGTTTCGATTTTGAAAGATCACTTGGCTATGAAAAAGCTATCCGCAAGATGGGTGCCGCGTTTGCTCACAATCGACCATAAACGCAATCGGGTGACAACTTCGATGGAATGTTTGGCTTTGTTCAACCGCAATAAGGACGAGTTTTTTCGCCGATTTGTAACAGTGGACGAAACATGGATACACTACAACACACCAGAGACCAAGCAGCAATCAAAACAGTGGGTTTTGAAGGGTGAATCGGCGCCGAAGAAGGCCAAAGTGGGTTTATCAGCCAACAAAGTCATGGCTACTGTTTTCTGGGATGCACGTGGTGTAATCCACATAGATTACCTTCAGAAGGGAAGAACAATGAATGGCGAATATTATACCAGCTTATTGGACCGATTTAATGAGGATTTAAAGAAAAAACGACCCCATTTGGCCAAGAAAAAAGTTCTTTTTCATCAAGACAATGCAAGAGTCCATACATGTGTTGTTTCCATGGCGAAATTTTACGAATTACGCTATGAATTGCTCCCTCATCCGCCGTATTCTCCAGATTTAGCCCCGAGTGACTATTTCTTGCTTCCGAACCTTAAAAAATGGCTTACCGGAAAGAGATTTTATTCCAACAATGAAATCATCTCACAAACAAATACATATTTTGAGGACCTCGAGAAATCTTATTTTTGGAAGGGATAAAAAAATTGGAGAAACGCTGGACAAAGTGTATAGAGCTCAAAGGAGACTATGTTGAAAAATAAAATTAGCTTTTGTCAAAAAAACTTTGTTTCATTTAAAAAGTCACGGACTTATTGACCAGCCCTTTTATTATAAAATTTCTAACTCTTGAAATTATTTTTGTATTTTAGTAAACTTGTAAACAAATTCTCATATATATTGTATGTAGTTTTCTTATGGTTCAAATCCATGAACAGAAGATTGGAAGAGGGGAATGTATATTTGAATTCATGTCCTTGAAAACACCCAGCCAGATTTAGTAATGAATTAAAGCAACCCATAAACTACTTGTGATGCAATGTACCATGAAATTCCTTTTGAAGCTATATATTTTTTGTATCAAATATAAAATATGTTTTAATTGCTTTAAGTAGTTAAAAAGTATATATTTGAAAATACAATACGTAAGAATATAGGTATATTTAATGGGTGGTCTATTTAGAAGAGTTCCTTCCTAACTTTCAAGGTGATAACACGTCATTCACGCCCTCCTAGAAAATAATATTTTCTAGAAGTTAGAAGTGATTTCTGGCCTTTTATGGCACTAAAAAGTGTTGTGAATGTTGCCAACGTCCTTCCCAGATCAAAGCTTGTCTTCAGCTGCTCCAATCCTGGACTTCCGTCGATTGAAAGCTCTCTTTGGCCCTCCAGTTAAGGATACGTCATCTTGTAATTATTCTCCTTGAGATGAACATTTCATCATAAAATCAAGCGGAACATTACATTATTTTATTCGCCCAACCTCGATTTATTTCATTAATTGAAGTCTTCTTTACGTGAAGATGATTGAGGAAAGAAATTCAAGGACCTCAAACAAGCAAGCTTTGCTGTTGCCTGGAAATAAAGATAATGCCGGTGACCTGAAATGGACAACGGTGAATTACAAGAGTAAACACAATAATATGAAAAGACAGAGGGAAGGCAATTCGAATGAAACCCCTCCTTCTAAAAGACAGCAAAAGCAGGAGGCTTTGCAATCAGAAGCTCCTAATACAAAAACAAAAAAAAGGTTTCTTTATGCAGAAATTGCTAAAGAAGCCACAGAGATTGTCATCGTCAGGAAAATGGTGACCATATTTCCATGATCGACTGGAACAAAACAATAAAAGTACTTGACACCGACTATGTTGGTCGATTGAGCGGGACAGCTGGGCAATTCGTGCCCTGCTACGAAGGCCGTCGCTATACAAATCAACAAGCAGTGATTTATGTAAGTGACAAAACCTCAAGCCAGCATGTCCGAAAAGTTATTTCGGAAAAGGACCCCTCTCTTGCCAGTCTCATGGGAAGAACTGGAGAAAATTAGAGAGGAAAAAAATTGTAAGACCCTTACTGGCTTCATAAGAGGAGTCACAGGGACATAGTTGATGAAATACTCGCCAAGGTCATTGCATATCAATGCAATGTTAATAAGATCCGAGGCAAAGTTGATGTCATCAAATCTGACATCACACAGCTCGGAAAAGTGCTATATATTAAAGTTAACAAAGAGGCATTTGAAAGCCTAAAATCAATAAACTTTACAATAAATATTGCTTCCGCTGGTAAAGTTCGCTTTCAAGACCCTCGGAAAGCACCGACTATCCAGAAAGCGGAAGAAGAACATGAGGAAGACATGTCCGTAAAAGACCCGAACCACGAGGAAACAGTGGGTAAAATAAATTACAAAAAACCCTCAACTAAAAACGTCGAGATTGTCAACGTCATTCAACCGAAGACCCAGCAAGTGACCAAGTTTAGTGGAGATACTACTGAGGACTGCGCCACAGATGAATTGGGCAAACAACATGAAATTTTCCAAGGAGCTACTCAAGTGCCAGTTGGCTCCGGGGAATATCCTTCAAATCAATTTACAGACGATGTAGAAGATTATTTAAAAACTAAACACCATAAGAAAAAATCCAAGCCAAGGAAACAATCTACAATAGATATGTTTTTCAACAGGGTTGCTGATGACCTAAAGAAGAAAAACAAAAAGTTATAATTATTCATCAGCTTATAAGTTCATTTTATCTATATATTTTATATTTATTTCAGTTGCTTGAATATTTAAGAAGGAACTCCACATTACTGTTGTAGCGCCATATACCCCTTGTGTGGTCGCGCTCTTTATCTTATGCATTTATTGTACAATTATATTATGTCTTGTAATATTATGTATATATGTATGTATAGGTATACAGTATAAACCCTAAACTAAATAATAAATCTATTTAAATTGTACAAATTCCTTACATGACATCGCGTATAAAATGCAAATTGTGACAAAGGTTTATCTAAATTTAGAGAATATTTAAAAAACTAATGTTTTTATTTGGAAATATTACAAAACATTTTTGACGCTCTTAAAAGATGCACCCATTTGCAATATTTTGTATTGTGACTGATACCTCCGCCGAAGGAGAGTATTGTTTTCACTGGCGTTGGTTTGTT
>CP045896.1:3989378-4008998 GCA_013387185.1 Caligus rogercresseyi
GTTGAACATATTCATGAGCCAAGTCAGTGCTAGGAGCGACCACATTGATGAAGGAGC
Organism: Caligus rogercresseyi; assembly: GCA_013387185.1. Classification (NCBI taxonomy): domain Eukaryota; kingdom Metazoa; phylum Arthropoda; class Copepoda; order Siphonostomatoida; family Caligidae; genus Caligus; species Caligus rogercresseyi. The sequence continues at coordinate 3,989,436 of CP045896.1, forward strand.
TCCCAAACGTCTCGTCTCCTCCTCCGATCATTGAGGAGGAGGATGAACGAGACGGGGCAAATATAATGACTGGAATCATGCCACCCGTCCACTCCCATTCGAGACAATTGATCCCAAGCAATGATGAATCAATGTTAAACAATAACAATAATAAGAACAAGGCAGGAGCACTCTGGATGACGATACTTTTTTCCTTCTTCTTCTATAATAAGTACGGGGTACGGTTACTTTTGATTCTCCTACCTGAGCTAGAAACAAAGAGAAACCACACTTCAAAACGGCCATCGTGCTAACATTCCTCACAAACCTCTCTATTATTGTACTTATTATAGAAGAAGAAGGAAAAAAAGTATTTGTCATCCAGAGTGCTCTGCCTTGTTCTTATTATGTTTTATTGTTTACATTGATCTCTTGCTTGGGATCAAATTTCTCGACTGGGACTTGGACGGGGTGCATGATTCCAGTCATTATATTTGCCCGTCTCTGTCCGTCCTCCTCCTCAATGATCGGAAGAGGAGACGAACGTTTGGAGCTCCTTCATCAATGTGGGGTCGCTCCTAGCACTGACTCGACTCATGAAATGTTCAACACTCTGGATGACGAATACTTTTTTTCCTTCTTCTTCTATAATAATACAATAATAGAGAGGTTTGTGAGGAATGTTAGCACGATGGCCGTACAATAGTTAATTTTGTACGTTTTCCCTAGCTATCAATACATTCTTCCGTCTTTTACATGTTAGCGGAGACGTATTCTTGACCCATTGTCGTTGTGGCCCACACACGACCCATAGGCTTGTTCACTGCTCTAATAATGTTTTGCTTATATCGATAGCTTTACTCTCACTCTTCACTGCCGCCGTATTTATTGTGACGATTCAGGTTCGGAAATTATAGTAGCTAAAGGCATTCCCCTCCATCCTAAGTGGCACTCAAGATACATGGATGATCTTTCACGTGTGGCAGAGTGTGCCATCTTGATTGAAGGCATGTATCCCAGCGCTATTGTGCTTTTTCATTAGCAATAAATACTTTCCTCCAGAGAAATGAAGCGGTTTTGCTCACCACATCGATCAAAGTGGATGAGAACACATAAACCATCTGGAGTGATGATCTTAAGCATCTTCGGTATAGGTGATTTCCATAGGTGATGGGGAGGTGTTTGGCTTGGGAAAAACTGATATCTAAATCTCTATGGGATAAACCCATGTAGATTTAAAGATATAGAGAGCGAAGAAATAATTAAAGTCATGAAGAAAAGAGGGATTTTTCTCTCAACATAATCCAAAAATTTATGTGGGAGACATTCGTTGTCATATTATATGATGCTGATGGAAACCCTTTTAAAAATGATAATGTAAAACACCTGGAGATTTAAGACTTGGCTATCCTTTTGGATTTAAGGAGTATGAGATCACTGGGACTAATCTTAGATACGACTTTGAACTGCTGGAATTATACAAGGTTTCTCATTGATATCAGAGTGAGGTTAGAAGAATTGAAAGAGCAACCTCGAACAAAAGCTTTGAACAAAGATGGTATTCTTGAAGACATGACCTGCATAGGCGTAGGAGACAGGGGGGCAAGGGGGCAACTGCCCCCAAAAAATTCGGGTGAGTTTCTCAAATTCGGGCAAATTGGTAAGGCATTGTGCATTTCAATTGAAGAAAAAAAATGAAATAATGAAAGCAACCGGGTTTTGAAGTATAATGAAAAAAAATATAATGTAATGAATAGTATGAAATTACTTTAAAGAAAATATTAATCTACATAGCTTTCTTCATTCGGTAGTTATTTTTTCACCGATTTACAGTTTCTTGTTAAAACTCAGCAAATTGAATGCTGCCCCCCCCCCCAAACCAAACATCTCCCCTACGCCTATGATGACCTTTATACTAAAAGGTCTTGATAAGATATCATCAGATAGAAAGAAAACGTTAAAAATCACGTTGGTTAACACCTTCAAAAGAGTTGACGAATCTCGTCTGGGGAATTGGCTGGGCCAATTTGGTGATGAACCATCACCCAAAGAAAACCCCTACGATATAAAAGCAGAAGAAAAATATGGTATTGCCGTGATATTTGGAGAGACAGTGATTACAATTGTCGAAATTGTTGCAAATCCGAAATGCTTCCTCAAATTGTCTCCTTTCAGAGTTTTTTGATAAAGCTCAAAATCTCTGTGTAAAGCTGGAATGCCAGAGGTGTGTTTTAACTATGGGTATATGAAGCACCATTGTACCCAAAAAGGATTAAAAATTTACGAATATGACAGAGCTTTTAAAAAAGGAATGGATGAAATATTGCAAAAAGAAAGAATGAAATGAAGCATCAATATGTTACGTCTGCATCTGCGGCGAACGTGTGAACAGAAGAGATTGTGGAATTCCATTTTGGGGTAGCTTTCATTTTGGCCCGAATTTTAACAAGAATGTTAAATCTGTGAAAAATATCGAATGAAGAAGCTTTGTAAAAAATTATTTTCTTTATTGTAATTACACAATATTCATAATATTATGTTTATTTCAGAAGACACTAGAAAAACATGTTGTTCCTATCTTTTTGTCTCCCAAATTCATATATTATAGTATCGATATCCACTTTATTTACAAAGCGTCTTTCAATGCAAAAAGAAGTTCTTAGAGCATAGAACCTTTTCTGGCTCATGGTGGGACCTGAGGTAAGTCTTGCGTCTTCTCAAACATGAAAAATATATATCTGCTGAATATGATGTTACTGGCATTGTAGCTAAGATCTTTGAAATCTAAGTGAGGTTTGGCAAAGTTTCAAAGAGGGAGTTTGAGCAGAGGAACTTCACTATCACATTTGTTGTTTTGAAATTGTCATCTTCCAAATTATGGAATATTGCCATCGGAGGTCTTCCTCTACATTATAAAAGTTTGACACCAGCTTGAAGCTCTCCTCGCCTCCTTCTCACAGAACAATCTCAGCAAGTGATATAAAGATGCTATTGTCTTCGCTTGCAAATCTCTCATACAATTCAGAAATTAACCTGTTAATGGCATCATAGAATACTTTAATTCTGCCACTCTCTGGACATCGGTATAAGAGAAAGAAATAGTCTATTTTTCAGAAATATCTCCTATCAGGGCTTTTACTCTCTTTTTGATTGATTTTTCTTTCTTTTTGGTGTCTTATCGTCATCACTTTCTGCAGCCATTTCCCTGATGATTTTTTATCCATTTTTTAGCTTTTTCCTAACCCAGAGAAAACATTTCTTCATTTCGACATTCAGATAAAGTCTTCATGGTCACATCGCATGTAGCTTTAGCGGTCATCACGTCCGCTACATGACCCTGCAACACCGAGCCAAAGAATCGGTGTTTGAGAAATTCACCTTGATTGTGTGGAGTTTCAGGAGGAACTAGACCTCCAGCATTGCCTTCACCAGTTCCTTGACATCCATTAAGATTTTGGCATCTTTATCATTCGACATCCTTCAACAGGGCAATTATAATTCTTTCAAATTGATGATCAAAGGCTTTAAAAGCCTTCCATCTGCAAGGCGAGCGAGTGTCACTGAGAGATTTTAGCTTGATTTATAGCTTTTGGTCAGCTGGCATTTGCACAGAACGCAGAGTATTTTAACGATTTGGCGAATTGAAGAAGCTGTGAATAGACTGGATCACACCTGAAGTTGCAAGTAACATTTTCTTTACCTTATTGAGCGTTATTTTTCTTCAAAAGGGGAAAGACGTGAAATTTTAAATGTGAATTGAAGGCATTAAAGGTGGTAAGATCCTTGTTATAATTCAAAAGCCGGTTCCTTTCATAATTTCATTTTTTTTTCTTCAGCTTAAATGCCCGAATACCTCAACCAATTTGCCCAAATTTGAGAACTCACCTGATTATTATTATTTTTTTTTGGGGGGGGGACAGTTAACCACCTCCACCCCCCTCCCCCCCATCTCCTACGCCTATGGTGATTTCCATTTAGATTGCCACACACTCGTCATGCATCTTATTGAAAAAACTACTCTATCGGCATTGGTTGTTTGCGCCACAATATTTTTTACATCCTACTTTACGTGTAATCAGTACGTGAATATACCGACTGAAAACAGGTTGCTGCTAACTTCTGATTACGACGGGTTTTTTATATCTAATCCTAGCTTTGGAATATAGGGATACACGGTACATTACTCACTTTACAAAAGTACATATAGCTTGAAGACAAAAACAGGCGAAAATGTGATATTTACATAAATATATTTATATATTCATTGATTTATAGGCAGACAGCTTATAAAGTTTTTGTAGTAATGAATGATTTATTACAGATATATTAATATTTTCAATTTCAAGCATTACAAAGCAGTTTTTTCTTTTAGTAATTAAAGTTTTGTCAAATGTATTAATCAATATAATGTCTTCTTATCCAAATAAATATGGTTTTTTTAGTACAACTCAATCCATAGGTATTTTTAGACCCTCCTTTAAATGGTTTTCACATACGCAGACAGAGTAATGGTCATGCAGGGTATCTCTTATCAAGCGGCTTGATTCTCTTGTGGATGGGATTCCTTTGTAGATCCTTGAGAGTGAGTCGAAGAGTTCCAAAGAGATGACCGGATATGTCCTTGACAAATAAGTCAATGAAATGTTCCTTCCAGTCCTGGCTGAATTGAAGGATTTTCCCATATTCAAAGCTGGGGTGTTGATCATCCTCAATGACTTGGGTTTTTATGGGGAAGGGACCGTTGCTCTCCTGGATTTCGACGTAGGAGTTGACGGGAATGTCCTGGTTGCCGTACATGGCGAGATTAGTGCAGGAGTGAATGAAGAGGGACATGATGAGAGCGAAGGGCCGTTGTAGGCCTTGTTGGAGCCGCCAAGGGGAAGCCAGCGCATTGCCACGGAGAAGGAGCCCCTAAAAAAAGTTTGTAGGAGATGGAATAATACTCATGAGCTTTTTATCTAGAAAAATATGCCTTTTTGGACTAAGTCGACAAACTTATAGGTACACTTTGCTATAATATTCAATATTTTATTAATAAAACTTAAAACGATCAAAATACTAAAACACAAAACCAAACCTGCATAATAACTGGATAGGCAATTGACTTAATAAAAGAAAACTCGAGAAGAAGCTATGTTAAATCCCTTTCATGATGAAATATATCTTTTTAAAGTCAATGAAGTGATGGAAGGAATGATGTTTGCTTTCCTTTCAGCTGTCATAGTCAAAATGCTAAGTCATAACGAATATACAAAAAAGAAGAAATGACTACTTTTAAATAACTACTTTTTACAACAACAAAAAAATAACAAATGTAAATATCACTGGACATGTATTGGGAGATTTCCTTTTTTTCTAATCCCAGTCTATTTATGACTAATTTTTTCGCCCAGAGGAGCAGCCGTTTTAACTACATAACTTCATCAAATAGCCATAGAGTGAAATTATCTTTTCAGTTAAGTATTTTGTATTTTTTTAAGTCGGAAGGAATATCCATAGCAGAATATCGTACAATCAATTATGAAATCATCAAGATATACTAGGTAACTTATGATTTACTGTAGTTTCATCACGCGTAAATTCGTCGTGGACCTTTTTATAGCTGTTTTTTTGGTTGTGGGTATTTACCTCACTTGCTCTTTTATATTCAGTCAATTTCCGCGTTCTTCTTTTTTCGTGGGTATTTTGTCGCGAAGCTTTTTTGTAGTAATGCATTTAGGGCTTAATCTTGCGGGCTTAGTTCCGGACAGTTCAAACGTATTTTCAATATATATTATGTGCTCCATTTAAGGCCAAAGTAATATATAAATATACAACATATTTTTTATACCACAAGAAATATTTCATCTAAGAAACTTTATACTATAATAAAAACTTACTCGATTCGTATTTGGTTGGCTTGTTTCGATTGAAGTTGAGCTCCTTCTTCAGCTTAATCTCCTGCCCATTTTCCGCGCCTGACTCACAAACTCGTTCTGCAGATCAATGAAAATCTCACCCATAAACTCATCTGAGCTAAAGGTATCCTTGTCAAAGAGCTGGATGTTCAAGCGATGTCCCTCAAATATTTCCAGGAGGAATTCGTACCAGTAGCCAAATTTCTCCCAGCTCGGATTTCGGGAGTTCTTGACAACCTCCGTTTTTAAACTCTGTCGCACCCAGAATAATCTTAGCATAAGGATCCGGGTCCCCCTTCCCAACAATGTACCGGAGGCCTCCTTTGGAGGGAAGACCTTTTGCGAATAAAACCTTGACGGCCAACATTCCGGTCGGGGCAAAGGCTCGGTACTTCATGGGATCCACATTGTTGGACAAGGGAATCGTAACTGTAAAAAAGGTTGGTTTTATAAGTCATTTTTTTGTTTGTTTTACTTACATTTTTTATAAATTATTCAAATGTTCTTATTTTCAAAAATATTCAACATTTTTTCATTCGGTTTATTTGTACTCTTTAAATTTTCTTTTTTATTCGTGTTCTTCAAATTTTCATAGACATTTTTTCAGAAGTCAAGATATAGTCTACTTAACAAAGACCTTTACTTGTAATTTATATTTTTTAGCTAGTATCGAATTTGTTTCCTGAGATATTAATTCATTTGAATTTGAATCTATTTTGAAAGAATCCAAATTGACTTTTTGATATCTTGTTTGATCGATCTGATTTCATTGTTTTCATTCAAAGGGTACATTTTGGCGAAGATCTTCCATAGAATAAGAAGTGTATAAAAAATGTATAAAAATCATATTGTGGAAGAAAAAATATATAATTTATAAAATATTTTACTAAATTCTATTTAATTCAGAAAAAAAATATTATGGTTTTTGTAGACTTTTCATTGACCGAATCGATAAACAAATAGTATATAAAACATTACTAGTTAATTAATTTGCAAAATAAATACACATTATAATTTTTTGTTTTCAAAGGCATTTTTTAATACAACAACATTTTTTAAGAGAATTTAATAAAAGCAATAACTAATTTTTTATTTCATTAAATTGTAGAGTTTAAAACAAATTTTTAGTATCAGATTAATTATTATGAGAAATATGATCTGCAACAATAAAATAATAGTTTCATTATTAGAGCTAGATTGCAATTTATAAATAATATACCCTAAAATTATTAATCTATTAATTATATTTTATTGATGTACATTGTAAAAAATATCTGCTGCATGCTTCATATTTTTTAATGTTTAATTTGCAATGTATATATATATATATATAAACAATTAACTGTGCTTAGAAAAAAAGTTGGACAAGTTGCATTGTCGTTAATAATAAAATAATATTTGTTTTTTCTCATTCAATGAAGCCTTTTTAACATACAATGAAGAAGTATTTTTTGTCTTTTTGATTATACTTTTGTCAAATATGCAAATATTTTAAATGAGTTTTTTTTTGATAGCTTTTTTGAGGAGAGAAAACATTTTCTTTTTTGATTAGGACTGTGGGTGTTGTTGTTGTTTTTTCTCCATTTCTTATTCTTAGTTTCCAACTCTTCCACATTTTCTAATAAATAATATGCATCAATTTGTTAAATATACAAATACATGTACAAAACCAGACGTTGTTAATTGTTCAAAATTACAGGAGAATGACCCAATAAGGGTTCAAATCGCGAGTATAAATATCATACCTAAGGATAAAAATATGTTTTTTAATTGATGGTTTGGAATAAAAGGAGAATAATAATGTAACTATAGTTGAAATTACACTTAACTCGCAAGATTAGCAATTCAGAGAGAATAATTCATCCTTAAAAATAGTCTTTGTGTCTTCTCTTGGGCTTATATCCATGTCATATTAGATCCTTTTAATGTCTCCTCCATTTGCATAAATCAATTTGAATTAAATAAAGAATCTACTCATACTCTTGAAAAATAATAACAATGCTTATTTGTTTGCTAAAATATATCGGTTACAAGTAGTACAAAAAAAAAGAAAGCAGAATGCCAGCTGAAAAAACTGTTTATTACGGGAACAATCTTTTTGGTTTTTCTTAACCATCGCTAAAAATTCGTTATGACAGTTGTTGTATTCTCACCGAACCGGGTACGGTACAATTCAGCGCCGCCGACTCAGCGCCGTCGATTCAGCACCGCTGATTCAGCACCAGCCAATTCAGCGCCAGCCAATTCAGCGCCGGCCGATTCAGCGCCAGCCTCAATGACTTTGATTTTAAGAAAATCAGACCTCTTTTCAACGAAAATTGTTTTCTGTAGCAGTACAATTGGTCAAACCTGGCACAAGATATTTTTCTTGCAGAAGTATTCAACAACAACGGGGTATTGGGTTTCAAACCCACCTACATTGGTAAAAATACGAGTAAAGAAACCCTCCAATGCCTTTTTGTGCCCCTTGGGCCTTCGAGTTCCGCCAGCCGCAACAATGGGGTATTGGGGCTTCAAAGCCATTGCAACTTGTAAAAATACGAGTAAGGAACCCCTCAAATGCCATTTTGTGCACCTTGGGCCTTCGGGTTCCGCCAGCCGCAACAATGGGGTATTGGGGTTTCAAACTCTTCGCCAATTGTAAAAATACGAGTAAAGAACCCCTCAAATGCCACTTTATGCACCTTGGGTCCTCGGGTTCCGCCAGCCACAACAATGGGGTATTGGGGTTTCAAACCCATCGCAATTGTAAAAATACGAATAAGGAACCCCTCAAATTCATTTTGAGCACCTTGAGTCCTCGGGTCCAGCCGGCCACAAAAATTGTGTATTGGTGTTTCAAACCCATCGCAAATTGTAAAAATACGAATAAGGAACCCCTCAAATGCCATTTTGCGCACCTTAAGTTCTCGGGTCCCGCCAGCCGCGACAATGCGGTATTGGGGTTTCAAACCCTTCGCCAATTATAAAAATACCGGTTAGGAACCCCTTAAATGCCATTTTATGCACCTTGGGTCCTCGGGTCCCGCCAGCCGCATTAATGGGGTATTGGGGTTCAAACCCTCCGTCAATTGTAAAAATACGTGTAAGGAATCCTTCAAATTATATTTATATAAAATTATATAAAAAACACGCAACCTTTTTCACAAAATAAAGTATTTATTAGAGGTGAGCGACCATAATTGGCGAAGGTTTCAAGCCCCAATACCCCATTTTTGCGGCTGGCGGAACCCAAAGGCCCAAGGTGCACAAAATGGCATTTGAGGGGTTCCTAACTTGTAGTTTTTACTAATGGCGGTGGGACTAAAACCCAATACCACACTGTTGCGGCTGGCGGGACCCGAGAATTTAAGGTGCGCAAAAGGGCATTTGAGGGGTTCCTTACTCGTATTTTTACAATTTGCGATGGGTTTGAAACCCCAATACACAATTGTTGTGGCCGGCGGGACCCGAGGATCCAAGGTGCACAAAATGGCATTTGAGAGGTTCCTTACTTGTATTTTTACTAATGGCAGTGGGATTAAAACCCCAATACCACACTGTTGCGGCTGGCGGGACCCGAGAACTTAAGGTGCGCAAAAGGGCATTTGAGGGGTTCCTTACTCGTATTTTTACAATTTGCGATGGTTTGAAACCCCAATACACCATTTATGTGGATGGTGGGACCCGAAACCCAAGAATTGAGGGTTTTCTTTACTCGTATTTTTACCTATGTAGGTGGGTTTGAAACCCCAATACCCCATATATATATATATATATATATATATATATATATAGCCTGTCCCGTTTTTAGTTCAATCGCTCCTATTTTTTGCTCCAAGCATTTTTTCTGCTGCGTAGTGATGAAAAATGAGAATGAGAAAGTTTCTGCCTTCAAAGGCCATTTTGGTGACTGCACAAGCCACTCAAAGTTTCAAAAAGGCCGTTTTTGGGGTAAAAAATAACGATTTTCAAGTGGCTTGTGCTGTCTGAGTTTTAGTGATTAATTTTTTTTTCTAAGGATTGCTTGAAGTCTCATCTTTCAAGAAATTTTTTGGAGCAATCAAGCAAATAAATATTTCTATGATTTTTGGCCTGTTCATTAGGCCTTTTTTGGCCCAAAAAAGGCATTATTGGTTTTTTGCTAATATTTGCCTTACAAATTGTTTTAGCAATTTTGTTTTTTTATGACAAAATAGTTATGTTATTATAATGCGCGTTTTGTGCAACTTTCATAATGATCACAATGATAATGACGTTTTTTATGGGAAATATTGTGTTTATTCTTATGAAATATTGTACATTTGCCGAAAGAAAATCGCTATTTATACTTTACAATAATATTCATATCCTCTTGGTATAAGTTTTTAAATAAATTTTCCTAACCTTTATAATCATATTTGTTTTTAAGATGATTAAAATAACATAGCATGTAGCACGTAAAATATTATTACTTATTTTTATTTACTACAAAATTAACAAAAAGCTGGTTCCAACTAATAGACAAGATCATAATAGATATTATGTGAATAGTTTAATCCAATCTATAAAAAAATTGAAATATCGAAACACAGAATGCAAAAAGATCAATCGACAAAAGTTTCCAAAAGATACACTTCCAAAAGTTTTATAAGTAGTATAACAAAATACAGAGATTTATATTGCACATGGATGAAAAAGAACATACAGAAACAGGAGGGCGATATTTTAATTCTTCCGATCAACGAGGCCCTAGCCTCTTTATCATAGTCTAAATGGATAAGTTATACATGAATTCAGTGAATAGATCATAACAAAACTATCAACGAGTTAATAAGAACACGCCTATAAATTTTTATCGCCGATTGATTTAAGTTCTTCAAGTTATACTGAAGATTATACGTCTGATTCGTCAGAAACAGAAGAGCAATCGCTTCTAAACCAAGAATGTAAATTGGGAGCTCAAATAGGGGAAGACAAAGTTCAAATATGTCAATGTTCGAACACAGTCACAAATTTAAAATAACTGGAGACATACATCTTTTAGGAATTCCCTCATGTAAAAATTCAACCGGAGAATCCAAAGCCAAGAAAATCAGTAGTTGAATTATTTGATAATATATAGAAAAAAATGCTGGACTTGTATTTAACACGACAGCCTTAAATACTGGGAGTGAAAGTGTAGTCAATGGTGGACTAAACATATTCATCGAGCGACCCTTGCTACTTCTTGCTTGTAGACATCATGTAAATGAGTATTATATCAAAAATCGTCAAAGTTATACTGGATCATGACTGGCTCCGAAAATGACCTTTTTAAAAGAAATATTCAGAACTTCAAAACATTAACATGAACCCCATTTATACATTTTTAAATAATGATTAAATCTTCATTAGGATCAAGAAGCGGATAAAATAATAAAAGCTTTGGAAAAAATACTGACTGAAAATAAAATGCATAGAATTGGCAACCTATGAACATTTTATATGTATCCAAATCTAAAACAACTTTACTTACAACTCCCTGCACCAATGCACCATGCTCAGTTTATGTCGAAGGCCGTTCATTACATTATGTTGGAGATTCTTGACCTTACAGAAGTAAGTAAAAGAGTTTCCAAAATATTTTTTTAATTCAATTCTAGATGTTTTTTGACAGCACACCAAAGTACGTTTTTACCAAAAAGAGATACCTATAGAAGCTGTTTGGGAAATGAAGCTTTATTAACACAGCAATTCATCTCTTTCCTAAAAATGTTGTAAGAGTATGTTTAACCAAACATGGAATTTAAATGGAAGCATGATTCCTTTAAGTCTTGCAGATGAAAGCTTACTGGATCAAAAAAGTTTGGACATTTCAAGTCGATTACTATAAGAAAAAACTAAAGATACTTTTCAACAACATTTATCAAACTAAATTAAAAAAAGAAACAATTATTATTGTTAATCAAAGGCCAAGCTTATCGAAAATTTAAAAACCGGAAATCTTTTCTTATATTTAACTTGTTTGTAATGGTTAAGGGAAAATGGAATGGATGAGACATCTTATATCTCATCATATGGACTCAAAAATAAATTAATTAAGGAATAAAAAGAAAACCTTGAAAAATCAAATATGAATTTCAATTAAGTCACGGTATATGAATAGATCTCTAGGGGGACCAACCACACAAAAGGGTGGTGTGGAAAACGTATTAACATTTTACGGTGTTATTTTAAACATCTTAAGAACAAATATAAATATAATTATAAAGGTTAGGAAAATTTAATTAAAAACTTATACCATGAGGATATAAATATTATTGTAAAGTATAAATAGCGATTTTCTTTCGGCAAATGTACAATATTTCATAAGAATAAACACAATATATTCCATAAAAACGTCATTATCATTGTGATCATTATGAAAGTTGCACAAAACGTGCATCATAATGACATAAATATTTTGTCATCAAATAACAAAATTGCTAAAATAATTTATAGGGCAAATATTAGCAAAAACAAAAAATGCTTTTTTGGGCCAGAAGAGGCCTACTGAACAGGCCAAAAAATCATAGAAATATTTATTTGCTTGATTGCTCCAAAAAGTTTCTTGAAAGATGAGACTTCAAGCCATCCTTAGAAAAAAAACATTAACTCGATATCACTCAAACTCAGACAGCACAAGCCACTTGAAAATCGTTATTTTTTACCCCAAAAACGGCCTTTTTGAAACTTTGAGTGGCTTGTGCAGTCACAAAAATGGCCTTTGAAGGCTGAAACTTTCTCAATCTCATTTTTTCATCACTACGCAGCAGAAAATCGCTTGGAGCAAAAAATAGGAGCGATTGACCTAAAAACGGGACAGGCTAATATATATATATATATATATGGGATTTTCTTTGCTCATTATGTTGATTCCTCCTTTTCTTCGACAGACGTGTTGCCATTCTAGTTATAGTATATTTTCTTTGGAACTAATACGTTTCGTATAAATTTACTAATGAGAAACTAAATCCTTCCTGCAAGAGTTGGAGATGCAGAGTTAAGTATGTTTGGACGAATTAAACATGTCAAATTCTTATCAAAATATATACATATATATACAGTGTGGCTAAGCAAATCGTGAACAGAAAAGACAAAGGCAAACTTCATCAATATTCTTAATAAGTACAAAGGGTAGGGCACAGAGATTTAGAACATTTATTCATTCAACTTATAGTTCAAAATGGCCACCATTGGCCTTCAGCATGGCCTCGATCCGGGGCCTGAAGGCCTTGCAGGTCTTGACAATGAAATCCACGGACATCTCGGCCCACTCCTTCTCAACGGCGGCCTTCAGGGCATCCACACTGGCATGGGGGATGCTACAGGCCTTTCTCTCCACGACGCCCAGATGCCATAGTCAAGTGGATTGCAATCCGGGCTGGTGGACCCGTTGTGCTTCATCCAGGTGAGAAGCTTCTTACCCTTGATGGCCCTGGTCTCCTTGCTGGCATCCGAGAGAAGCTGACGACGTCTACGAACATAAGACACCAGGCCCAAGTCCTGAACAGCATTCCTGATGGTGTCCTTGCTGACCCCGAATTCTTGGCCTGCTTCCTCATGCTGGTGGTGGGGGAGGCCGCAATGGTGTCCGAGAGGTCGGCCAAAACTCGGCCGTCTTCTTCTTGTTGTGCCCACCACTACCAGGTTTCCTTCCAAGGTCTTGTCCCTCATCTTTGAGCTTCTTGACATTGGAAACGAGCCCCAAGGAGCAGGGGATGAGCTCAGCAATCTTCCTGAAGTCCATTTGGGCGTCGAGCAAGGCAGAGACCCGAATCATATTCTCCTCCATTGTCACCGTCGTTTGCCAAAACACAATGCATTCAAAACAAAAGCTGTTTGTTTTTGTCTGTTCTTTTTGCCCAGTGAGTAATAAGGCAGGAAAATTCAAATTGCAGTCGCTACAATGCATTAAAATCCTGTTCACGATTTGCTTAGCCACACTGTATAATATGTATATTATAAGATACTCATGAATTACTCTACGACTTTTTTTTGCTAAATGGTTACAAAAACTATAAGTCTCATTTATAGATTTATACTATGGGTACCTTTTATAATAGAAACATCTCTATATAGTCATCTTGCTCCAATTCATCACATCGTAACATAATATTATGCTTTGCTCACAGGACCATGTTATTTATCCTACTCTCATTTTCTCCTTATCTCTGCTTTAGAGCCAGTTTCAAGTATGAAATGAGACTTGCCACCTTTTCTGCTCAATTCGTAGCTAAAATATTTTGCACACAAGCTGTCAAGCTTAATAGTTTTTAAGAGTAGTTATTGGAGTAATAGGGTACAATATTGGCAATGAATGATAAATTTGTATTACTTTAACAGTCAAAGTATGTATAAGCACTTTAAAAGTAAAAATAAGGAGAATTTTAAAAATCCAGTGACGTCATTATTAGTAAATAATAATTAAAAAGTATTTTTTAGCTAATAAACAAAACATCGGTGAACATATATTGTAGGATTTCCTTTTACTATTCAAAAGACTCTATGAATATAAAATCGTTTTATTATTATGTCATCAAACCACAACTGAAAAACCAACAAATTAATATTCTCTGTTGAGTATCCAGTTTTAATTTATGTCCTTGTTTCTTGAACTGTCACTCTCCTATTATCTCTCTTTTAGATACAACCAGGGTTGATAGCGGTTCACTGCTACGGTACATTTATACCCTTAATATAAATCCATATTTCTACCAATACAAATATATATTAGATTACATGTTACATGAAATGTTGTCAAGACCGAAACCACTTGTTTTTTACCACTTTAAGTTCCGTCCTACTTACGTCCTCTTCTTTTACCTAGCTCACTCTGAATACAACTATATATCATATTGAGGCTAGCCCCATTTTCATCTTATTGCATATTTACTTCGATTGGGATAAACGATTTTTTTATTGATGACCTCATAGAGCTCCTCTCGGACTTTTTCTCGGATGACAGGCCAGTCGGCAACTGCGACGATTCCATCCAAGTCGAAATTGATGATGGGGGTCTCCAGCAGGTAGAACTGAGCGCCACCTACAAAGAAGGGGAGAGCCTTCTTGGATGTGGGCTTCAGAACGATTCGTCCACGACTGAATAAGCGTAAATCCCTATGAGAATAAAATACATTCATGCTTATACTAATGTGGTTATATAGAGTTAAAATTACTGATAGATATACGATATAGATCGGCACCACTAGCGGTAATTATACTAAACTAAATACTACTACCGATTGCTTGATTTATCTCGATCGGCGGCAGCGGTAGATTTGTATGTAAATATAAATTTTTCTAAAATGGTTTGATTTCTGAAAAATAAAGTACAACAAATATTTTCTTAGAGAAAAGAGAATCAGAGAAGTAGACGGCGCAGAAGGGGAATCTCCACTCTCGCGGAGTGACTCCATGTGATCAGGTTTTCCCTCCATCTAACTCAATATGAAGATAGCAGTCCTTTCCTACAACGTCAACTCTATTGCTTCGGATGTTGTTTCTTTGGTGGATTCACGATTAAAGGACACCCGGTCGATCTCTTATTTAATCCCCCCTCGCATGATACCTTTATCTCTCTCGTACAGCAACGCTTGTCCCACACGTCGAGAGGAGTTGTTCTAATGATCAGAAGAACACTAACGCCATGTCTTATTAAAGCGGACCCCCTGGGAAACTTCATTTCGACGGATATTATCTTCAACAGAGAAATCACAAGAGTTATAGGAGTCTATGAACCGAACATGGACTTCACAAAAATACTACCCGGAAACAACAATGAAAACGTTAAGTACTCTTACCACCGAAAAAATGTCTTGTGTTCTTGTTTTTATTTTTATAAGTTTGGCCATAACCCCCCCCCCCCCCCAATTAATTAACATGCCTATGAACTTAAAAATCTTAAGCGCTAATGCAAATTCCATTTTTAACCAATCAAAAAGTAAAAAATTAATTAACTATTTATGTGTATACAAACCGGATATTTATCAATTTGCGATTCACGCATAAAAGTTTGAATTACGATTATTGTCTTCCGGAAGGATATGAGACCTTCATTGTTCCGGCAGTGAACATTAAGGCAAAACATCCTTCCAGAGGCATTATTTTACAAATCAAAAAGAAGTTACAGCCAAATTAATTGCCAGTGATACTGGGGGTAACTACTGTGTACTTGAGTTGAAATGGGGAGACAGATGTATTAAAATTATATCAATTTATGGTCCTAATAGGGATGACCCTGACTTTTATCGTTTTATTGAATCCAATTTTTTGAATAAAAGCATCTGCAAAGACGAAGCCGTTATATTGATGGGAGATTTTAATATCTCTTTGTTGAGGGAGCGAGACTCCTGGAATTATAAACATCAAAATAACTTCAAAGCTAAAACGGTCTTGAAAAATATTTTAAATAAGAACTCACTGAAAGATGCAGCCACCAAATTCAACGAAAAGCCAGAGCACACCTTTTATGTTAAAATAGGGAACTCAGTGATTAAACACTCGAGGCTAGACTACTTCTTTGTTTCTGAAGGCCTATTCCCTTTACTTTCAGAGTACCAAACGATTCCTAAGTTCATGTCGGACCATAATCCAATTATGATAACTTTTACTGATTCAAAAATTAAACCCAAAAAGTGTTGGAAATTAAATACCTCACTGCTTGAGGACAAAGATACCCAATCTTTAATCAGAAAGGTAATTGAAGGAGTTTCCTTGAGATTGAGATCTGGGGAAATTAAGTCCCCTTCTTATGCTTGGAAACGTATTTTGGACGGATCTAGGAGAATATATATCAAACTTGGGGTAAGATTGAGTGAGGAAAGAAAAATGAAATTTGGGGAACTGATTAGGAAAAGAGAGATGGGAATCATGAGTGCGGCGGAGGTGGAAGAGTTAGGTAGGTTGACTAACTTCTACAACCAGGGGAATTTAATTAGGTCTGGAAACCAAAATGTTCCGAAGGAACAGGTTGTTTTTGGCAAAATTAAACAAAAGGAACGTTTCAACGGAGAAAAAAAAGTAGTAAGAGCTCTTTTTAGCGAGGACGGGAGTTTGATTGAAAATGAAAATGGGGTGAAAAACATAGTCAAAAACTTTTATGAGGAGTTGTACACGTGTAGACATTGTACGGACCAAAAAGGTTCCTTTTGCTTGAAATGCACATTTAACACTGCACACTATTTACGACTTGAGGATTTTAGCAAAAATATAAAAGTAACAGAAGTAAAGATATCTCATAGACAGAGTTTGGAAAGTGAAATCGAGAGTAAAGAAATTATCGAGTACGTAAAATCTTACACGAAGAAAAATAGAGCTCCTGGTCCTGATGGCTTTCCCATTGAGTTTTATGCTATGTTTATCAATCTTTTGGCACCTATATTAGAGCTAGTTTATAGAGAAGCTCATATGAAGGGATACTTCGAAGAACATATTTCTTTGGGAAAGCTTGTCTTGATCCCTAAAGTAGGCAAGAATCCAAGATTTGTCGAAAATCTGAGGCCTCTAACCCTTCTCAATACTGCTTTTAAGATCCATGGGGGTATTTTAGCAGGAAGGCTAAAACATCTTTTAAAAGATATAATAAACCCGGCTCAAAAAGGTTTTGTACCGGGGAGGGTAATGGAGGATGTTGGGAGAGGCATTAAAGATGCTATTGCCCAAGTTAAAGATACAAGGACAAATATTGCCATCATGGGAATTGATTTTAGAAAGGCATTCGATAGCATGTCACATCAATGGATGTTGAAGTGCTTGAAGGGACATGGATTGGGGAGTAATTTTATTAAAATGGTAGGAGTAGGTCTATGCAATCTTTTTACTTTTTATGAGGAGACCAAGAACGTTTTTCAAATTAATAGAGGATGTCGGCAAGGTGATCCGATTTCCCCCACCTTGTTTATTATGTCAGTGAATTCTATGATTGAAGAAATTCAAGTATCTAGGCAAATAAAGGGTATTGAGGTAGGTAAAGCTATAATAAAAGTACTTGCATTTGCCGACGATATGACCATGATCTTTACTGGAAGTAAAGGTGATATAGAGGATTCAGTAAAAAATACACTTAGAATTTTGGAAGAACATAAGAAGTGCTCTGGCTTAGAGGTTAATCTATGTAAAACCCAAATAATGTCCGATTTCGCAATACCTTTTGATATGGACGATATTAAATCAACAAGTGTTATGAAAATATTAGGAACACATATATCTTTAAATGAGCGTGATTTCATTGAGAACTGTACGCTTATAGAGGAAAAAGTAAGGAAAAACACAACCTCCTATGCGTTTTTTTAAAGAAAAACCCTACTGCGAGAGTTTTTATTTGGAATGCAATTATTTTACCGAAAGTGACTCATGTCTTAAGATTAACCCCATTTTCTGAAATTTTATGTAAAAAAATAGACGAAATCTGTGATTCATTTTTATATCCGGAGGGTCGTCCAAGAAATATATCCTGGAATCGCATTATAACTCCAGTAGGGTACGGAGGATTGGGTTTATTATGTATTAATAACTTTTGGAAGGCTATTCTTTTCAAATGGGTTCAGAGACTACTAGAAAAAGACTCTATATGGGCAGAAGCGTTGGATTATTTATATAGGGAGCAAATGGGGCATTCCATAGACGAAGATGTGGGTAATGGCCCGCACAAAATTTTAGAGATAGCTAAAAAAATTAGCCCATTTTGGGATAGGAACGAAGGGATCTTTGGTGAAATGACAAATGCAATATTACCTTGCATGGAATGGCAAGAGCCCGTAGCAGGGAACAAAAGATTACAATTTTTAACCAATACCTCAATAAAACGGAAAATAAGCTACATAGGAGAGGTTTTTACTCAAGACAATTTTTTACACCAAATGAATTACTAGAAAGACGGAAAATTTTAAGATTAATAGATTTTAAAAACAGGGAGTGTGGCCCTAGAAATTGTTTTTTTGGTTTTATCACATTAACAAACACCAAAAGTCTGCGGTATTCCCTAATGGACAAAAAAATGAGGAAATATTTTTAGATCAAATAAACAGAAGAAAAGAAAATTATGGTTTGAGTATGCCGGTACGGGATATCATAAAGGGACTTCAATCGGCACTGTTCTGTCACTCCTTGTTCTGGTTCAAGTATAGGGTGGTTACAAATACCCTTACCCTGGGCAGTATCTATGGAAAGACGGAGGAGGAAAGATATTGTTTCTTTTGCAAGAACTGTTTGGAGACATCTAAACATTTCCTTTTAGAGTGTACAGAGATAGGGGAGGTCTTAAACTATCTTCAATATATTTTTAACAAGTTTTTAGGTTTACAATTGCGGCGTACAAGCTTTGTTTTCTTTTATACCGGTCTGCATCAGGAAGAGGTTAATTTTATCATGGCAAAGACCCAGTTCTTTTTATACAAATTGAGAACAGAAAGGATCCCCATACCCCAAAATTTTAAAGAAATAGTTGATAAAACAATGAAAAAACTATTGACATAATTGCTGTCCTTTGTATATTGTATCTATACTTAATGGTTTTTTATTAATACAAATTTATTTTTTTAAATATCTTAAGAGCCCCCCTAAATTTTTCCCCCTATAGTTTAAAATGTTAAAATTTTATTATAAGGTTTGATTTTTTGAAAGTTTTGTTGTTATTGTCGTGTAGTAGATATAAATGAAAATAAAATTGTTGTACTGGTGTACAAAAAAAAAAAAAAAAAATAAAATA
>CP045896.1:4009098-4022150 GCA_013387185.1 Caligus rogercresseyi
TAAAAATAAGGTCCTAATATCTCAAAAACGACAGAATGGAATACAAAATATGATTTCTCAATATTTAATTAATATGAATTTTAATATTTGACCTTTAGGAACCCGAGTACAAAGTATTATCTAACATGATTAATCACAGTTTAGTTATTAATTATATACTTCTAATCATGATAAGGGATTTGTTATGAATATGATAACAACATGGATATGCTATTAAAGAATATAAAGTTTGAATAATGAGCCAGTGTTTGTAGGATACATAAAGTGTTTTGATAGGCTTATTACTTACCGTGGAACATGCATTATATTTAAACATATTTGTTATCTTTTTCAGTGTATATATATATATATATATATATATATATATATATATATACAGGAACGGAGTGGGAAGAATTATCCACTGGGACAATTATGCCTCGCCGGCCTTATACAGGGCCCAATATGCCATTAAGAGGTTGTTCAACGGCCGTCTATGTTTCTTGAGATCAGCGGCCACCAGGAATAGTTCGGTACTCCTGCTGGCCACTCGCTCTGTATATATATATACAGGAACGGAGTGGGAAGAATTTATCCACTGGGACAATTATGCCCTCGCCGGCCTTTACAGGCCCAATATGCCATTGGGAGGTTGTCAACGGCCGTCTATGTTTCTTGAGATCAGCGGCCCACCAGGAATAGTTCCGGTAATGCCTGCTGGCCACTCCGCCTCTGTATATATATATATATATTATATATATATATATATATATATATATATATATATATATATATATATATATATATAAATATCCGATCAACATAAACAAATAATAGTGATCCAAAATCTGAGCAGATTCTCTGACTCTCCTGTATCCCATATAAACTACACACTCTACATATAAAAAACTTCCCCGTCCTATAACTATTTGAAATGTATATTCTATTTCCTACTTGAAAGCAATGAACTTGTCGACAAAACAGAAGAAGAAGAATGAAGCACCCATTGTTTATGACGTTGTAACACTCCTTGTAAAAATCTTTATAAAAACTCTGTTTACATTTTTTGAAGGGACGTGAGCTGTTGTATGTAGGATGTGAAAAGCAAGGAAAAAAGTAACAGTATTGTTTCGTGGTGTTGCTTACGAATAAGCCATAAAATGTATACATTTGTATGTTGTAGTAGATTTGTAGAATGTTAAGACACCTTCACTTCTTGTTTTTTCCTCCTTTTCTTCTTATTTCAAGACTCCGCATGATATAGATTGAGTGGAAAACCTCCCCTTTTCTTAAGAGCCATCAAATACGTCCATCACCGATGCAGAGGGGAAGAGGGAAAACCTCTCGCCATGGAATTTATTACCCTTATAAGGCATTGAGGGGTTGACTACGTGATTAAAGGCAATAATAGTTATAATAATAATAATGTTCCAGGACAAAGATCATAAAAATCATCCAAGCATGCCGTGTTCATGCATTTAAGAATCCATCTTTGACGAAAGTTGTTCTCTGACTTAATTGATCTGGCCATAAACTTTTCCCTCTTAAATAAATACTTATTCTGACGCAAAAACTCTCCCCCCCAAAAAACAACAACCTGGCATTTATTAGGAGTTAGTTGTCGTAAAACAAAGGTATTTTTAAGACTATGTTTTAATTAAGAGCACACAATACAAAAATAACTTTTACAAAAGTGTACAAAGAGTAATGAGGGTTTTTAGGAGTTGAAATCATTAAGATAAAGTAATAAAAAAAATACTCTAGGTGAGGGGAGTAACGAGGGTTTTTAGTTCGTTTGTTCTGTGTAAGATTTTATATATATTTTTCTCTTCAATAGTAGAACTGAACCCTTTGGTTTTTTGAGGAATTAGACTATCCGGTTGGATTCAAACAAGTTCATGGATCCTATGAGGATTCCAATTTGACCTTTGAACCAACGCTCTCCACCATTGAAATCGAGAGGGCTTCCACTGAGCTAAGGCGCTCTTAACTTTTGTCATGTCTTGGTCAAATTATAGTTATTCTATGTAAGACTAAATTTGGTATACATGTTTTAGCATACAATTTATTTTACTAAAATCAGATGGTTTTTAAATATAAATATGTGACTATATATTTATTTAATATTGTATTCATACATTATTACTTTATATAACTTAGTTAAGCTTTCATATTTTTTAAAGATATGTTGATTTATTTGAGTAAATAGGAAAAAAAATTGTAATAACAAAATATATTATCTATATATGCTATTTTTCGTGTGTAAAGATCAATAATTTATTAACCTCATTCGTGTATAGCTACTAATAGAGCTCTACAAGCTGTTATTCATTCAGGTCAAGCAAGTTTATTTCAAAGGGAAACAGCTAAACAACAAAAATAGGGGTCACTATAACAAATATTTTTTTAAAAGATTTATGGCTTTGTGCTTCTCACCTGTCATATTTTGCATGCTTTAAATGATATTTCAGAATATGATGATTCTATTCATAATGTACATATAAATAGACCTATAAAAAAGGCTTAAGCTGAAGATATGCTCTTATAAGTTGGTCCTATGTATATTGCAAGCAGACATGCATTGAGGTGCATCAAAAGAAAATGAATATGCGTTAGGTATTAAGTTTGGTGTTTATAGAAGATGCGGAAGAAAAAAAAGGCTTTATTTGAGTATAAACAAGTTATCATTCTTACTTTTAAGTCATAACAGTTTTTGTATATTCAAATGGAAATTAATATTTTTATTCAGTTAATTCTTGTTTTTTGAAAAAATCGTATTAATAGCTGATAGTGTTTTAGGTTTCGCGAATTTTGTTATTTATTTTTTGGTATATTTAACCAAAGAATGATAATTTTCTAATAAAAGAAATGGCAAAATTACTATCAATTAAGTATGTGTATTATATGCTTTGGTACATTTGTACTCGATTTCCATTTATTGTGTTAGGCAGATATAAAAAAAATTTCATACTTCTTTGGCTAAAATTGAAAGAATGGGTAAAGATAAAAACAATATGATATTGGAGTCAGAATACAAAAATTGATCTACACCTATTGAGAAACTAATGGCCATGTATTGACTGACACTGATATAGATCAACAAATTATCTGAATCTTGCCTGTCCGTAAATGTAAATTTCAAATTTGGATATTTTGAAAAGATATGCCAAATCTACCTAAACTTATATTGTTTTTCTTTCTACTGGTATTATTTACAAATATTAATTTTGGTTTTTGGTCGATGAATACTCTTTCCTTAGACAATATTTGAGGACTAAAAAAGGTTTTGGATTTGGTGGGTTAATCGTATCGCTGTAATGCTTATTCAAATTCACACGGATACAATTTTATCGAACCGTATAGAAGAAAAATATAATTTATCTCTTGCATCTAGCTGGGGCGAATAAAATAGTTGGCACGCGATATTTACAAAATATAAATTATTTTATTTAAGGGATATCCGGGAGTAACTATTCAGAGAAAAAAAAGACGATCCACAGATATGTTATAGTTCATCAAGGATACAGAGTTTTAAAGCCCTAAGCTAATTGTAGATGTACCGCCTGGGTGTTGTTTATGCATGTAGTGAATAACTTCTTATGAAAACAAACGAGGCGGTAAAACAAAGTCAAACACATCAATAACAGGATAAAGAACTTCTAATCCTCGAGTGCTTGTCGAGTTTATATATGCATTTTATTTTATAAACATAAAGAGGTTCTCTAACATCTTAGTACTACCAGCTATGGCCATATCATATATCAAATGGAGAATAAGTACCAAGGAGGATAAGCTAGGCCTTCGAACTACCACCAGCAGGATAAGAAACCACAATCTGGTCACACATACAGATACAAGAATCTCGTTCAAAGTTTAGTCGCTTTAAAACAAATCTGGGAATTGCTGTATAGTTTTTTTTTTTCTGCTTTGGGAAAATGATGGTTTTAAGAAGCTATAACTCTTTTGGATAGGGCCAATTAAGAAAGGAAAAAAGAAAAAAGGGTGGAATCGTTTTCCTTCATTAATTTCCTGGGAGATAAGTACTATTATCAATATTAAGTTTAAAAAGTTCATAACTAGAGGAGTAATGATAAATTATAATCTAACATGAAGCCCCCCTTGGTCCAAAAAAATAAGTCAGTGGATCATTCTTATTATTTCGTTTATATATGTATATATATATATATATATATATAGAGAGAGAGAGAGAGAGAGATTTCTTGTTATATTTTATTAATAACAAGTTGGCAAGATTTTTTTTTTACAAAAGTTGTTCAGGGGATCCATTCTTGACTTTTTTACTCAAACCATCTTTCCATGAATATTTAAGACCTAATCTATCTATTTCCTTTCAATTGTTTTGTGTACAAAGACCTATCATTTTCTTTTACCAACAGTTCTCGTATGTTTGAATTTTTATATTTTTAAATCATAAAAAAACAGTCCCTTGGGCCTACTAACCTCTTTTTTTAAATCAATTTCTCGCACGACCTTTTCCCTTTCAAGGACTTCATTAGGAACGAAGTCATTGTTATCATTAAAGTTTTCACCCAGAAATTCAATTTGTCTTTAAATCGAAGTCGATACCAAAAAAGTCAATCTTTTATTATCATTGTTGGTTCCTGTCAGTTCATTTTACCGAGAACTATGTTAGAAATTTCAATGTTAGACTGGAAGCATTGACGCCAAAATTCACTTATAATTTTGAGGATTCAATTACTTTGTGTGGGTCCTCTACCTCTCACATCATCTCGGGACAATCCAAAGATTTCACCCATTTTTTGCTCTAGAATCCCTGACCACACTGTTCCAGTGTTTTATATGAATATCACATGTGATGACATCACTAAAATTATTCGTATTATTTTTTTTTATTCCAAAGACTTTGTCAAGTTGGAAAATCCCGGTACATCACTAGTATATATATATATATATATATATATATATATATATATATATATATATATATATATATAACAAACACGTATATACAACACGGTGTTTCTGGTTATATTAACCAATCTTCGGTTCAAATACAAATATAATGATCATTATATGTGTATTTGAACCTGAAGATTGGTTAAATATAACCATGAAACCCAGTGTTGTGAAAAATACTTTGTCAACGTGATTTCTTTATATTTATTATATAGAGCTCCAGTTTTTATACTGAGGTGCACTTTTTCTTCCTGAGTAGTGAACTGTTACCCTGTTCATCTATCTGATATATAGGTATATATATATATATATATATAACATATAGGTATATATATATATTTATATATATATATATACAGGGTATAGAAGCAAAACTTGGACTCAAGAGACAATTTTAGGAAAGTAATATTAGTATTTTATTAAATAATATTATTATTTTAACAAAACTTATAGGCAGGGCCTTTGTGAGCACTCTCACTAGATGTGACCTCCTACAACTTCAATGACAGCTTCCACAAAGCGCCGGAAAGCCTTGCAGGAGTTGATGAGGAACTCATCCGACATGTTGTCCCAATCCGTCCTGATGGTGGCCTTTAGAGCATCCACTTTTGGATGAAGAGTCCTGTTGGTCTTCCTCTACAATTCGCCCCACACGGCAAAGTTCAATGGGTTCAGATCCGGCGAGGAGGAGGGCCACATGTCCTTCGGCCAATAATGATCCATGTTGGTAGTGCAGAACTTCTGTCACAGGTCCGGCGTGTGTGATGGAGCACCACACATAGTGTCCCTCGGGGTAATTGTCCTTCAGCCATGACAAAACTGTGTACCTCAGGACATCGTAGTAGGTCTCCTTGTGAATCTTCTCCCCGGGCTTGAAAAGAACGGAGGCAGCTTTTTCCCGTCTGACACCACGACTCCAGGACCATTATCTGCGCCGGATGTTTTTTACGGTACGCCCCTGTACCTCCTCTGTTGTTTCTCCAAGCCACCAGTCATTCTTTCTGTTGTACACTTGGTCCACGGTAAAAATCTTCTTGTTGGAAAATATTTTATTATGGAGCCATTACCCTTCAACCAAGTGAGCCTTTTCCTCTCCATATCCTCCGTCAACAAGTGCCTCAGAGTCCTCGTGTATGAGACTACCCCCAGATCCTCCTTCACTGCCTCGTTGATGGTCATGGGGTCCACATAGAAGTCATTGGAGAGGCGGTTCATGGATTTTGTGGGGTCCTCCTTGATCCTTTTCTCCAGTCTCTCCAAGAACTTGGGGTCGTATTTAAATTGTGGCCATCGCTTCCTGCATTCCTCTCGAGGCCTTCTCCGTCCTTTTCATCTTGGCAACCTTGAAAACGAGGCTCCTGGAGCACTTGACAATGTCCATGATCTTTGCCAACTCAATTTCCGCGTCATGCAGATCTGAGATCCTTTTCCTTTTAACGTCCTGTTTGCTCATTTTTGAAAATTGAAGATTGTTTATTATTGATCATTATGCTTAAAAGGGTAATAAATCGGAATCTCAAAAAAATAAAACACCCAACTTGTAATTTTTAAAGAAAATTAACATTATTTAAGAGTCCAAGTTTTGCTTCTATACCCTGTATATATATATATTCTTTTTATTAAAGGAACATAAAATATATTTATGATTAAACCATCATAATTTTATCATGATGAATAATTCAAAAAAACTAATATTTTTAATGTATCTAAATAGGTTGCCCATGGCAAGACTTTACCTTTAATCAAAGTTCTATAGACTAAGTATAATAGCTTTAATTTTAACATCATGATATAAAGCCGGTAAATCATATTACGATTAGATATCATTATGATATAAAAAGGATAGGCTTCAAAGCAATTCCAAGGGCAAAAGGTTTTAATAGAGAGGTCGATTTTTGTCATTATACTTTTTATGGATATGTATTCTTTGGGATATAAATAAGATTTAAAGCATCAAATTCTAGTATTAAATCTCTTGATCATTATAAACATTTAAAAAATGACTTCATTTTCTTGCAAGACAAGTATTTGATTGTTTTGTGTGTTATAAAGCATATTACAAACCTATACTTTTATGTATTAAGAGTCGTTAAGTTTTAACTTAGAATATAGACTAGACATTTATTTAAAAAATTGCCGAATCAACATTATGTTAGATTAAAAAAATGTATATTTGAACTATTAAACAATACTTACGGGTGATTGCCCTCCTTGTGTCTGAGGCAGTACCTTCATCCTTAGGGCAGGCCGTCCCAACTCCTCTCGTCCCTAATTCTAACACTTCCGCCGCTGCTAACTCTGCAGCTCGCTCGACTCTTACTCTTACTACTGCAACTGCTGCTGCTGTTACTACTACCTCTGGTGGCACTCTAGTCACTCCAACTACTACCCGCAGTGCTACTCTAGTTACCGCTGCAACCACAGCCACCTCTTCCATCGAGAAGAGAGAAGAAGATCGTTTGTGTCCATCTATGTGGGGGAAGCGTCCATGTCCCGGTTCGGAATGCAGGCGCACCCATCTAACACTCCCTACGACTTTGGCTGGGGCTGATGGAGCACAGGAGAAGGCTGAAGAAGACAAGATATGTCAGTCTATGTGGGGGAAGAAATCTTGTGATAGGGAAACGTGCAAACGAAAACACCCTCCGATTTGCACTGAGCTAAAATGCTTCGGGAACTACGAAGCTCGAAGGGAATGCTCTGATTGGCATGGCCATGTCAAGACGGCTATACGGCTTGATAAGGCAAGAAAAAAGGAAGAGGTTCAAAAAAAGCTCTTTCAGGTCTTTTTAAAAAAACAGAGGCAGGGAAACGGCTCCCGGGGGCTTCGGGGCATCCCTCAGAAAAGCCAGACCCCAAAAACTTCTCAAAACAAGGGGATCAGAATCGGAACTCCCATATCAAATCACGACAGCAGTCTCACAAGATGTCAGTACCACGTCGGACGGAGAACTTTGTTCAAGTACAAACCCCAGGACAAATAGGCCTTCCCCCAATGTCATATCGGAGCCAAACCGGGTTTTCCCATATTCAGCCAGGACGAACATATGCAACAGCGGTGTCACCTCCGATAACTCCTCCGATACAGCCGGTGGTTTTTCCTCAAAATATATCTCAAAACGCTCAGGTGTCGACGAGACCAGATTTGGCAATAATCTTGGCACAACTTTCGGAGCAGATGGCTTTGCTCACAGCGAGCCTTCGAGTCTAGTGCTCATGACATGGAACGCTTCCAACTTAGCCAGGGGCACCAAGGAGCTTTCCCTCTCTAGCCTCCTAGATAATTACAATGTTGATGTGGCAATTGTCACAGAAACAGAGCTTCCTCCAGGGATGGCATGCACATTCAATATCAATGGTTATACACCCTTCCTGCCCTTAGTAGGCCCAGAAGAGAAGACACGTGTGCTTGCGCTTGTTAAGTCAGATCTGGCTGTTCAAGCAAATGCTCGAGTGAGAAAAGACTTGATGACCTTATCATTGCAGACTGTTTGGCTTGAGCTAGATCTTCCACGAAGTAACACACTTATAATTGGAGGCATCTACAGACAATGGTCGTCCTGTGGTCGAAGTGGCTTGACCATGGAAAAGGATAATTTAGAAGTGATACTCGAACAAGTCAGACTGGCTTCTGAAACTACCAGTGGTATTGTCGTCTTGGGTGATTTTAACCTCGACTCTCAAAGATCCAGGGATGAATCATACTCAAGGAGACTCCTCCTGAACCGACTTGTGGAAGGGATGAAAAATGCTGGTCTAAATTATGCAACAACACCTCCAACATGGAGGTCGTACGGTCGATTTGCTGGTGTTCATCGTGTCTCCTGCATTGACCACATCTATTATTCAGGAGTCGAGGCGAATGTCAAGGTACTGGAGGAAGCAATACTGATCATCGTCCCGTTCTCGCACAAATCAAATGCAATAAAAAGAGAGTAGCCAAGAGCATTGTGAAGAGGAACTACAAGAAAATCCGTCAGTCAGACCTTGAAGCCGCTCTGAGTCTTTGGCCATGGAATAATATCCATGAGATAGAAGATGTGGAGGAATGCCATCAATTCCTACTGCGTGGCATCACCTCAGCCCTGGACGCGGTCTCCCCTTACAAAACTATTACGGTCAAGGACGGCCGAAGTCTTTACCTTTCTTCTGACACACTAAGTCTCATGAAAGCCAGAGACCAGGCAACAGGAAAGGACTATCGAAGGCTCCGTAACAGGGTGTCCTCTATGGTTAAGAGAGATAAAATCCGTACGAACCTAGATAAGCTTCTCAAAGCCAACAATGACCCAAAGGTCTTATGGGACCTAGCAAACTCAGCGTTGGGAAAGGGTCCGGGTTCCCTTCCTGCCTCTCTCACAATCGAGAAAATTTCTACGGAGGGAAATAGAGAAGCAGCATCAGCTATGAATCAATTTTACATAGACAAGGTCGATAAATTGCGAGCAAATATACCACCTGTGTCTGCTCCACCCTCGAGTTGGCCGAGATCAACTTCGCCATTCTCTTTCTCCTTTGCTAGCGCGGGGAAAATCGCCAAAGTGATATCAGCCATGAAGAGCACGGAGGCGCTGGGCTTGGATGAAGTTCCTGTATCGGTTCTGAAGAAAGGTGTAGAGGTTCTGGCAGCACCCATTGCACATCTTGTAAACCGGTCACTTGCCTCTGGGATAGTTCCAAGTGGCTTTAAAACAGCTCGGATTATTCCTATATATAAGGGAAAGGGGAAAAGTCCTGCTGACCCAGCCTCTTATCGTCCAGTCTCAATATTACCTGCCCTGTCCAAGGTGCTTGAGACGGTGGTGAAACGTGACTTGGAGTCCCATCTAGCCAAGGTGAGTGCATTACCCAATTCTCAGTTTGGCTTTCGTCCTGGCAGATCGTCTGCAGCAGCACTAGCCACTGCCCATACAAAGTGGATTCGAGGGAAACAGGAAGGTAATGTGGTTGGGATTCTTGCTTTCGATCTTTCTTCTGCGTTTGACACCGTTGACAAGAGTCAGCTCATCCCCAAACTAAGAGCTATAGGTGTTAAAGGATCGGCATTGGAATGGTTCACATCTTACCTATCAGACGGCCAGCAATGTGTCGATTGGAATAGTACCCTGTCCGACCTTTTGAGGGTGGAGTTTGGGGTGAGACAGGGGTCTATTTTGGGGCCCATACTCTATCTAGTTCTAGTGGCTGACATGCCCGATTGCTTGGGTATCGGTGAGGAGGACAACTCGGGCTACGCTGATGACACTGCCATTTGGGCTGTTGGTAGAGACCTAAACCATGTTAAGGCTCAGTTGGATCTCCGAGCAAAACTTTTTGCTCAATTTGCTGCGGGGAATGGTCTTGTACTGAACGCTTCCAAAACTCAACTCATGGTCGGGGGTAACCTTCGCAATAAAGACTTAGCTTCGTTCTCTGTGTTGGTTGAAGGAAATTTGATTCGTCCCTCGAAAGAATTGGAGCTGCTTGGAGTTACATTCGACTCAAATTTCACAACTCTTCCTCATGAGAACGGAGTTGCTAAAGCTGCCAGACAAAGAGCGACACTTATTGCAAGGTTAGCTCTCCACCTTCCTAGAGGAGAGTACTTAAGGCAACTGGCAAGAGGTCTTTTAGTTGGAAAAATTTGCTATGCAGCAGCTGCTGTCATTCCCCCACGTCTTGGATGTGAGACTTGGGAAAGTCCGTCCTCTGCTGCGTACAAATCAGTCCAAGTATCTATTAATGACGCGGCCAGATCCATTACAGGAATAAAGAGGACTGACCACATCCGCATTTCTGACCTACTTCGCAAAGCAGGTCTTCCGTCAGTGAATGAGATCGCCGTGAAAGCTGTAGCCCTAGAAACATGGAAAGCTTACTCCAGCTCGGATGGAGGGTGCGGTGAGAGAAGTCTCATCGGCAAAACCATTTTTTCCTCACGCACCAGCCTACCATCAGAAAACAACAGGTCGAGCCGATCAAAGTCGCTGGGCATCATCCCCTGTCCACTTAAAGTGAAGGAAAAAACGTTTTCCGCCTTCGCCGCCGATCTGTGGAATTCGTTTCCCGAGCTGAGGTCCGCCCCCACACGTGGTGCAGCAACGGTAGTTGCCAAAAACATTTCTAAAATAGTGCCAATATAAAGTTCTCTTTTGTTTTTGTCAAATGACTTTGCTTTATTATTATTTATTTTTTTGGAGATTTTATTGCATATATATGTGTATATATATATATATTTATTGTTTTTTATATAAGTTTTATTTATATATATTATTTAATTTTTTTTTTAAACATTATCCTGTACGCCATAACTAGTTGAAAGAACTAGGTGTTATTTTTAAGGATGAATAAAGACGATTACACACACACACTCTCAGCGAATGGGCTGTTTGGAGAAGTTAACCAAGAAAAATCTATAAAGGAATAAATGTAGAAGGGCATTTTTAATGCATCATGTATGCAGATGATCTTAAACCCCTTTTGTTATCTGGATCCCAGAAATAATATAAATACCGATAGTAGATCCTTGAGCTTATGGACTTCAAGATTTCTTCCGTCCTCTCAGTCAATGTTACCAAAAACCCAAGTTTTAATAAAACTGTGAGGAACATTGCAGCTCACTACATGGTTTTTGCCTATGTAAATATAGCAATATCCTTGTTGTCACGGTGGCCAGCTCTACAGGCGACTCTGAAAAGTTAATAAAAGTAAAGTTATGACGTTCTACAAAAACCCGTCGTGTTTTACAAAAAGGACCCCACTCTCCCGTTACGAAAGATTAATTGCCTGGAACATTAAAGTTTTTCACATAATAAAGATTTTACCTTTCTCAGAGACCTAATGCAAGGAAATATATGTAAAAGAGATTCCCTTGTCTGGGGCAGCTCCAAACCCTACATTGCCAAGAGTAGGTTAAACTCGAGTGTCTCTCAGTGGGGTCTGGGATCGCTTGACGTTGAGTCAATGTGGAAATCCTTGAACGTTTCGTGGTTGTGGAGGTTCCCTAAGCGAAGACATTTGGGCAATTAGAAGAAAAAACATTTTCTATAAAATGACTGGTTACACTTTCGAGAGAATTTTTATGGGTCCATTGGAACTTTTAAGGGCTGTAAAGTCGTGTGGTCTCCACTGGAAGAAGATGGTTTTTCATCCTGGGAATCCACTATGTACAAGGTCCTTCCTCTTCTTGGCGCAAACGAGCCTCTAAACTATAATGGATCGCTGAACAGTTCCTCAGAGTTCTTCAGTCTAGGTTTACCTCACGTCTGTTGGAAAATTCATTCAAAAAAAAGGTAACATATTTTGTGTTTGCGATTACAAAAACGTCGCTCTCTACCTCAATAAGGGATCTCCGTATTGGACCAGCTATTCCCTTCTATATCGTTCTGCTGGATTAGACAATCAGACGGTTCGAAAGTCTCTGTCGTACTGGGACGCCCGTTTCTTATCGTAAGTATGCGACTGAGAAATCTAGGCATTGAGGCAGACAAACACTTTACTAAGTCCAATATAATGATGAAAGAACCGCTTACAGACTCTCATCGAAAATGTTTAGATACCGTCTGGCCACATCCTCATTATACTGAATAAGTCACATGTGGATCCCAAGAAGCGGAGCTGCCATTGGTGCGGAGAGGTCGAGGAGACTTTGTTCCACTTCTTCTATTTCTGTCCCAGGATCGCCCAGTCATCAAAGCGGTGGAAAAAGAAATATTGGGAGCATATGGGGTGATGTTAACCCCTTCGGACTGGCTCGTGTCGATCTCGCCTACCTATCAGGAAGCATATGAGATAGAGCATCGTATCCACGGTTCAAAGGGTCTTCTATGCTACGGACGGAACTGGACTCCCTGTGGGTCTCATCGCCTCGTCGGAAGACATACGGAAACTCTTCGTTCGGTCTCCATGCGTCAAACGACATCAGAAAAAATAGAACATAAACAAACTATTTCCCTTCATGTGGACCGAGAAGATCAAGCTGCCACTATTTTATTAACCTTTAAGTTCCTTTTTGTTTTATTATCATTACTCTTATTTTCTCGCATTATTGACGTGTTCTTTTATCGTTTTTTTTATCTGTAAAAAAAACATTTAATCGATGAAATAGTATAAAAATATTCCATGTTTTAATTCGATTTCTTTAACAATGAGACGAA
>CP045896.1:4022250-4041685 GCA_013387185.1 Caligus rogercresseyi
CAAGATGAAGTCTTGCCCAATGAGTCATTTAAAGTAAATATTTTTTTTTTTTTAAGGAAATACATACAATTCCATTTTTACCTCCCAGAAGGAGGTATTGTTTTCACTGGCGTTGGTTTGTGGTTGGTTTGTTTGTCAGCAGAATAACTCAAAAAGTACGGGACGGATTCGGATGAAACTTTGGGGAATTGTTGGAAATGTCAAAAGGGACACGTGATTAAATTTTGGCATCTCTGAGTGCTTCTTAAGATGCAAAATGAGCTAAATACTAATAAATATTTAAAGTTAGCCTACTCTGCCAATAGATGTCGCTGTGCTGTGAACTCGGGTGCCGGGAGCGTCTTCCTCTCGGAATTTCCGTCGAGGGGAACCCTCTCCCCGTCCCTCTACGCCGCCCCAGTCGGGAAAATCCGCCCGGAAGGTCATAAGGACCCCGTGACGGCGGAGGTTGCACTCTTGAGTGTATATATGCCTCTAGTTACATTTAATTTCCATAGCGCCTAAGTAGAGGATAATCCAGCCTGTCAGGACAATCTCCACAACTGTATTGCGGGGTATAACCTATACTACAACTCGACAGCAGAGTTCCATCAAAAATAGTCTCGTTTGATATGCTTGGACTATCACCATGTTACTCAGTTAATTAACGCTTAAAAAGCATTTTTTATTGTTTGAAGGTTGAAATCTAAGAGGTTTAAATAGGTGGAGTCTTGGATACAAGGCGAAATCGATTCGACAACTTCAGCCTCTCCTCTTTAACCGGGTGTTTTTATACCATGGGTAAGGAGCCAGACAGGTAATCAAATTTATTGCATTTGTACATAAATTGCTGGAATCATTTTTGCTCTGGAAGTTGCTTATTAAATCATTTTTTGAACTATGTATTCCTTCCAGAGAAAGAAAATCATAGTCAGTTACGAAGTGAAACGACGTCTTCTCAGAGAAACGACATATTGACATCATTTTTTCGATAATAACTTGTGACATCCAAGGCAGCCGAGATCAGTTATTATCTTTACTAAAAATTAAACATGGTGTTCGTTTATATATTGTCTCGTTCTCTGTTTATAAAAAATAGTTTGTATTTTCTACGTTAGTCTTGTAATTAGTCACCAAAATGTGATATACATATATTAGTATAATACCTCCGCCGAAGGAGGTATTGTTTTCACTGGCGTTTGTTGGTTTGTTGGTGTGTTAGTTTGTTGGTTTGTCAGCAGGTAACTCAAAAAGTACTGAACGGATTCGAATGAAACTTTGTGGAGTTGTTGGAAATGCCAAACGAAAACAAGTGATTAAATTTTGGATCTCTAAGTGCTTTTTTAATATGCAAATGAGCAAAATACTAAATTAAATGGGGGTCTTATTCAGGAGTAGGATAAGAACAAACGCTAAAAAAATATTCATTGACGTATTATTATTCAATATCAGCTCAGGATAAGTAACCAGGACGTAGCTTCACTTCTTCCTCTTCCCGTCTCTGAGGTGCTTTTTTAATATGCAAAATGAGCTAACAGAGAGGAAACAATGATTATAGATAGAAAATCGTGCGCGTGTGAAAGGGAGCATGTTGAATGGGACTGTTGTGGGCTCGGCGGAGGTACACACTATCTGAGTGTATATATGCCTCTAGTATTTATCTTGTAATTTAGTAATATAGCAAGCATTGTTCATTTTTCAAGTGGGCATTGAAGGTATAATCCCTTGAATAATAAATGTTTTCTAATATGTTCTGATATATATATACCTCACACACACACAAAAACTTTTAAATTTCGTGTCTTTGACAACAACCAACTAAGTTACTTTGTAGCTAAGAGGCCAAAACAAAAACAAATCACATTGTGTATTTACAACCCTACATGAGAAGTTTATTGCCACACATGAGGGTTCATCTCATTATATTTTCCTTTAATGGTATTTTAAAATATGAGTTTAGCCCTTTTGTCCCCCAAAACTATATAAATATTCTCAAATAGGGTGGAATGCACTCATCCGCCGATGGACACGAATGCCTCTGTCCAGGAGCAGCGTGGCACTCTCCCAGAACTCCAGCATAATGGCAGAGCTTCGATCCTCGGCGCAAGAAAGAAGAATCAGGATTTCAAAAGGTTCTACTTTACGGTAATATATTTTTCTCATTGTTATATTTGAAAGTGGCGTAAAAACTATTAAGTATCTTAGAACAAAGATCTTACATTTAAGTTGTTTGAAGCAGATTTTCTTAAAAAGCATACTATGATTGGATACCAGAAATAGGTCTTACTGTTTATATAATGAGAATGAAGAGGAAATTATCAGTGGGGGATTTATATATATTTGTCTTCATATGTATATCATGTATTTCATTCTTATAAGCCATAGAGTTCATCTAAGTACCTATGTATTATAAATATATGTAACTAAGAGAGAAATTGATTTTATATATTGATAGATTTTTATTAAGCAATTCTACTATTATTCTTCAAGTGTTGTATTTTACGGGTTTTTTAGTTTCGTAATTCGTAACTCTACAACAAATACCTTTGTTGAATTGTTGATTGTCCAATTTGTCAATCTAGAATAGTAAATATTACAAGAGATAATATTTTATATGGTTTTGATGTATAAAAAGAACACCGAAAGAAGCCTTTATGGTAAGTAAATAAATGCTGAGGGATGTCCTGAGTGCATTTTAGTTTACATTTTGTTAAGAAAAAGTGTAGTTCAGAGAGAGAGAGAGAGAGATCTAGGAAGACTGTGAGTGTCACTTGGGTTAGGTTGACAATGTACTTCATAAATATATGGCTTGGATTCTGTGACAGGAATCAAGAGCATGAAGTTGGTGGAACATTTGTTTGGTGTGAGTACACCATTTATGTGTTGTAGTTAAGCTTGAACATGTAAAGACAAAATTCCTTATTGGCCTCATATGGTTGGTACATATATGTGTGTGTGTGTTAAACATATGATTTATATGTGTCTTCGTAAATGGTTCCGCTGGGATCCACAAAGAGATTCTAAATATGCGTAGTTAACTGAGGCTCATAATGAATGAGTTCTTGAGGGTTTTTTTTTTGCATTATAGCAAGACTGAGGATAATTGGAGCAAAAGGAGCAAAGCTCAATACATATGTATTAGTCCAGGGATGCCAGGGTGAAATCGGTCAGGGGGCCGGACTGTTTCAAAGGGGCCTCGGGGGGCCAAATTACCGGTACATTTTTGGCCTGCAACACTAAACATAAACAAAAGTAGATTTACATTGGTGATATTGTATCATAATATTATTATTTATAAAAAACACTTCGCAACCACTAACGTAACGGGCCAAATGAGATGTCATTCGGGCCGGTTCCGGCCCAGCGGGCCACTACCATGGCACAATGGAGTCTATGATTGTATAAAAGGAGATAATTTAAGATAGTCGGAGTCATTACTTATAGGTGTTTTGTATGCATTATAAGTGTTTTATCTATATAAAAAGATACAAAACAATGCCCTACACTTAAAATTATAATCATAAAAAATGAAAAGTTGTTATGATATCTTGTTGGTACCACTGCTCTAAAAACTGAGTTATTAATAATATACATTGCTTTTATAAAATATATAATACATAAGAAAATGCAATGAAGAAATAACTATCTCTCAAAACCCCTCATTTTTCTATTATAGAACTTTTCTATCAAATATGAGAATATCATAACGAAATATAAATAATATTTCGATAATAAAAAGACATCTCGTCATTTATTATTCAGACAATTATCCTTTATCTGTGAATATTGTTCTCGATAGAGAATATAAATGAGGCTTATCAATTATATAAATTATTTTTTAATAGCATTCCCTGTGTCTATTTGCATTTTAATATAGTTATTGCTGTATGATAATTGTATTTTATTTTCACTACATTAGTATGAATAAAATTATTTATATTAATATGTTCACTATGGTAAATCTGTTTGTAGAAATACAATATCTTAATAAATGGATCTACATGTATAGTTACGAATAGAATTATGAGTGTTATAATGTGATGAAAGGCAAAAGTAAATGAAACATAATACGCTACTTATATTATTACATTTTTTAATTTGATTTCATTGTGCAAAAATATAAAATCATTTTCATTATTTATAATGGAAGAATATTGATGATTAAGTATTTGATTTTTCTTGAATCTTATAGGTTAAAGGATAGTTAAAGTATAATAGAGGCGATCGTTTCTAGGGATATTTTTTGAGATTTAGAGTTTCAATCAACAAAGATGTCATATTTATCTAGGCCTCGCTACATAACTATAGCTATTTGGGCAATTGGTAATTCTATGTTATTTTTCATGCTATTTTAATGATTTAATAATAGCACTTAAATAGGACAGTTACGTTTTAAAATACAAACATAAATGGACCAATACCACTTCCTTGATGTCAATCGATTTTGCCAAAGCTTTTGACTCCATATCGCATAAATTCATCATCGAAAACATTATATAGAAAAAGGGGTTCGGTGACATAATTAATAAAAATGGTAAGCGCTTCAATTGTAAAACCAGAACTCTTATAGAATATGGTAATCGAAGTAATATTTTTTAACAAGCGTGGTGTTCGCCAAGGAGATCCGGTGGCGGGGAATCTTGTTTGTCTTGTGCATTGATAGCCTGATTCAGAAATCCAATCTGATACGGAATTCACGGTTTTAAATCCCCTGATATATTTTAAAATGTTTATGTTACGCGGGACGATCAAACAGTGACATATTCGGGTGGCCCACTCCAAACTCTTTTATCAGTTAAATCAACTTTTAAAATTTTAGAACGATACAAAAATTGTTCTGGACTCAGTGTAAATATGAGAAAATCAGACTTAATAAGCCCATACGGTGATATTTTAGTTAAATCATGGCCAAACTTGAAATCATCTAAAGACATGATATACTTGGATCTTGGGTTGGCCCAAATAGCACTGAGATGAACTTAAATAAAATTTTAGCCAACGTCAAGGCGTCAAGTTATTTTTTAACACCCTCCATTTGAACGTATGGGACAAGATCCAAGCCTGGAACACCTATATTGTACCTAGGATCATTCATTTGTTCCGTGTTACTCCCTTTCACCAAAGAACGTTGGAGGATATTACAAAATGGAAACAGCTTTTTTGGCTTCAACAGAAGAAAGAATATCTCCAGTCTTAGAATACATACACCGTTAAAACTTGGAGGACTGCGTGTCATGATATTAAAAAATGTGGATGTCCCAAAACTGTCTTTGGATCCGTAAACTTTGGGACAAAAACCAATATTGGTCCATATGCTTGAAACAATTCTTATGCAATAATGATATTGATTATGAAAAGTTTCCTTTTCACGGATTGTCGAAAGTTTTAAACATTATCTCCCAATCTCAGAGAGAATGAAAGCTTTTTGTGAAGGGTCGAGAACCTGTCTCGAAAAGTTTGAACTGTCTTTAGCATGGGAGATGCCAGTTTTAAATTGTTTAAATACTTCCATCCCTAAAACAGTGAACGCTTTTATCGCAAGTGACGTTTATTTATTCTGAACAAATTTTAAACAAGCTCGCTTTTAAATATTTTACTAGTGTCTTCGGTAGCCCACTAAATACCCCACGACCGTTTTTACCTTTTAGAATAAAGGTTTCTACTATAGCCACGAGGGTTTTAAGAAATACATCGTACATATCAACTATAATCCATTTGAATCTTATTTAAAACGAAGAGGAATCAGAAGAAATATCAGCGAATGCATTAAAGCTGTTAAAAATCCATTTTTAACATCGGCAGAAAAGTGGTTCAAATATAGAAAGTTGACTGGTTCATGGAAGTTGCCAGCAAATTTTTCAAAGACGACCGTAGTAACTGTTTCTTTTGCAAGAGGGAAATAGAAACTACAGATCATTTACTGTGGAAATGTTCATCTTTAATTGAAACATATCGGGCCGTTCAAGAAATTACCATGGGTCACTTCAATGAAAACCCATCAGAGGAGGACTTCATACCTTCTCGCGTAATCCAAGATGTGATGCGGTCTTAACAAAAGTTCACTATGTTATTTATAAAAAAAGAACAATTAAAGATGCCAACCTCCTTGAAATGATGTCCATCGCTTCACTGTATTCCAAAGTGCTCCACAATTGTGAACTGTATATATATATATATATGAAATTCAAATAATTCATTTAAAAACCATTGCTGTTTTTTTTGTTGTTGTATGACTATTGTTATTTAATGTTATACAATTCGGACGTTACCCCTTTTGATATTTATGCATACCGTTATATATTTGTTATTGTAACTTTTCAAATACTACATAGTGAAATATAAGCCCCTTGCGGCCAAGAAAAAAAAAACAAAAAAAAAAACATAAATGGACCAATCTCTAAAGAAACAAAACCAAAATATACTTATATATTAAGAACAGTTATTTAATATTCAAACAAAAAAGGCTGTTCTGCCTGTGATGGATTTGGTGAGCTTGAGTTATTTGAGATAATTGGAGGAAATAAGCATATCACTCTCCACCCACGTCAACGAAGATGCAATGATAAAACTCCTTGCTATATTTAAAGAGTCTCTTGCTCTGTCGATTGTATTACCATTTTTATATATGTAAGCTTGTATCTGCGGGGTTTCAAAGTGAATCAATTATTTTGGTGAAGTAAAAAATAAAGTTGCTACTTTCTTCCCTTTGGTATTTTAAGGTTTATTAAGGTACATGTGACCTTTGATTATACAATATGCAATCTGAAAGTACCGGCGTTGCAGTGTTATACAGACCCCCCAACCCGATTGAATAACCCTGTAAATCCTTTTCTGGTTTTGCCAGGACAAGCCGGGACACTGAGGATTTTGAATACATAAAATATGTTCCAATCCGTCCAGCCCCGTTCTCGGCTATAAAACACAAACATATAAATAAGCATACAAACAAACACGGAATTTTGAAGTATATATTAAACACTGAAAGGTTTTGGAAGTGCAAATCCCCCTCCCCCCCATAGCGATATATCAAGCCACGTTCAATAGTTTAACTGAGTGCTTCCCGACAGACAACATTTTTGCACCTCATGAGGCGACATGACATAGACCATAACTGGGATTGCCTACCGAATACAGCATACGTACAGCTGCCATGAGAAAATATCTGATCCTGATGTTGAGACAGACAGCCTTCAGTGATTAACCCTGACTTTTAGTTATGGTCATCGCATAGCTTAGGCGGACAGGAAACTGGGGACGCTGGAATTCCAAAGGACAGTTGACGGTCTCAAAGGAATCCGAGGGATAAAGACATCCTGACCTTTCGTTCTTACCAGTGATGATGGGGCCTCAATCAACCGCGGCATCGTATTCTTCACAGTAAGCCTTGTGCAGTTACAGAGCGTCGGTGGGTCAATATTCCGGAGAGCATGATGGGACATCATGTGGGGAGGTATTCCGGGTTGGGTCCAGAGAATTAGAAATCCGGCGGATAGTGAACCACTTGATCTTGT
This sequence comes from Caligus rogercresseyi, assembly GCA_013387185.1. Classification (NCBI taxonomy): domain Eukaryota; kingdom Metazoa; phylum Arthropoda; class Copepoda; order Siphonostomatoida; family Caligidae; genus Caligus; species Caligus rogercresseyi. The sequence continues at coordinate 4,029,741 of CP045896.1, forward strand.
TCCGGTACAGTGTCGATGGATAAATAACGGACAGAGTTCCACAGGCTGAACGGTTACAACAGTTATCGGTTCATCTGGTCGACTCCTCCATTTTTTTTGGAGCCAAGATAGCCCTCTGCAGAGCTAAGCCTTCTCTTGGACACGCTGTTCGAGATCAGGAAATACATTACATATCAAATCTTCTTTGGTGTCCAACATTAGTATAAAAAATATTGGTACTTAAAAGTATACTTTCCAAGAGTAAGTAATATAATAATAACTAGAGGCATGTATACACTCAGAGAGTGTATACCTCCGCCGAAGCGGGAAGAGGAGAAGTTTAAGCTACGTCACTGGGTTAACATAGTCTGAGCTGATAAATGAACAATAATACGTCAATGAATATTTTTTAGCGTTTGTTTTTTCCTACTCCCTGAATAGAGACCCCATTTCATTATTATTATAAGTAGTATTTTGCTCATTTTGCATATTAAAAAAACACTTAGAGATGCCAAAATTAATCACTTGTTTCTTTTGCATTTTCAACAACTCCACAAAGTTTCATTTGAATACGTTCAGTACTTTTTGAGGTTATCCTGCTGACAAACAAACAAACAAAAAAACCAACAAACGCCAGTGAAAACAATACTCCTTCGGCGGAGGTAATAATAATAATGAGTAAGTAAGGTGTTAATGAAATAGGATATATTGACATGATAGATGAATTATGAATGATGAGAGAGAGATAAATATAGGATTCCATAAATGAGCCTTCTCAATCCGAAGGATTAGTTGAAAGGCGGTCCAAATTGTTCACGCTAAAAAAAAAAACTGAATCTTACAGTAATAAAAACTTTAGAAACTTCTTAATTTTTTATCTCGTAAATCCTGGTAAACCGACTAATTACTCTGGTAAATTCCAGATATGTTCATAGAGATATAAGATATAGAGAGCTTATCCCTCCATAGCAGATAAATATCGTTCGGTTTGTATTCTATTATTATTGTCATCTGCATTCATGACTCCTACTCTGATAACTCTTATTCCAGGCAAATTTCTTTTCCTTCTTAATATTATCTTTTAAAAAGTGATTGATGATACGTTCCAATATACAGCGAAAAAGATTCTTAGAAAAATATAATTTTCATTTTTCATCTTATTACAAAGTTATTTTCTTTGTCAAAAAATGGGTATATATATAGTTATGTATAGATATACATACGGTCTCTTGTCGATCATGACATTTAAAATTCCCACAAATCAAAACATTCCCATAGGTTCCTTTGAGTAGTACAATAGACAGGTTTGACTGTAATTAAATATTCATAATACGTCATAATGTATAATTAATCAATCACATTATTAACGCCTTGATTAAAGTTAACTTATCCTTACTGAAAAATATACTCGGTAAAAAAATATATTTACTTATCTCACTTGGAGAACTACATTTATAATTTGGCGCAGTATATTTAGTTTGTCCATTGAATAAAAAGAGGACAAAATTAATCCAATCATCCTTCCATCTGAAAGATTTGATTGTACAATATCATGTTCATATTTAAGGCACTAAGTGAAGAGTTAATATAAGATAAAATCAATTATAAAATATACTGCAGTCATTATTTTTTATTATATGAATAATATTCATTCACATATGCTGTTTTTTAAGATTAAAGATTTCGATGAAGCGTTTCTTATTATTTCATTTTGATATATGTATTGACCTAAGAACTGAAAATTTAAAACATTATGAATTGACAACTTTAGTCTTATAGTTTTATAACTAAAAATACATTGAAACCAAACCAATATTTTAATTTAATCATGAAATCAAATAATGGTTTAATGATAAACGGAAGTCATTCCTAAAAATGAAGATGCCTATATTTCAAATGATCTATTTTTATAAATATCTGAGAAAAATTTCCACCTCAGATACTTTTCACCTTTAAATCAAAACCATTCCCCCATAAAACGATAAAAATAAACAGTTAATATGTCTTTTTGCTTGTATGACACCATAGAATGCCAAATATTGAATATACAGCAGAAATTATTGACAATTATTAAAAATCATTTTATGCATTTTTAATGGGATTAACAGAGTTAAATCATATTTTGATGATATCCCTAGATGAAACTTAATTTTAGTATAATTCCAAAAATATTGGAGGTGTACGTCGCAGCTTCGAATGTAAAATTTAATCAACTCATAGAAAAACATATTTGTGAAAGGGCGTGCCATAACTCAGTGCGTTAAGGCGTGTTTGACTCCAATGTTGGGGGGGTGCAGGTTCTACTCCAAGAGTGTATGGTTATTTTGGTCTATATCATTGATAGAGATAGAAAGTCGAGGGATATTTTGGGCGAGTGAAAGGGAGAATGTCTGAAGGGTGCAATTGAGTTCAAGCTCCTTGTTATCACTATTCTCTTTCCTCAGAACGGAAGCAAAAACAGAGATTCAAATAAAAATAAATACCTCCGTTCTGGCCGACTTGGCCTGCTTCATAAATGAAATAAATATTCCTCAAGAGAGGAAAGAGAATAGTGATAACAAGGAGCTTGAACTCAATTGCACCCTTCAGACATTCTCCCTTTCACACGCCCAAAATATCCCTCGACTTTCTATCTCTAATCATTGATAAGATCCTAGGTTCGAGTGACTTTTACATGCTAGTATGCTTATTATATCCATTCGGATGCAATTCTATCGACCTAAAGCGTTAAAGGAAAGTAGCGCATCGAAGACAATAACATATTTTTTCTTTTTTTTATCAGACCCTCAATGCATTTTTCTCCACAAGAGGCGCTGTAGGCGATTCGGTGAAATAGTAGGGTTGTATCATTACATAATTTCTTAATGTTATCTTATATAAAAGGGACGCCCAAGGATCGAAAGATTGATACATCTCTATAGTTATGACAAATTTGTTTATATATGACGTAATCTTAATCAATTATATTTTTAAATGGAATAAACTATAACACTGGGCAACAGCCAAACTTAGGTCGGACTAATTTTCACTAATTTTTATGGAGTTTTATCCCCTAATTCCGAATATGGTATTAATTTTTCAAAGTTAGTGATAAATTCAGAGCAAAATGGATTTCAAATTTTTCAGCACTTTTTCGATTCAGAGCCATTATCGACATACAAGGACTGAAGTATAGAAAAAATAAGTAGCAATGATTTGATAGAACTCAGATCAAAGTACTCATTTCAATTTTTACTTCGTCTTTGGAACATTTAGACTTTAAAATATATGTCATTTTGTACGAAAAATGAAGGGTTTTACTTCTCTAAGTTCCTCACTGCTCCTTACTAAAAGGTTTTACATGATTAAAATTCATATGAATATGAAGAAAAATATCAAGCTTTAATTTGATATGCTTGTTGTTCCATAAAATGCCTTATTTTAATAAAAATTAGCAAATGAATATTTTTTAAATCCTCTCAATTTTGCCCTTTTTAGAGAAATTCATAAGTCAGCCAGTGAGATAGAAAGAGAGAGAGAGAAACTGACGTCACAATGTAGGTAAACAATAAAGAGGAATTTTACCCCTTTCATTGGAATTAGAGTGTTTTTTCCCGTAAATCTTCCGAGGATCCAGGATTCCTAATGAGTGGCCTGCCGGCTGTGCCGTCGTACACAACATTTGTGATAATAATTCACCGTGACACAGCCTCGGATCAAGCATGGAGCAAGGAGTGGAACCTTAGGAGGACATGACTCCCCAGAGCATAGGTGCTCAGCCTATTCTCTTTGCATCAAAGAGGATGACGAGTCGGAGACAGACAGACAGACCCTCAAGGACCCCTCCTAAATGCTGGTTGCCTGGCTTATTCCGTCTGCATCAAAGAAGATGACGTTCGGACACGTTGAGGAAGGGAGGGAGGGAGGAATGGACTCCCATGAGGGAGACAGAGTCTCATATTCAAGTGAATCCATCGTTTTTGCAGCAGAAAAATGAATTACTTACATTTTCGTTTGCAAAATTCACCTTTTATTAAGTATGGAAAAGATGCAGCGGGACGACCTCCCTCCCAGCCACTCACCCACGTCCTTCAAACTCATAGCCGCCGCCCCGAGGAGCCCAAGAGCGTACTGCCAAGACAAAGACAAGACATCCAACAACACAATCCTTTCACCAGCCACAAATCACAATGATACACATCATTCATTTATGAGACGCGCAGTTGTCTACCCACCGATCCCCCGCCGTCCTCTATTCGGGGGGGGAGGGTCTACCTGCCCTACATCCACTCATCCTGAAACAGAGCACAATTTTAACAGTAGCCGCCGGGCATGCCATGAAGATACCACACACGCGACCCTGCATGGAACTGGGGAGAGACTCCCATCCCCCACACACTCAACAAGGAGGACCGAACACCACCACGCCCTCACCTGCATTGGCCTCACTCTTCACGTCATTCTAAATCCATACTTGGGAACTAAGCAAAGACTTTCCAACACCCTCAGGTGGAAGCCATCTCCCCCATGGGGCCCGAGTCCTCTACGGAGCGCTATGGCATCCGCTCCACCAAGGACGACCTCCTCCAGATAATTTCCAAGTGAACAGGGGAAAAATATCTATTTTAAATTTCATAGGAACACTTAAATTATTTAACTCAACTAAATTATTATCATACTTATTTTATCTGGTGCTAAAAATTGGCAACATGCAATTTACAAGTATTTATAATTTATAATGTACATCATTCAGTTTAAAATATACTATCAGATAATTATTATATGTTGTTAAAACATCATTTTTTCTTATTCTAAAAACATAGGACGATACACATGAAAAAAGTCAGCTGATAATGAGCAAAAATTTTATCAATTTTTGTCACAAAATGGATCTTTAAAATCAATTAATATGAAAACCTGACCAGATGAAGATAAACAGATATAATTTCCTCATTAAGCAGTGCAAAACTCCTAAATAAGTTGTTGAAATCTAAGCAACTATCAAGAATAAAAAAATAAATAGTTTAAAGAGTAATTAATTATTTTTTAATCAGGCTCCAAAAATTTACATCACATAATATATGTATATCTAAAACGTAGAAGAGGAATTACATACTTTGACATCAATATCGGACATACTCCTTACTTTAATTTTTAACATTTCGAAGACTTCAAAGGCAATTCCATCATTAAACATAAAAAACTCGGTTCTTTTTTGTAATGTTCTAATGCAGGGAAGGGGCAAATATTCTCTCAACAGTTCATATCCTGACTTTCCACAAGCCATTCGTAATTTCAGAGCATCCTTGATTGATTCATTAGAAAATATTCGGTTTTTTGAATTTTATGTTTTAAATTTTTCAATAAATCTGAGTTAAAACCTTTCAACTGAAAAATACTTTCCTCTTCAAGACGGCATATTTTTTGTGCAAAGTTTTGATAGTTTCTTACAATGAAGATATGACAGATTTTTTATGTTTGATATCTTTCAAATACGTATGGCAATCATGACATATAGTTTGAACAGTGATCTTTTAAATCAATTTTATCGGATAAAATATTGGCTATAACTTCTTCAGGGTTTGTATTTTATTTGGTAATGAAATCATCGCCTGCTCTTCAGTAAACGAAGGGGGGATGGAGACCACTCTTTTTGGGAACGTTGATTTTTCTTGCTGTAAGTATGATCAGATTGAGAAGATAACTTGAATCGTCGGAATTGCTTCAAGTGTTAGAATTTTCTTGCGCATTGTCGTATTTGGATGAAACATGCTTGCTTCAAAATGTTTTTCGCAAATCATTGAAGTAGGAGTTGGTTTCCATGAGGAGGATATTTTAGACTGGACAGCCATTGTTTCCTTCTTGTAATCTCTTTGGGGCTTTTCGGAAATGGAAACCGGAAGAGCTGAACGTTGCCATAATTTTCTTTGAATTTCGATCCAGTTTTGGAGTACATCCAAGAACGGAGCATTCACCCATGATGAATATAGAAAATGTTATGGGGCAATAATAAGTCAGTCTAGAATAAAATAACAAAACATATTTAAAAATACCTTAAGAATTTGAATTTCTAAATTATATCAATCAAATAATATCCGTATAGCTCTAAATATATATTTTTATAATATAAAATATGTTAATGTATATTAGTAAATAATTGAAATACTCTAGCTGAAGTATCTTTTCAGAGGCGAAATAGTTATATTTAAACCGTATTGCTCGTAACAAAGTAAAAATATGATTTAAGGATCGATGAATGATAATTATATTTGAATGAGATTGATATTTTTAAATGAGATTCATAACAACAACAACTTTGTGACGTAGCAAATTTGTTGCAGAGCGACATCTTTGAAGGAAAACAGCAACGCGAGGTACGTGAAATATTTCAGGCAAGCCGGGGCGATGCGTTACTTTCCTTTAACGCTTAATCGAACCAAATAGGCACACAAAAATGTTAGTGATAAAAAGGAGGGTTGAAAATACTGATGATGCTTGAAGGTGATCTCATGTGACACTTGGATATAGGATGAATAAAGTACAATTCAATATTATCAAACAAACTCTATAGATCGGGTTTATGTATAGCCGCAGTGACTGACGTTTGTTTTTTTGTGCTCCAAATAAAATAAATTTAACGGTGTTACAGTGGTTTTTGTGAGAGACATTGGATATCTACGGATAGATATTTCGACGTATATCATCGTGGGATAGCCAGCGAAACCTCAATTGGACCGGGAGAACCATTTCTTTGGTTTCTTTTCTGAAGTCTATATCTCCTCTTATTAATAAGGACTGTGACGTTTTAACTACGTAATTGGTCTGAAGCTACAAAGTGCTAGGTAAGATTCTCTTAGTAATAGAATGGAAGCACTTCCTCCTGATAGACCGCCTGATCTGCCACAGGCCGTTGAGCCCTACCTGAATAGGGTCATCTCAAGAGAAGAAGAGAGCGTGGGGGAAGAATGCGTGGAAGAGAAGTGTGCTGAAGAGGAGTGCACAGAGCTGCGTGATGTAAATACAGAAGAGGGGAATTATAAGCCCTTTGATAGGAAAAAAATAAAGAAGAGTTCTAAGGAAGAAACAAAAGTTCCTACCTACTCTTCCATAACAATAGCTCACAATCTGGAGCAGAAGTCCTACAATATTAGTCCATTATGGACTAAAATCTTCATTGATTGGAGAGATAATGATGGGAAAAGTTTAAAAGGATTCACACCTAAGATGTCTGACTACAAACGATTATTCAATGCCCTTCAATTAAAAGGAGAAGATATATATAGAATCAATGACTGTAAGAGCGGAGCGGGGTATATTATTATCCAATTCAAAAAAGCCTTAGATGTTGTCACTAAGTTTGAAGCCGTGAAAGGACTAATCGAGATTGATAGTGGAATTAAATTCAGTATAAGGGGACTTGAAAAGGCAAGAGCTCTACAGAATCCAATTGAAGTCGTCATTAAAAACGGGTCTGAGATTAATCTCGATTCCTTGAAGGAAATAATGAATGAATATGGGGATGTTGTTGGAGGCTTTGATAGCGTCCCTCATTCAGCCACAACGGAAGAAGACATAGACAAATCCTTCGCTGAGGTATTCAAATCAATAATGTCTGGAAGAATTAAATTTCTTATAAAACCTAGGAAAAAACTCCCCATGATCATTCCAGTGAGGGGACGGAAGGTTGAATTACTTTCCACTCATCAGTCTGTACAATGCTTCAGATGTCTAAGGTTTGGACATACAAAAAATAAATGTCAATCAGCCCATAAGGTTGGCTACACCGAGTTCGAGAGTGATTTCAGGCGCGGACATGGCCTTTCATTAAGAATATATGGCGAGGATGAAAGAAGAGCTACCGAGGAGACTGCAAGGCAGGAAGTAGAGGAAGATCCTGAGGTAGTAGTAGGAGCTACCTCTCCTCAATTTTTGTCCTCCACCGAGCCTGTCTCAACATTACACGAAAATAATGACACTGAAATAAATGACGGCTACTCAAAAAAGAAATTGTCGATTCCCAATGAACAAAAAACTTCTATTTTAAGAGATGATTGGACCAAAGTAATGCACAGAGGCACCTCAAAGCCAACAACGAAGAATACTATGCCCAAAAAGAGCAAACGTCTATTGAGCAGTCCAGATACAGATAATAGGAAACGAACAAAGGACAGGGAATGGAACGAGCAAGTAATTCCCAAATTAGACTAAATCGAAGGCTCTATAAAATATATTCCCTTATATCTCCAGTACTTTATCGTTTCTTCGTCTATATAAATTAACATATATCAACATTGAGTCCACCTCTGCCATCCGTTTTTTTTTCAACTAATATTATTAATGACTAGTGCCAGCTCAATTATATCTAATAAGATCGCCTTACATAAAATATGTTGCACCCAAATAAATATGGGAAAACGCATCACTTGCATGGCTGAGCTCGATCGGAGGATACACAGGGACGAGAGTTGTATTATCTTTGCAACAGAGCCACCTCTAAGGCAAGGAGGAACCGGCTTAATCAATATAAAAGGACTCTCTGTTTTCGTCTGTGGCAAACCGAAGCCAAGGGCAGCAATTATTACCTCATCAGATATAATTATAACACAAATCCCCAAGTTCTGCACTGAAGATCTTGTTGTTTGTTCAATTAAAACTGTCAACAATAAGAATTTAGTTATTGCTAGCTACTATTCTGATATTAACAAAGATGATCCGACAAGTGTGATACTTCCCCTCGTTGAATTTTGTAATATTCATCATAAGCCTTTATTGATTTGTGGTGATTTCAACGCAAGAAGTACTCTTTGGAGAGACAAAACGACAAATCCTCGCGGTGATAAACTTGAGGAGTTCATGGCAGTGTTTAATCTCAGCTTACAAAACGTAGGCTGTGTGCCGACTTTTGCAGGTGGTATGGGTGAGTCAATAATTGATTTAACTATGACTAATATTTGGAGCCACTCACTTGTCTCTTCATGGAAAACGGATATAAACTACTCTGGATCAGATCATAGGTTTTGTACCTTTGACATTAATGCGACTCGGACTCTTGCCAATAATATAAACCTCAAAAGTGCCGATTGGTGTAACTTTATGAGGTTGTTAGAATCATCAAAATTCACTGGAGATCTTTTGCTGGATATGAATGGTATAGATCTGGAGGCTACAAATATTGCAACAGAGCTGCTCGACTCCATGAAAAGTTCGTGCAATATTAGCTCAGGAATTCTCAGGAAGGCAAACCCTTGGTGGAACGACGACCTTAGGCAGCAACGACGTAAAGTCAAATACCTTCAACGCAAGGGACGGTCTGACGAATTCAGAGCTGAAAAGCAGATCTATAAAACTATGATCATTAAAGCGAAACGAGAAGCCTTCAAAGAGTGGGTATCTACTTTGGAGGGACCCAAGGATATTTCAAGACTAATGAAGTCAAGAGCAAATCACTCAAACGCCCGTGTTGGCATAATGGGTGACCTCAGAAATGAAAAGGAGAGCTTGAAACTTCTTCTTGAAGAGCACTTTCCTAACTCAGTAGACAGTGCTGATGGCATCACTTCAGGGTGTCCAAATTCCCAAAGTCAGGAGCCTCATGAAGACTACTTTGACGTCACACTCGTCAAAAATGCTATAGAGAGCCTCAAGTCAAATAAAAAACCTGGTCCAGATCAAATTCCTGTCCAGGCATACAAGCACCTACCTGACCATTTTCTGGAACGCTTGACACGACTTTATAATGCAGTTCTTCGCACAAGTTACACTCCGAAGATCTGGCGAGATTCAAAAGTAATTTTTATACCCAAACAGGGTAAAAAGGATTACAGTGATCCGAGAGCTTTCAGACCTATTACTCTCACTAATGTTGCCTTGAAAATACTAGAGCGGATGGTCCAATGGAAAATATACCAGAAGTGTGACTTGAATCTTCAAAATCAACATGCCTTTATCAAAGGTAAATCCACTGACACAGCTGTCAGTGAGTTTCTAAATTTCTGTGAAGGCAGTTATCATAGGAAGGAAGAAGCCCTTGTGGTTTTCCTAGATATAAAAGGAGCTTTTGATAGGGTTGACTTTGACCATATCATTGAGTCCATGAACAAACACAACATAGATAAAACAATTGTAAGCTGGTATAACTATCTATTAAAAAATAGGTTCGTATATGCCAGTCTTGGCGTTGAACAAGCATCTGTAATACCAACGAGAGGCTGCCCCCAGGGAGGGATCCTTTCTCCAATGGCTTGGAACCTTGCCTTTCAGGAAGCAGTGGACCTAATCGAGAAACCAGTCTTCAAAATAGCCTATGCAGATGACCTGACTCTTTGTGTTCGGGGTATTGACCGCCCTACCCTGGTCAGTTTGATGCAAGATGTCTTAAATAAACTCCTGGTGTGGGCTAAATTTAGAAATACCACTTTCAGCAATGCCAAAACCAAAACTATGATCTTCTCAAAACGCAAAAAGAACCTTGACGCTTCGCTATTTATGGATGGGATCGAGATCGAACGAGTAAAAACGTTTAAATATCTCGGTCTAATCATAGATGATAATCTTCGTTGGAATGATCACATTAAGTACATCACCTCTAAAGCAAAAAGAGTCCTATTTGCCCTCAAAACTTTTGTGGGGCTCGATTGGGGTCTTAGCCCTCCAAAGTCAAAATGGATTTACGAAACCTATGTAAGGTCAGTTTTGAGCTACGGAGCAATAGCTTTCGCGGCTAAAATTCAAGTCAATAACCCCATGAAAAGTTGTCTAAAGAAGGTACAAAGACTTGGCCTTATATCGATTACCGGAGCCATGAGATCAACCCCAACTGCAACCATGGAGGTGCTGTGTGGTTTAGTTCCATTGCATCTATATATAATGGAGCGAGCTTGTCTAGCAAGATTTCAAACAAGGAGTGTGAACTCTCCTGTTTGGTCTGGTATTTCGAGCAAAGGACATCTCCGGTTATAGATAAGTTCTTGGAAAAATACAACATTCCAACTCCCAGTCCTAGTATAACAGTGTGGTCTGGGGAAAAAGGATACAGTGTTACAAGAAAGTGGTGCGTTGATGATTTCGATATCATTGGATATACTGATGGCTCAAAAATATGTGGCCACACAGGAGCAGGTTGGATCATCGCGCGGGGTGATGTGGTACTAGAAGAGCGAATATTGAAGCTAGACGACACTAATACTGTGTTTCAGGCAGAGGTCGAGGCCATGAGGAGTCTTGTGAGTGGCCTAGGAATGAGCAAAATGGAGGGCAAAAAGCTCTTAATTTTGTCCGACAGTCTTTCTACCATTAAGAGCTTGGACGTTAGGCCGGGTAAAACGATTAGTGCGGACGTAAATAACTGCAGGAAAGCCCTCGAATCTTCCAGATGTGACATCACAGTGGGATGGGTAAGGGGTCACAACGACACTACGGGCAACGAATATGCCGACTTCCTCGCAAAAGAAGGCGCGCAATCAGGCGGCCAAGTGGTTGTGCCTATATCCGTCAACCAGACAAAGAACTCCCTAAAGAACACGTCCTTGTCAATGTGGAAAGCCCAATGGCTGGCCATGGATTCCTGTAGACAATCGAAGCATTTCGTCCCCGAGCCGTATATTGGAAGGAAGATTTTTCATTTCAAGAGGAAAAATGTCTCGAAGATCGTTGCTATGGTTACCGGACATATTGGCCTAAACGCACACCTCTACAAGATGGGAAAGTCTTCTACCCCGGTTTGCCGACTGTGTGAGGAAGAGGATGAAACCCCTATCCACCTAATCTGCGCGTGTCCCCGAACGAGGATGGAGATGGACGAACTGGCCGAGGAGATGCGAAGAAGGAAAAAGCCCATGGAGGAGTATCTTCTAAGAGCCTTTCTGCTTTTGTGTCAATATAATTTATTTCGAAATAAAGGTTAGCTCCTAGACAGTTTATTACCGGCTGATACCGGATTGAGTTCCGGTGTGGTGGGGCTTATCTAGGAGCTAAACAAAAAACAAAAA
>CP045896.1:4050629-4067439 GCA_013387185.1 Caligus rogercresseyi
GCAGAGTAGGCTAACTTGAAATATTTATTAGTATTTAGCTCATTTTGCATCTTAATTCTGCACTCAGAGATGCCAAATTTAATCACTTGTTCCTTTTGGCATTTTTCCCAACAGTCACAAAGTTTCATCCGAATCCGTTCCGTACTTTTTGAGTTATCTGCTGACCAACAAACAAACCAACAAACCAAACGCCAGTGAAAACAATACCTCCTTCGGCGGAGGTAATAATATAAAAATTGAGATACCCAACTGAACAAATGACGTACTTTGTGAGAATACACAACTTTGTTTGTCCCTATTCATTTGACGTCGTCATTTGACATCTGTGTAATGTTATTTTCTCCCAGTTGCTCATCAAACCAACCCAAAATGTAAGTATGCCTATAATTCAAGTTGGGTGGGAAAAATGATGGGAGAATGGTTGAGTGATGTCGCCTTGGCTACATTAGAGGACGACTCACACTGTTTATGTTAATAGAGGAAGAAAACCTCAAGAGGGTGGTTCGGAAAAGCATGATGAAGATTAATGTGCTGGATATCTATCTATGAATATGGTTTACTTTGAACGTATAAAGATTCATTATGCAATAGAACAACAAGTAGAAATGAATATTTTATCTCATTCGTAATATGAAAGGGTTTTTTAAGTGGTAAAACATTAAGAAATTAAAATATATTTAATTTTTATTTCAAATGAAGTTTAGAAAAAAGATAAAGGATAAAATAGCAGAAGAAAAAACGAATTTAATCTTGATGAAATCTATTTCGTATATGAGAAATTGATATGCTATGTAAAAATTGAAATAAAGTTAAAAGTTTTTCTTGAACATTTGTCTTATGAATTGTAGCAATGGTCTTAAAAAAGATTGTTATAAATACTTGCTCCATATATAAAAATTTGCAATTTGGTCAAAATTTTAAAAAATAAATAATTATCAAATCGATAAATTTCTTACAGAATGAATTAAAATTTGAAGTGAAACGAATGTTTCTTATATATGTAGGCATATATACATATATATATATATATATTATATATATATATATATATGAAACCGTAACAGGACTATCACCCTCCAAACTACCATTCCCCGGACGAGCACCCCCTAATTTTTTACCCTCCGTGCCATTTACCTCCCATTTCTAGTATTTTTTAATCTCTTATAGTCGACTTATGAAGTTGACTATGTTTTGACTATGAAAATTGCATTTTTTTAAACCTATGTTCCTATTATTGGTCATACAAAATATTTGTTTATTGATTTGTATTTATACTGCTCAAAAAATTTCATTCTTTTTGTTTCCTTACATTATAACTTTGCAAATTGATCCCTTAAAGTCTTTTTATACAGATAAAATAAAAAATATTTGATCGATATTAGGAACATAGGTTTCCAACAATAATGCAATTTTGTTGCTTGGGGATTGGAAGTCCTAAACTCATATGAGCATTCACTTAATAGATGAAAAACGTTTGTATACATTACTTCGGTAAGGTCGTAATTCAGCTTGAAGATATAAAATAATAGATACAGTTATACGTAACACCAAATATAAATAGGAAACGGTGTTAAAAAAACATAATATTGACATTGTTTCATTCTCACATAATTCAACTCTTTCATTGAATATATCACAGAATCCGATGTCTTTTATTGAATTATGTTATATTCATGCATAAAAAATAAGTGATGCCTTGGAAGAAAAGTCATATTCTTTACACATCAACAACTTGTTAGATAAAGCCCCTTCAGTTCGTCTTGATGTTTTTATTAAAAAATACGTCTTAACAAATTTAATTTATGTTTGAAGAAGTTGAAAGTAATACGTCTACTGATATAGTACTACGTTGAGAAGATATTATTGCTAAGATGGATATGACCACTAGTTTTCCATATATGTATGATCATGTCTTGAAGAGTAGAAAAAAAGAGTGAAAAGGTTTCTATGCCAGCCAGGCTATCTCTGACTTAAATCTCTTTAATCCGCGAAAGATGAGGAGGGGATGGTACAAAGAGAAGAAGGGAAACCCCAAGAAAAGATTTATGGTGTTTTGGAGGGGAAAAAATGAATTAGTGTGAGATTTTATTATTATTATGCTTAGGAGAGGAAGTCTGTCATGATGTTTTTTAAATGAGAAAACCAGGGGAATCCATGAATTTACATTAATAAAAATAAAATGAAAATATATGCAGTATTATATTTTTTGTGGATGAAATTACATTCGAATAAGATTAGAGGTTGGATTCCTGAGTATTTTTGTTATAAGTAAACATTTGTTAGACCATTTATTTATAGTAGTTGTACACAAATATAATACTAGAGGCATATACACTCAGAGAGTGCAAACCTCTGCCGTCACGGGGGTCCTTATGAGCCTTCCGAGGTGGATTTTAACGACTGGGGCGGCGTAGAGGGACGGGGGAGGGTTCCCCACGACGGAATTCCGACAGGAAGACGCTCCCGGCACCCGATTTCACAGCACAGCGACATCTATTGGCAGAGTAGGCTAACTTGAAATATTTATTAGTATTTAGCTCATTTGCATCTTAAAGAAACACTCAGAGATGCCAAAATTTAATCACTTGTTCCTTTTGGCATTTCCCACAACTCCACAAAGTTTCATCCGAATCCGTCCCGTACTTTTTGAGTTATCCTGCTGACAAACAAAAACCAACAAACAAACCAACGCCAGTGAAAACAATATCTCCTTCGGCAGAGGTAATAAATAAATATACATTAAGTACTGAGATCAATACTCTATCATATAGTAGTAGATTGACAGTTCCAGGGAACACGATAGTTCAGTGGAAGTGTGCTCGACACTCAATGGTGAGGGATCAGGTTCAACTCCCAAGAGAGGAAGGTCAATTTGGTCAACCTCATTGAAAAGTGATCGATGGACTCATTTAAAGGTTTGAATTCTAATTCATATACAAACGGAAGCAATTCCATCGCACTAAATAGGAAAAAGAAATGTGTAAACCTTATTTCTCTTTTAACAATATTGTTAACATTACTTTAGATCCTATAAAAACTGATTATTAGAGATTAGAGATATTAGTTTTCTTAATTTTTCTTTTCAAAAGTTTTATACATTCGTAAAAGCCAGCGTTGAAAAGTCTTGTATTCGCTTGATGGAAAATATTTGATTATATTTCTCGCATTTTCCTACATTGAGCAATCCACCTTTGAATTATGATGCCAAAGGCCAAATATCTTGCAGTCAAGAAGAATTGTCCGAAATTCTTCGCTTCCAACCGGTCAGTTTTTCTATCATTCGTCTTTGGATTTTGATAAACGTTTTTGTTCCTATGTATTTATTTCCTCCTGGACAAATATTACAAATTATAAGAAAATTAAGACTTATATAACATAGATAAAGGCTCATATAAAAAGTAGAACAAAAGAAATCAATTTTTAGAAACAGTTCAAAAGCAATTATAACAAAACCATCAAAGTTTTGTGCGTTTGTTTATTTAGCTTCTACAGATCAGCTAGAACACACAGATTGCAAAATCGATCAGCTTTCTGAAAGATATCATTTTTTACCAAGGTAAAATTTTATCACATGATATATCTTATAATATTCACAGAACGTCGTGTTATAAACAAGATAATCAATCTGAGAAGTAAAATTTTATGTAAAGGAACTCAAGTAGATCGCATTTTATACATAAAATATTGAGTTTTAGTGGTAATAAAATTAATCTCTTCTTGTACGGTCCAGTGTAAAAGTAAATAAAATCCTTACTCTGCAATTGTATATTAAAAAATCATCAAATAACAATTTTAGTATTCTAAAATTTCTATCACATATATGCACTTTAATAAAAAATGTTTGATATCTCTAGCGAATCTCCGCCAAAAGAGCACAATCTTTCCTCCGCTGTAGTCCATATATACTACCAAATGTCAATGTGTTGGTAAGTACTCTGTATTTAAACCAATAGAGAGAGTAATTTAACATTTTAGATTTCAAACCTTGAATGAATACATTTACTGGTGTTCTCAGCCCGTAAGCTTCTTCCTCCTCTCAATTTGACTTAAAAATGACTTTTTTAATTTTTATCAACTAAAATATGTCGGAGTCCTGATTATTAATTAGTTTAATAAAATTGTAAAAACTATTTATTCTGAAAGATATCATATCTGTTCGTTTAAAGTAAGCCCTGCACTAGAAATTTAAAACAGATAAAAACTATAAAGTTTATTATTTTAATGTATCCTTATTGCATATAGATTTCCTTTATTTATGATTGGTTTATTATCATTTGTTTAAAAAAAACGAACTTTTTATTAGTATAATCAATAATAAAGTAAGTAGATCAACCCCCAAACGTGTATAACAACTAACCCGTGAAATCTGTTCAAGTGCCTGTAGAAACATTTTTATGGGTGAATAAATACGTAAAAAGGTATTTTATTACTCAGCCTACATATTACCTTTTTATTGTTAGAGAAGGTATTACATGAGATGAAGAAGGATTTTTAAATATATAATAATAGTATCAATCATTAATTTAACCCCTTTCAACAATGGACTGCGGAGAGGTAAACAGCCTGAGGAAAAAATGTAAGAAGAAAAAACTATGAAACCATGTAAAGAGGATAATTTTAGGGAAAAAGTGTTATATAGTTATATTGATTTTTTAGTGAACGTTGTGGATTTCACCATCGACTTTTTTAAAGAAATAATTCCCTTAGTTAATAATGATATTTTGATAAGAGTTATGCAGTTTTGATATAGTTATAATTTTGTTGAAATTAAATATTTCTGCTTATATTTCCAATGAATTGATAGCACATGGGTAGAACGAAGACACAATAAATCATTGGCAGAAATCGAATAATTTTATAAATATATATATTTATGTTGAAAGCTAAATGGTGTCAATATCTATACAAGTCAAAAGTGAAACTCATTTTATATAAGATTGATTTACCAAACTATTATAATATTAGGAGTCCATGCTAATACGATATTTCTTCATAGATATTGATAATTGAGAGCAACATATAGTTTTTGAGCAAAGAAAAATTATTACTACAACTCTTACAAGTATTATACCTTATTTTATTCATTCATTTTGGAACTAGAAAAAGCATCAAAGAAAGATAAATGTATGTAGTTTATTGGTTAAGAAGGAAAAGCAGACATTCGAATAGGTGATCAACCACCAAGGGAAATCATAGGTTCTCTAACTCGTCGTTTGATAAAATAACAAATGCTTTGCCATTTCTCTTGTTGACGTTCTGCAGAATTTGTTAGAGTCGTTTCAAACGGACCAAGCGCTCCAAAAGGTCATGTTGCCGCTGTTAAGCCGTATTGGCATCCATTATGGGATCCAAAAAACGCTGATGCAGCCTTGACACTTTTAAGCAAGTATACCTGACGATTGAGCAATCCATAATACATTTCACAGGAACTTATTTATATCTTCAATATATATTTTCCTAGTAGAGTGATGCATCATCACTGATGATATATCGTCATAAGATCTTTATTTATAATGAGAGGCATGAGAAACCCTTTTTTGTAAATTTATATATGGTCAATATGTACTGATAACGAGGGGTGCTAGTGTACTACTTTGGGAATCCATTCACTCGTTTCCCAAGAAACTCATTTTCTTCCCTATATCTATAAATACCAATATATATAATGAATACAACAAACTCTCAACTCACACACATAAAAAGCATGAAAAAACAACAATAAGAATAACTTGACAACTTAATATTCCATCTGAGTTCGGACAGAAAATAAATGAAAATTGTTTATTTTTTCAATATTTCCATTTAAGGAGTATTTTACGAATAAAAAAGTTTCCCCCAACTTTATGATTGTAAATTTATAAATAGGACTTATTATTACTACTACTATTACAAGACCTTTGAATCATAGGAAAAGAAGAAAAAAGTAAGCTTTTTGGAGGGTATCTATATCAGGGCGGTGATGGGAAAATCTTCATTCATTTTAGAATGTGTATGTTAGTGGATCATGATAAATAAACAATAAAGCAAACAGTATTTTGATAACAAAATAGGTTTTTGAGTTATCTATTCAATTAGGTGGAAATGGAAGAAATATATATATATATATAATAATGGGTTTTGTCAATTGCCAAACGAAGTTTATTAAAGTAAATGAAATTAAGCACGAAGTTTATTATATTGGGAGGAGCTTGCTCATTAGGATATTTGTTGAATATTCTGAGGTCTCTTAGAAATGGAAACCTGATCAAATGTACAATTAATTTACATCATTAAACTGTATTGAATTTGCGTGTAAATGTATAACGAATATATAGAGATGAATATAACAATTTAAAATTTATATACACAACAAAAGTAAAGACAAATCAATCGATTATTTTGAAAAATGACTGAAATGAATAGATTGTGAAATATATATAATTCCCATTTATGTTTGAAATGTCTTGAAGTAACGCGTTAAAAATCAAATAGGAGACCGTATAAGGGAGGGAATTATTGAAAATATGCCCAAAGCTGGCCTCCAGAGTCATGTGACGAACTGCTACTTATATGAGAATAGATTTCAGCTCTTTCCGAAACTAATCTTTTCCCAACGATTTAGAAATCGCATACGCATGTGCATTTATTTTTAGGAGATGCCGTCCGAAAATCGGGATTCAATCCAAAGGAAATTAAAGCCATTTTTTAATTCTAGTAATATCTAGACGACCAAAGTCTATTTGATGGAAAGGACAGAACAAAGTAAGAAGGTTTGGGACATCGAATTAGATATTGTACAACAAATCTTATGCAGAACACCAAAAAGACGAATACAGTAGATATGTGTATCTTTAATTAATTGTATAATATTTTCCTAAACTTTTTTGTGCTTTTAGATACATAAAAATTGACAAATTAGTCGTAAATTGTACTTTTAAAAACAATGTAAATGTTCAGTTCATTCAAATATTCTACTTTATAAAATCGTAATAACGTAACTCAAAAACTTGAGCTTAGCAGATATTTTTATCTTTATTTAGTTATATTAATATAACTTATAATATTATAATAATATAACATTTTCATAGTCCTTTTCTGTGTTTAGCTACATATTAATTATTGTTATTCTTATCATAAAGTGTAAAGAAATATTGCAAACAAATATCACTTGAGCTTTTGCCTTATATATAAGATAAAAGTTATTCTCTTTATGTTAATAACCACATCCATTGTAAATATTTCCCATCCATTTACTTCCATATAACTCTCATTAGTCAAATAACTCACGCCGACCCCAGCACTGTTTTTCTTCCCATCGAGTATTTACAATCAATTGTGTCTTGTTTTTTAAGGTATTAATATTCTGAAATCCTTTCTTATAATTGTTTTGAATGACTGATGAGAAGAAGGGGGGGTTCATTACCCTGTATTTGAATATGTTTAAAATACGTTATGGATTTTTGGCTATCTTTTAATTATTGGGAAGTCTGGGAGAAGGAGACGACGCTACATTGCAAATAATACCGACAAAATAATAAAGCGTTCAATATGACCCGATAGAAGTCCTTCACATAAATTATAGGGCCTTAAAAGGAGCTTTTTCCTCTCCTTCTAGCTACTCTAATTTATGCGCGACTTAGGCGTTTAATAAAGTTAGAAGATAGGTTATTTTTCATGAGTGTATACGAGTGAGTGATAAGATAGTTGTTTCCTATTCAAATAATCTTGGGTATAATACACAGATAAAAAGAATTGCTGCAGGGATGCAAAACACAAAACCTTTCTTCAGATTTTTTAGTTCGAGGAAGAAAAAATGTTTATGTTGAATAGACTTCTATGGATCAGAATAATTAGCACGACAAATATGGAGTCAAATAAGTTTATTGTCGCATAGATTAGAAAAAAGGAACCAAAAAGAGATATGAAAAGCTTGCACAAGATTGCTTTAAAAAAAATAATTATATGTAGAGACGTATGGTAACAACATGCCCTCGACGTTCGATGATGATAATCTTGAAGGCCGAAGCTTAATGCCGGCCATAGTAAAATTTGGTGCCTCCTTTTTTCGGGTTCTCATTTAAGAAGTGGAGAACCTGGAGGGGAAATTTGCTTTCGGAACATGCTCAAAAACACGTGGTCACTAATTTAAAACGCTAAAGTTATATATACATATATCAGAGCTGCGACTACCGATTGTAAATCGGTTTTCGATACTACCAACGGTAGATTTCAAATACCGAACCGATTATACGATATTCAGTAAAACTACCGAGTACCGTACCGATTAACAGTTAAAGTTGGGTTCCCCGATCAAAACTATTATATATTATTGTTCCAAACCCATCGCCCATAGGTCCTCTGATTGCGTCGTTCACAGCTTTGATGTATTGGAGTTCCAAACGATCTTTCAAGGGCATTTGGGTACCACCGTTCACAGTTATACTATATGGGGCTCCAAATCAACTATCCAATGGCCCTAAGGTTCCGCCGGCCAAAACAATGACGTATTGGGGTTCCAAACCCACCATCTATGGGTCTTTGGGTTCGACCAATCACAACTATGACATATTGGAGTTCTGAACCCACCACCCAAGGGCCTTCGGGTTCGGCCAAGCACTACTACGATATATTTGGGTTACAACCCCAAACCAATGGCCCACGGGTTCCGTCGGTCACAGCTATAATATTGGAGTTCCGAACCCTTCCCAAGGAAACTTGGGTTCCGCCGTTCACAACTACGACATATTGGGGTTCCAATCCTATGCCCAAGGGCTTTGAGTTCGGTCAAGCCCATCTATGACATATTGGGGTTCCAAAACCACAGCTGATAGACTCTAAGGTTCAGTTGATCACAACTACGACATATTTGGGCTCCCAGCCCACCACCAATGGCCCCACTGTTTAGGCCGATCAAACTATGACATATTTGTGTTCCAAGCCCACCTCTCTTTGGCCCTCGGGTTCTGTTGGTCCTAGTTATGACATATTAGATTTCCAGACCCACTGCCGACTGGCTCAAGGGTTCCATCATTCTCAACTATGACCAATTGGAGCTCAAAACCCATCGCCCGTTGGCCGTCGGGTTCCGCCGATCACAACTTTGACATATTGAGGATTCACATAATTACATGAAAACTATAAAAAGGATTTTAAAAAGACATGGCAAGTTTTTAAACAAATTTAATAAATAATGCGTCCTTCTTCAGGGCAGTAAATGTGCATTAAAATGTCCATTTATGTATCTTTGTAAGTGCCCTGATAGTTTTACTCTGTTTCCGGTAAATATTTTTCTCAGATTACCGAATAAAATGATTTTTAGCGAACAAAATTGATATATTTCTGTAATTTTTTAAACATGTAAGAAAAACCAACAAAGTAACAAAAATTCAATTGAAAATATCGAGACGAAAAATATGACTTTGAAAATCAAAAAACTCATTAATTTAAATAGCTGACAATATTTTTCATCGAAAATGTATTATATTCATTTCTTCTCACTCGAAAACGTGTTCCTATGGCTTCTTTTAATACTTAAGTACCCATTAGTCCTTGCAACAGCGGAAAAGGAACTCAAGAAAGTGTAAACACAGTAGGGCAACAAATTTGCACTCCTCGGACGTAATAAAAGTCTGTTCAGCCTCGACTTTGTTCTAGACGTTCCCAAGTCTGCCTTGCCTTAGCAAAATAACTTTGCTGGAAAGCTCAAAGCTGCCCCGGAATACTCTCTTCCTCAAACCTTTTCCCAGAACTATCTGTTATTTTTCTGACAAAGGCCCACACCCTCACACCAAAAGCCAGGCGTTTTATGATCCCCCTATTCGAGTTGGAAGTCGTACAATTGTATTGTGAGCATCTCCGTCCGGTACAAAATGTTGACAAATATTTTTTTGTTACAGAAGTTAAATATATTAGCCTTGTTAACATTTTCAATCGCATTTAATGATTGACACATTTTCTCATTCATGTTAAAAATGAAAGCCTAAAATATAAGTTGAGTCCTGCAAAAATACCTCTTTAGCTATCTCCCAGTGCAGATAGCAGTTGAGTCCCAATTTAACAATGGTGTTCAGTTGATACCCAAATATATCATATTTGTGATATAGTTTGAACCAGTGACACTTAGCTTTGAGGCACAAAACTGCCGGATTAAACCCAAGATTTCATTGGCTCTAGACCCTCCATGAAACATGTTGCCTTCACATACTCCCAAATGATTACGTGTAATTCCTGATCACACATTCTAACTATAAGATAAATATATAAAAACTACTAAACAAAGAGTAGTCAATGTAAAGAAAGTTTTCTACGTCTGACATACGTTTAAGTAATAGTTCATCTGACGTTGTTTTAGGCTTCATAGCTTTCCCTATCAAAGGTCCAAACTATGATTATATAAACAAAAGAATCTTATAAAAAAGACATTATCTAACAATCATATCGAAAAACAATAGTAAGGATATCTTAGGTGATTGAGGTGTTGCAACTAGATGATACATCTTGGGTAAAAATGGCTTGATGGATACCTGTCATATGATATTGGTAAATATGATCACCCATCCTCAAGTTTATAAAGAGGTCTAGACATTCGGATGTCCTAATTAAGGCTGAATAACAACAAATGAAAATAGACAGGAAAATCCTTAGGCCACTTGAACCCAGGTCAAGAAAATCATCTCCCCAATGCTCAATGAACCGAGAGGAGCCTGATTGACGGCTGACTCTGTAGTCACATTGACTAGGAACATAGGTACCCTGAGAAACTCTTTTGTCTTTTACATGCAATTGATGAATTGAGGAATGTTTGTTTATGTCTCTTGAGAAAGAGATCCTCAAAAACTCTTGGCAACAAAGCAGCATTTAAAATAAAGAAAATATTTTTTTTCATTAAAAAACTGTCACCAAAGGGAGATATTATTATTTAATAAATTGCCTATAATCAAAGGTAATATCTCTATTCCTGCTATTATTATTATTAATATATTGTCCCCTTCAAAAGATGTAAAAATTCAACACATTGCCATTTAATCTTTTACTATTTTTCAATAATGAGGGTGTCAATAGCAGCGACACTCTCACATTTATCATAGGGAGAAGAGACTTTACAATTAAGAAGGTCCATATTTTTATAGATAAAATTTATTATTATTTTGCATTCTTTAAGCTTTGTTTCTCTCTTTTGGACCGATAGTGGATCAAGTGATTTTGAAAGGGGTCATTTTTTACTCTCTCTTTATCATGATAACACTCAACACCAAATAGAACTCAAATAAGTGACCCACAAATTCCTTTTAAAAGGTTCATTAACAATTTCAAAAGCCCACCTCATTTATTGAGGATAGATGCTCATGGATTAAAAAAGAGAATAAATTTATTTTGAAATATAATATTTTAATAACTATATAAATTATATAGTTATCTGGTTAAGATGCTTGATACATTGAAGATACGTATCTGTAATGCTTCAAGATTATTAAAATAGCCTATTTCTACCCATTGCATCGCAGTCTGCTGCTACCTTTCACGAGGTCTGGAATATATATCTAAGTCACTGAGATAAAAATGCTCCAAATGCGTTGGAATTTTACTAAACTGACTCTGTCCTCTAAGTATCGCAGTTTATTTTTTGTGTAATATAGTTACCGAGTCTTTTTATTTATTTTCTATACATTCTTGGACTACCTCAATTCTTCTACAAATAGACCACAAATCCACATTATATAATTGGATATACAAAGACTCAATAACATGTATGAGATATATTACAGAAGAAAAAAACAAGATGAAAGACATTTTACGTATATCAACAAGGTACGCCAATATGCATAGAAAGATGATTTTAATGACGTCACACCGGCAAGCGGGAAGAATTAGATATTGTAATGTTATTCTCACCGCTTTTGTCATGAAAAGTATATTCCTATATTTTCGATACGTCACAAACAATAATAAGAGATAATGAAGTTACACTTTCCATGGAAGCATAAAATAAACGAAATTATATTTTACTTATATTCCTTTCCATCTCACCAAAAAAATCAATGGTTGCATTCATTTTGGTTGGTTTTACATTATCAAGTAACTGTTGAAAGTAGAGCCATTTTTTCTTCTCCGTTGGTATCAAATTATATATATATATATATATATATATAAGTGGGTGAGATAGACTGAGTGCAACCTTGAAATAATGTTGTGCACTTAACCAATGTGTTATTAAATTTGTAAAGCAAACACTTCAAAGCACCATCAGTTTAAAAATGACGACTCTATTTCCCTCTGTTGAAATGTCTATACACACACACAAATATATGTATACCACTTGGCCTCTTCGTCTTAGACTTTTCTCTTTGGAGTTGTTGTTATTGGAGCTAAGAGTCAATACAGCTGTCGGCCTTAATGCTTTTCGAAGAGTACTATGTATCTACTTGGAACTTCATATCCTTGAGACAAGTATATTATTATTGTGATTCGTCTTGTTTAGCACCTCATTGGAATGTGTAAAATAACATCCAGGGAAAAGCCACCTGTGCTCCAAAATATACTCCTTGACCATTAAAGCAAATATTATGAGTCTAGGTTAATATGTTTTCCTCTGGCTTGATACGTATGTAGTGGGTATATAGAGAGAGTAATTGCACTTGAGTTTGAATATCAGTTATTATAGAGGTCGGTGTTTGATACATAAAATGAACCAGAATCGCTGAGACTATTTAAAAGAACTAAAAAAGTGGTACTCACTTCCGTTTCTGATCTAAAGAGATTTATCGGCAAAAATGGCCATGTATAGTATTCTGCGCCACAAATATGCGTTATATCATCACGGTACATGCTCTGGCACACATTAAATGGTTTTCTGTCCAATTAAATACCGATATTGGCCCCAATTGTACTCTATTATGTAAATTAGGCCATAGAATTATGAGATTTACGCGCATTACAGGTGATAGGCCTAACCGAGTACTAATTTGAATTTACTCCAGGAAAATTTCATCTTTCCGCTCTTCGTGAGTGCTCACTACGATGGAAAATTCGGGAAAGCGGGGAAAAGTCAAAAGTGACTACATGGCACTATGCGTGACAGGGGAAGGCTGGGCAAAGGAAAAGGTACTGGGTGACATACCTATGCCCAAAGGATCTGGCTTCAACATGTCAACTGCAGTATGCTGGTCATTCGCGGAGCGGAATATTAAATTAGTCAGATTCATCGCTGTCAACTTTGACACTACAGGAACATGCACAGGTCTATGAATGGTAAGTGTATTTGCGAGAGAGAGATAAAACACTCTATTATGTTCATTTTTTGTAGGCACGAACGTCCTGATCCAACAGAACGCTCAACGCCCACTGCAATGGAATGCATGTTTGTAGCACGTGTTGAACTTTTGATTGAAGCCTTGATCATCAAGAAACTCGGTCCAACATCATGTCCGACCTAAAAGTATTTTGCGAGGCTTGCTTCTTAATTCATGGCTTGACCAAGGAAGAGAAAGAAGTCATCAAGACTGAAGCTCACGATCGCATCGCCTTCGTCTCCGCGGAAGATGCCGTCACCCACGAGTTTTTGGAAGCGACAAAATCTTTTTTCGCCGACTTTGGTGATTTTATCAGCGGGGCCAGTACAAGGAGTTTGCTCGACTTGTCAAGGTACCTGAGGGGAAAGGCTTCTTTAGCAACTTATGATGACGTCTCTGTTGAAATAAACTGTTATCAACTTTGGGATTTATTACACCAGTTCCTTGTTGGATGGAGGCGGAGCTGGAGGTGGACGGACAAAATAGGCGAAATCATCACGGGCGGTGGATGACCGCAGCAATCTACGTCCTCAAGATGACCATCTGTGGAGATTATCGTGCCCAGATGGGTCGAAGGCAGGCCAAAGGACTTTAGATGCGGCCAACTCATATCTACCTCTACAGTCGGTACTGGTTTGCCGCTCCTACCGCCGCTAATGCACCGTTCTCACGCTCTCTCTTTGGAACCTACAGAAGTGGTCTGCCAGCGATCCTCCTCTTTCCGCTAAACTCATTCCATCCTCGACCGCCACACTTGGTACCTCACCGGTCGGAATGTCTTCTACGCACTGTTTTCCGACCTTGTTGACGATGTTTCCAAAAGAAAGATTGCCGACGCAATGATTATGCTGTAGAACGCAGCTTGTGAGGTTCCGACGGGTAAACCAAACCTACCAAAGATTTCTCCTGAGAGCATCTTGAAGACTTGGGTGACAGTGAAACTTAGAATCTTAGCCGGATAAACATTCCTTTGATAGTTGTAATAGGCTATGATTAATTTACTAAAGAATAACAAGAATTTTTATACCAAATGCCACCACCTATATCTCATTGAGTGTTTCTCCTTCAGCTTACAAACATCCATCCAACCTTCTTGGAGCTTCCGGTCGCACAATGGGCTTCTGATTCAACATTCATTGAGTTAAGCGGCATCGTCACTTCTCTTCAAGTTGTCAATGAAGCGGCAGAGAGGGCCGTCAATTTGGGTCTGACTTTACTAAAGTGCTGACCAAGAGGGAGAAACAGCGTCAGAACATTCTTCAGGCTGTTGAACTTTCACGTCGTGCGTTTCTCACGCAACCCGAAAGTGTTTAATCGCGTCAACGCTACCAGCTTTGTGATTGAGCTGATGGTATCGTCTGGTTATGACGCCCGTTAGATTCATTTACGGAATGCATAGTTCAATCCATAAGTCTTTGATTGTCAAATATGAACATTTTAAAGGTTTTGGAGTCAATTATCGATAGAACTGTAATAAAAGTGGAAATTTTATCTAAATACATTGAAAAGTACACGTCAGAGTATTGCGTGAAATATTATTTTGTATAAAAAAGTGCCCTAAAAAAAAAAGAAAAAAAGTGCATTACTTGCTAAGAATGCGCGTAAATCTCATATTCCATGGCCTAATTTACATAATAGAATACAAGTGGGGCAAATATTGGTATTTAATTGGACGGAAAACATTTAATGTGTGCCAGAGCATGTACCGTGATGATAATAACGCATATTTGTGACGCAGAATACTGTACATTAGGGGGTATCATAGAAACTAATATTAAGATATCAAAATTTATCCCCCCGCGAAAGTTCGTCATAAGAAACTAAATGATCGTAGAAAAATGAATTTTGGTTTGACCCCCATTACCCCCCCCCCCCAAATTGCGTTCAAAGGTTTCGTTATGAAGCAAAATTTTTGTTATTACTTATTTTGAAAAAATTAGTTTTTTCAAAATTTAGCTATGATCAATTTATGACTTTTTTATTTTTTTGCAAAATTTTCGCCAAATAATATTTAGTACCAATAAATGAATATAAGTGCTAACGCACCAACCATTTTTTAAATAACAGCTCCTACTAGGGTTCTTTTATAGTTTCAAGAAGGAAAAAGAAAAAGAGGGTACTCATGTTCATGTTTTTAAGTTATTTTTTAAATACGTTTGCTTTCACATCTCAATTTTCATACAGTACTCCCGAACCGTTGAGAATATAAATATATGACGTTGATTATATCCATAATCCACATAAATGAAAAAAAAATAGTAATACCCTGTCTTTTATTACTCATGGAAGTTTTAGTCATAATTTAAAGTTAATCCATATAAATGTTCATGAAACCGTCAATTAAGTGAGTATAAAAAATGCTAAGAAGTTTAACTTTCATCATGTGTGTACCGAGAAATCTACATCATTATGTCCTCAGAGTTTAAAATCATAAGAATCAGAAGTAAAAAAATGCAATGTTTAAAACTCAGCGTTTATTTTTTTATTATACTGCAGTGAAAAGTATTTTGCAATTATGTGTATCCTCTTAGATAAATCTCAACATACATGAATTTTATGACGTTATTAATTTCAAAAGTAATATATTATAATAAAACCAATTCTGCTAAATTGAATCAAGCAAAATATAAAGTATATAAGTATATATGGCAGTTTATTCTGCTTTTTTCAAGTTTGTATCTTAATAACCATTTGTTTAAATTAAATGTATCAATTTATAAATATATATCATCGTGAATACTCAATTGAATAGGAAAGAGTATATAAGTAAATATACGTCATGCTTGTTCCTTAGAAATATTGGACCTTCAAATAAGTCTAAACACACGATATGTTTGGGGATTTGTTAGCCCTATAGATATGTCGTGCTTGGGCCAGGGAGATTTGAACACAAGTCTGTTAAATGCCGGAGGGAGGGTCTTCAACTAACAAATGTCCATGTACATAACCAATTTCAATTCGATGGGGTTAGAGCAGATAGAGAATTCCTTAATTGAGTATCAAAACACAAACATAAGAAGATGGCTTTAGGACCTTTGTGAAAATGGATGATACATAAAATACAGAAGACATCTGTCAATTTAAATAAGAATTAATATAATTTCTCTCATGGAAACAGCAATTTCCCTTCATATTCTCATGTCAAATGCCAAGTTATGATGACCAATTCTATGAGTTGGTAGTCGTATATAAGATGGGCGACTAACGTTGCACATACATAGGATTATACGTCTGATGATAAGTTATAAGAGGATCCTTTCTATTAAAGGATAATAAATCAATATATTATCTACATATAATTACTTGGAGCAAAGATAGGTTTGTAAAGCTGAAAAAAGATAGTTTTATAGTTTAGAGAAGGTTGTTTAAATCAATATATATACTGCACTTACATATGACATGAAGCATATGAAGGGTTGTTATGACGTCATTGCTCTACTATTAATATTATGAATTGATTAGATTGTTACCCTACATAGCAAGGTTTATTTTTATTTGATCTACAAAGGCTTTTTTATATTTCGAAATACGAAGTTATTTTA
>CP045896.1:4067539-4078433 GCA_013387185.1 Caligus rogercresseyi
TATATTATCAACGATAAATATTGATAATACCATAGTATGCTTTATTCAAAGCATTAGTTGATCCCTGGCACAGTACATTTACAAGAATCCAACTCTCACGATTAAATGTTTTCAAAGTATAAAGTTTTATAACAGCAATATAACCTCAATTTACCTCCCAGATAAACAACAATATTAAAATAATAAATATTTTTTTTGAAATTGTACATTCGTAGCTAATATTTCATAACATTTTAAATATTAAGGAATTAAAGCAATACTCTAAAAACATAAATATTTGGCTTGATTATATTTTGAACTACAAAATGATTAATTTTGTACAAAGAGTTTTAATAAACATAATAATAATACAAGTCTTATAACAATAATATACATTGTCTAAAGTGTATTAATGTCATATTTTATTTATAGTGTAGCTATGTATCTATAACAGACTCTCTTTATTCCTTAACTTTGGTTAGATCCGTTCTATTTCACCCTTAAAAACATTCAAATAAATGAGCTTATTTTTCTTCAGGCAATCGATTATATTTTTATTATTTTAGCC
Organism: Caligus rogercresseyi; assembly: GCA_013387185.1. Lineage (NCBI taxonomy): Eukaryota > Metazoa > Arthropoda > Copepoda > Siphonostomatoida > Caligidae > Caligus > Caligus rogercresseyi. The sequence goes on from CP045896.1 coordinate 4,068,087, forward strand.
CATGCCTACCGTAGAGATCATTATGGTCTGTTTCAATGAAAATACTGGTTTATAATGAAATAATGGTTCAAATAAAATTATAAAACATAATATGTTCAAAGATAGATATTATAATTTATATATATATCTATAATATAGATATATATATATATATATATACCCGTAGGAATAAACCCGTATGTTTTAAATAGTGTATACATAGTTTATCTAGTAACCGACTATATCAATAAATTGTTGTCTTCAGTGCACCTTTATATATACATCAGCATTATTTAATATATTGTAAATTATTGAAAAAACTAATTTTTATACATTAAATAAACTTAATTGTTCATATCGGTTTTTCCTAAATATTTTATTTATAAAAATTCATTTAGGGAGTCTAATCATAATGTAACTCAACTTTTATGAAATGGTCCCTGCGGCAGGCGTTTCAGAGACCCAAACAAAAAATAATTCGATTTCTTAAGCCTCGGAGAACTAAAAACTCATTTGGTTCTCTTTTCTTTCTTTTGTTTCTTTGCACATATATTTTCGTTAGCCTTTATTATATAGTTTTGTATATGGTTATGATGTATTATATATATATATATATATATATATATATATATATATATATATACATTTTGTGTATTTGTTGAAGCAAAACTATTAAAAAGTAAATTAGGGTGGTATAAATACATAAACAACTTTTAAAAGTAAAAGTATAATCTGATAAAAGTACATATATAATCAAAAATTATTGCTCAAATTTCCCTACTAAATAAGGCCAAAGCTCCACAAAAAAGTTAACAGTTAAATTGAATGTAAAATAAAAACTCTAAGTCCCATATGGCAAAAAACCCAGCTATATAGAAATACTTTCTTGTAACAAATCAAATAAATTAAATTACAGCTCACCATTGAACCACCGCACAGTTTTTATTCCAGGGATCTTCAATTCAAGAGTCACAAGTTCAGCAAGGACTGATATCAAGATACGGCTCAAATTTATCCATGTAAGGGATTCCTTACTCGAATGTTTTGAATTAAATAAGAGCCTTTGTAAAAGTGGATAAATATCTCCCAGACTGAAAGCAGATAAATCCAACAATTCTCAAAATTGTATGTTGCCTATTTCATTCCCTACAAGTAAAATGCGTTACAGGATGGGTACAGTGGTTGAGCGCTAAGGGTTGAGTCTAAGGTGGATGCTAATTCGATTCCGTCTGGGATCAAAGACTCGATCTCAAAGTCTACTATTCTGGGATCATTATAGTATAAGAAACGTTATTGAAGCCCAAAAATATATTTCAGTGTACTGAAATTGCTGCAAAAGTGTGTCATTTAAACATTTATTGATTTTTTATAAGCCCCAAAAATGGTTCAGGACAGTTATTTTTTTCTTCAATATCTTACGCTTTTTCTCCGTATTTTTTTCCTTCTTCTTCTTTATGAGCGGTGATGATGAGGGGGGTTACACGTCTATGTATACCTTTTATACTTTGTTATTGAGCAAGGAGCGCCCGTTTAAAATGGTTATTGTTAATGGGTATTTTTTTTGGGTGAGCGAGAAAAGAAAAGGGAATAATATTAAAACGACGTTTCGTCGTTCAGTCTCAAGATTAACCTCGTGAACTAAGGACGTTTATTAAACACATACAACGAACATTATGTCTTCTTGCCCCGTAGAGGACAATGAGTCCCTTCAATTGCCCCTGAAGTCCCGAAGCCTTCGCGCCAAGTCCATAGCCAAGCGTCTCGAGACTGAACGGAACAAGAATGCTCCTCGCGTTCGAAAGCCTCGTCAAAGGTCTGCACCATGAGTAAGTACCGCCGAAAGACTGCCAATGCTAAGGAGCGGATCGCATGAAGCAAGTGAACGACGCCTTTGAAAAGCTCCGTGACGTCGTACCCCATCATCGGGCCTTTATCTCTTCTGGAGATCCTGCCAATGCCACAAAAGTCTCCACGCTCCGTTGTGCCATTTCCTATATCAACAGCCTCCAGCAGCTCATAGAGGACTCTAACCAGGGGCTCCTTGATCCGGGGCTCTACAACACGAACCTCAAAGAAGAGGATCTACTATTCCCTCCCACAAAGAAACCCTCAGCTTCATCCTCCACGTCCTCTTCATCACTCAAAAAACCCAAAAGAAGCCCAAACGAGACTCCAAGACGCCCAAAAAGGCACCAAAAAGAACGGCAAACAAGAAAAGAACAACAGCAAATCGGGAAGAAGCTTCTTCCTTACTCCTCAAATTCCCTCGAATTCCCTCCTCTTCAAGAGAATCTCCTCTCCTCCTATTTAATATCTCCCCTTCCACCTACACAATTTGGGGATCCCTCCTGTTTGAAGACTGAGAATCCGGCTCTTCTACCCCTTCAGCCCCTCTAACCTTCCTCCACCCCCTTACAAGAGTGCAGACTCCATCTACGGGGACGTCTCTGACGTCTCCTCAGCCAGCCCTGGGAGCACCTCTGCCTCTCTTGAGTCCCTACTACATCCACTGGACTCCTCCTCTGAAGATCATCTCCTCCTGCACACCAGTCAGCAGCTCTTCACACGCCAAACAGCCACATACTCGATGATATTCAACAGATACTTCGGGAAGCGGAGAACTTTGATATTATGGTATAGAAGCTCTACATACTTTTCAACACTTCTTGTTCGTCCATTGGTCTCACATCTCTTTACCAATATTCCTTCTCTCCTTCCATCCTCTATCAGAAAAATTATATTGTTTGTACATACCTTTTATACTAAAAGTCTATTAAAAATATCAGATGCGTTATTTATTTTTATAGTTGAGAAATATATAACATAACTATGAACAACATATATTACAATGTCTTTTAATTCGTTAATCATCGGACCCATGAAACAGGTGGATTTTCTTATGAAGATATGGTTTTTTAGTGCTATGTAACTTACGATTAAATGTAGGTGAAAATCTATTTGTGCTCAAGGTACAACTTAAGTTAACAAAAATAATTTATTCAATTATATATTTAAAAAAAATATACAAACATAGAAAAACGGTGTAGAATCTCATCCATTGAGTTTAAACTTATTATATATTAGATCCACATCTTTTCTACACTTAAATGTTATTTTTCTCTTCTCAATTACCCCAAAGTATTGTTAAAACGCTTACAAAAGCGTCCCTTTTGAACTTATTTTCAATCAATATTTGTAAAAATTGATAGAGTCGTGTCTATATTTACATACATTCATGAGTTGATTAAAGTCTTCCAACGTCATTTACAAGAGATGAAATTGTTCGAAGCCTAAATAATGTTACTACTTACTGTTTTATCGAAATCCACAAAAAATTGAGGTATAACATTGTGGACACTTAATTTTATTCTTAGGGGAGAGTTGTTATAATAATATTTAAAAATATTTGAAGGGATGTATTGAGCGTAAGACTCCACAGGTGAGTTATTATTTACGATTTTGTTGCACACACAGAGATGACATTTTTAAATAATACGACAATAACTTCATTTAAACAATAAAATCCTATTGACTGTTAATGCTGTTAAAAAAAGAAGTCAAATTTAGTATTGTTTTCTGACAGCACTCAATTCTTAGCTTGTCTAACCTATGATGGACCTGTTCGTTGCTAATATAACTGTTTTTAAATACAAATATTTTTACCTCAAGGATTTGATTTAAATTGTATTTTGTATTCATATTTAACTTAATTGGTTCGAGACAAAATTATCTACATATTGATTGGACACTTTTTACGTCGAGGAGTTATATCATATATAATCAATTAACATATCAGTAAAAGAAATATATTTCAAAAATATCTACGTTAAGTCTAATTTTTTTTTGTGTGTCAAATTAAAAGTTTTTTTTTTTCATTTTCATTACTTCAAATATCATCAGAAAATCGTTTGATTATTATAATTTTGGAACAACATATTCTAAGTGTTTAAAAAGGTCTGTCAAACTAAATTATTTTAAAATAAAATGTTCATTGATTCGATGTACTTTTCATTGATGCGTTTAAATAGTACTTAGTTGTGAGATCGTTTTAATAAATAAAATGATTTTGTTTAAATTATTTTCTCATCATCATCTTACAAATTAATTTATTTTGGGGATGAATGGTCATTTATCAATATTTCTGAAAGATAAGAAGTGCTTCTTAAATAAAAGGAGGGATTCTTTTTATTCAACACACATACATACCTACTGTATATTGTAAGATTTCTTACATGATGCAGAAACAAACTGCTATCACATAGGAGCCTTTCAAAAAGTAATTATTGTGGAGCAAATCGTCCCATTGATTTGATTTACGCGCCGAAAATGTCGACATTGATACAATCTCTAGAGATACAGAATCTGTCTTTGATCTTGGTTAAATCATTATCCCATTTATGTAAATAACTAATTGAGCAAAATGCAATCAATATCTAATTGAGAATCACTATTTTGTGCATTAGTCATGGGATCTACTTCATGTCTATTTTACTACTATATTGACGCTAGTTCCTTTGATTATATATCAGCAAAAAGAATAATGGCTGACTAAGCGAATGGACAAGTCTACGAAATAAGCATACAACTGTATTACTTTTGTGGTTATGATATTTTGGACACATATCCTTTCCATGCCATGGCTATCATAAAGGTGTAATATTCAAATGTTTGTCAATTGAATACTTGAACGCAGAATACTATAGTGTTTGCTTTTCATTTGGGGTGTAAGAAAACCACAAATCCGTAACACATTCTGACGATGTCTCCCGAGGAGTAAATAAATTTTAAGAAATATAGTAAAAGTATGTTCCTTGAGCATTGTGTTGATACTTTAATGTAATTACGGATAAATAAAGTTGTAGTTTAGACGCAATTAAGACCCTTCTGAATTTATAGGCCTTAATTGCATCTAAACTGACCGCTCAACTCTTTCGTCGACGTCGAAGACCTAAAAGCGATATCCACTGCAAGGTACGCTGTCTTTGAATTGAAAATCCCTCATCGTCATCATCAACTGGATGGAAATGGGCAAGAGCCTGTCCGATTTGTGCCATCAAGTTCAGTGCAATATATGACTGCTATAATAAGAAGACATAGACAATTTTTATCCTGTTAACAAGTAGAATTTTATATTAGGTTATTTATCACTGGATAGTAATTTTAAACTATAATGTTTATTTATGTATTTGTGTTTGCGCAACTGTCCAGTGAGTTTTTATTTCATTGTAAGTTACTTTGTTTTTAGTGTATATATTTACGCTTTTATTGTGGAAGAAATAAAAACATATAACCGAAAAAGTTGTATTTTCATCCAGAAAAACCAAGTTTCTTTGGTCATGGGATAACTCAAAGTCTTGATCGTAGCCCTCCTTGCGTTCACCCTACATTAAACCAAATGTTTATTCATTTTACATCTACCAAGCCCATGCATAATGTGCATAAGGCGTACTCTCAACTTTCTATGTGACGAGCGGTGTTTTGACTCTTCCTGAGAGGAAATGGTCAATTTTCGTCAGGCTCATTGGACAGTTCCTCGGTTCGATATACTAACTTTAAAGCTAAAATGCTTATTCAATTCACACAGAGGGAATTCTATAGAACCAAATAGGAAAAAACAACAACAGTTGACTGATAATAAAAATGAAAGAAAAATGCTTTGGTTCTGTAAAGTCTTGGTTAAACTATTTAAGAATGTCACACTTAGCCAACAAGTGATGTGAGGGATCGTATTTTTCTGGTAAGTATGGTATTCTCGAATGAGAAAATTGTTCCGGAACGACTTATGATATCCACAGAATTCATATCAAAACAAACAAGACAAAATAATCGTCCATTGCAATTTAGTTTTTTAATAATTACGCATATTTCCTACGGATTCGTCTGTGCACAACAGTTTCCTTCCATGAAATAGTTTGCCGCTGATTTATAATATTGCTATACTATATCGCAAAGGATGTTTTTATGAATATTTTTGCAAACTCATAAATAAACATTTGTTCATATATATATATATAGATATATATATATGACATAGAAATCACATTTTTTCCTCTTTTGATCGTCTCAATTAATCTCTGCTGTGCATGTCCATATCATGGATTTCTTGGTAGTAGAAAAGTGGAAGCAAGTATTGGTCCCTTGAAATATGTTAACTTGCCTGATCCAGGATTACGTGGGTGGAAAAAGTATGTAGAATTTTTCATTATTATTATTATTATTGACACTCATTTACTACTTTCAGTCCTATTAGCTAGGCATCCCAAAGCAAATCCAAGCTTGACTGGCGTCTCATGTAAGTGGTCATTTTTTTGTTGTTTGCTCCCTCTAACTTTATTTATTAAAAAGATGCATTTAATCTCAAAAAGGCAAACTTAAGAAGCACCACACAATAGATGGTTTTTATTTTTTTTTTGTGGATAATATTTTCCATATATGGAGATCTCTCCTCCTCCTCCTGAGTCACATTTCACTCTCTTGCAAGCAAAAATATCAACATCATTTGAAGGCTAGGTTAGTTTGAAATTTATATCTGTTTACTGCGGACAAACGGTTATTATATCATTTGAAGGCAACATTATCTTTTATTCTTCCTCTTTGTCCGTGACTACGTTCATTAAATAATAAGAATATATATAAATATATATATATATATATATATATATATATATATTATATATATATTATAATATATATATTATATAATATATATATATATATATACTTAATTTAGCTATATACTTTTAGCAAGGTCTTTTTAATTAGTTTTTTACTTTCATTCTATCAAACGGTTTATATACATTAAGCGTTTGTTTTTTTACGCCAATAGTTCTTCTAACAATCGGACTTGGAAGAAAGTTATTTTCAAAGATAAGAAAAGGGGGCCTATTTCTTTAAAGCAAAAGTCAATAATTACTCTACTCGTGAGGTGTGAACATTAATTGAGAGATATGTATATCATCTTTAGTAACAACAAAGTGTCTTTTCTCATTGGCCCATGACATTTTTGAATCCTTTGATTGGACTCCTCTTATATCATTCATTTTTTAAATAATTAACAAAGCATTGAGCTATTGCGCATTTACTTTGGTTAATCTATTCAGAGATATAGATCATCACTCTAACCATAAAGGCATTGAAAAAAATGAGATATGAACGGCAAAAATGATTGGGAAGCTAGGGAGAGTAGTTTACCCCTAATGTTATTCATAAAGATATCTCCTTCTACAGTAGGAGAGTTAAAGTCTAAAGGCTTTAGTGGAAGTGCTATTTAAGCAAGTAGCATAAATCTTTTTTCCTCCTCCTCCTTCCGTTAAATTTTTTTTATTCGGCTCATTATAAGACCGCTGTAAATTTAACTCACTAAAATACAAGAAACTATACAATAAAAAAACTCTCGACAGTTCGTTAATCTTTTTTCATACTGATGTATTGTTACACTAATATAGTTTTAGCTCTCTTACATATTTTGAAGGAAGTTATTAGAAAAGCTATTGATAAAAATGCTCCTGTCTTTAGTGTAAGTGTCTTTACATCACTGGAGACGTAATAAAACAGATAAATTGCCCAATTTGAAGGGTTCTTTGTGGAGTGTTGGACTTAAGATAAATTGTTCTTAACTATCTACCTCTATTAAAATGTCTACAATTGTATTTGTATTTCGTATCTTAGATACTCAAAAAGAATCAAGATGATGTCCCTTGCTATTTGTCCACATTTATACGTTCTCTTTGATTCTTACATTACCATTCCTTTCTTCTTAAAGATGTTATATTCTTCCACAAAATAGTATATTGTTTTTTAAGACTCTACTGAGCCTTTTCTTAGTGTGTACCAAATATAATAAACTTTATCGTCAATACTTGAAGTGTTTTAAAAAATAGTGTATATACCTATGATACAAAACATACTAAGAAGTATGTTTGTAAGCTTGTCCATAACTTTTAAGTTAATTCTTTTTAATGTTATTTCAAAACTGAAAAGATTGCCCCTTTTAATTTTTTTTCCTCATCAGCAAGGTTTTTATTATTATCACGTACATAATATATAATACATATATAATAGAAATAAAAAGAAAACTGTCTAGGTTTAATTTGCTATACATAATATTATCTTATTAATGATAGTTTATAGAAATGTAACAAAGCACACACATAAAGTTGCCTCTCTTTGAAAAAAAAATTTAAGGATAACATAAAATTCATGTAATAAATAAATACAAAAATTAATTAAAACACAAAAACTAAGTATGTAAAAAATAAATATTACTCTTAACATATGTGCCAGGATTCCATAATCTTATAGAGCAAAATTTTCTCAATTATAACATCTTAGAATTAAGCCTTTCATTTTAATTCCTATTGGTTTCTTTGGGCTCACAGTTGTAATAGTTCAAATACTATTCATGATATGCTAGTTAATCTTGATGAAAAAAATCCGGGATCGTAAATATAGTTAATAAAAAGGCTGTGTTGATAATGTAGCTAGAATATCCAAAGCAACCACTGATCTGTACTCGGTATAATATAAATTCAAACTCGAATAGTGACACATGAAATTATTCAGGTCAATTAGTTTGTGGCATGCTAGTAAGTCTTGGTGATAAAATAACGGGATTGTTGTAATAAATCCCTAAATTCCAGTGCTATTGTTTTCACTCATATAATTTTAAACGACAATACATTTTATAAAAGTTGGGTCGATAATTTAGCTAAATACCTGTGAAAAACCATTGCGTAGTACTCGGCTCTTTATATAAAAGTTCCAAACTCAAATACTGACACATGGAATTATATATAATTCGTTTACAACGTTTTATTCACTATGAGTATGGCGATTTACAATTATCTTTGGTTGGGGCTCTAAATTAACTCCCAATGCTATTGTTGGTATGTATTTTATACTTAGTAGTTTTATCGTCGATTTTAATGGTTTTTTATGATTAGTATACTTAAGTATATATTATGCAATACGTATTTTTTTGTTTTAATTATGATATAATGTTCAACATTTATGTTTTACCTTTAACTTTTGTATAGACATCTTATTTTATACTAAAATGTTTGTCTTTATATCTATATATATATTATTCCTTAAGCAGTAAATTTTCTATAAAAAATAGTATTTTTTTACATTTCGTTTTTTAGGTATATAGAAATGTTATAAAACTACAATTACCAATTTACCAATTCATATATTATTAAAGACATGCTTTCATTAGGTTGTTTTTTAAATCTATATTTAATCTGCACTTTTTTTACATTCTTCAATTGTAACAAATTAAAGTACATTTTTTAACCATAGACATATAGACTCACCTAGACTGAACTTGCAGGTATTGTTTACGTAACAAACGATTATGCATAAAGATACATATATGATAATAAACACATCACCGTTATGGAATGTCCTTAATATCATAATATTACTCATCGTCGAGTTGTATGGACATATTAAAAGCATGGAGATGTGGATTGTGAAATATTTTGGAAACATTTCTCAAAATGACGCGCATAATTATTATTTTTTTTGCTTTTTATGAAAATATTTATTTGTAAAATAATTTTTTTAGCTTTATTTCAACGACAAGGGTTAATTCTTATTGTGTTTTTATATGAGCTTATTATACATTTTATGGATTGGAATAAGAATACGTTTTTGCTAAAGAGTTCTCCATATTTTATGTCTGATATTATGCTCAATATAAAAACGATACTGTTTTATTTGTAGATTCGTTTCTTCAAATAACTAATTCACCTAAATGTGGATAAAGATAATTTTAAAACTAGAAGTTTAGATAATTGATTTGAAGAGCCGATATATATATATATACAAAAAAATATTCAAATAATTTGAATATTTTGTGTACGGCAATCATTAACTGCTGTTCCCAATTAAACGCAAATAGTAATTAACTTTTTACGTCTTTTGCCATACATATAGGGACCAAACTAAGAATTTCCCCTTTGAACAAGTTTTGACCAATTTTGAGAATGCCATCAAAAATGTATATATGAGCAACCATTCCTATTCACTTATTAATCTTTCAGTTGACTGAGTAAATGCATTTATATAAAGTGCAAAACACGGGCCCTTCCCAGCCCCTTGCGCCAATCTCTATCAACTCCTTTTGTATATTGTCTTTCACCAACGTGTCACATTTTAGAGGTGCCGAAACAGGGGATTATATGTAGTACCTAAGGATTGCATTGACTAAGCTCTATATCTAATAGCACGTTTACAAAAAGATGTCTCTTGTGTTTGGGATTCCAAGTTTTACTGTGAAATCAATAATGATGAAAAATATTTTTTCATCATTATGGGCGCATTTAGTGTATTCCTGTCGTATTTCAGGCATTAAAATAATTTTTT
>CP045896.1:4078533-4096766 GCA_013387185.1 Caligus rogercresseyi
TCTTAAAACCAAGGAATACTAGAAACTAACTGGAAAGGAAAGGGAAAATTGTAGCTTCCAAGTTAAGGCCATGATACGTTGATTAACATAGCAATAAATTAAGTTTTATATGTATTTTTATAGCTAAATGAGTCATTTTCACTTCAATAATTTATAATTCAACGATCAAACAAGTAGATATTATATTTTTAAAAAATGAATAGCGAGTGTGATATATTTTAATACTTTTTATTTATCAACAATAATTTCCACAATAGTAAATATAATATTATTTACAAACGATACATAGTTTAACAGTTACAAACAAGTAATTCAATATTATATGTTTCATTGTGAAATAGACTGTAACTAAAAAAAAATCTTTTCAAATTAAATTTCATATCTGACGATCTTTGTTTCTCTGAAACGACACAGCCTCATTAAACTTCTAGTTTCGGAGGTGCCATGAGTTTCAAATCAGAGGATCTTGAGGAGGTTTTAGCGGGGCTGGCGTTGCGTTTGAGGGCGTTCCGGTTCGGCTTGAGGTCGAGCCAGACTTTTTTCATCCACGGAAAGATAACATTCAGCCACAGCGACCCCGATAGTATTTGCCTCTTCCGCCCCTATTACAATATGAAGAATTAATTATAAACATTTAGGTGATATTAAATTTAACGTCATAGCGTAACTCTATCCTGTTTTATCACTACCTTAACATCATTTAATTAAAAACAGATGATGCAATATGCATTTCATTACAAAAAACAAAGTCAATAACAGAATAAAAGCTACGTATAGCTACGATACTATTAAAATTGGACAATGTACTCAATATATTTAATTTTTAGTTAATACTTATTTACTTATTTATTGGCTTGATATTGTGATAAAGTAAAAATCTATTTCATAAAATGAAAAAGTTATGATTAATATTATATATATATCTTTAAAATCATTCATATTTTAAATTGCTTTAAGATAAAAAAGGGTACTTTTATTTTTGATGAATAGTTAGAAACTCTTACTTTGACTTGGACATCCATCCACCAATAGACTCGATGCTCGAGCTAAAATACGGAAAATCCCAGAGCCTTCTTCGCTATTTAGAAATGCAGCGTATTCCTTATCCTCCAAATAACTCAACCGTTGGTCCAAAAAGCTCTGGCAAATTGGGATAAGTTCCTCCTCGTAGCTCTTGTATTAAAGCTCCTTCATATGAACAATGTCCATTATTTCACCCTTGGAGCAAGGCAGCTTAATAGCCATTTCACGGTAGCAGTCCACGGGAAGGGCAGCATAGCAGTTTTGGATGGATTCTCTGGTTGGACCTCATAGGCCAATTCTGTCTGTTGAAGGAAGAGAGAAACCATTTTGGAGACTTCATTTTTAGATGATGTAGAATGTCCGTTCGGATGCAGGGCGTCGCGGTGGCCGTTAGTGCCATAAAATAGACTCGGGGGAAAATCACTTCGTAACCTATGGAGAAGCTAGTAGTACGAGTGAAAGTCGTGTCCCTACTGAGACACACAGTTGGCCTCATCAATAACGAATCGCTTGAGGGGATCCCGCGAATAAAGGCTTCAAGAGACTCCATTGAGCTTCTGAGAGGCAGATACCTTCTCGGGAGTCACGCAGAGGAATATGATTTGGGGCGTGAGGAGACGGAGCTTTTCGTATATTTCCGCTGCGGCCATAGTCGTCCCCGATGAGATGATCTGCAGGGATTCCCATACCGTTGAGCTTTGTGACTTTATCATATATGAGGGATGCCAGGAGGGATAGGACTACAGTGACTCTGCCCTGGACTGCAGCGGGTAACTGATAGCAGAGACTCTTTCTGCCTCCGTGGGCATAAAGACAGAGGCGACATTGTTCAAGAGGGCCGCATTAATGGCTGACAGATGATTGAGGCGAAAGCTGTGGATATCAAAGTGACTCTTGAGCTCCCAAAGAGATCGTTTGAGAAAGAGTAGTCCCTCTTTGGCATATTATTATATCCCTGTTTACAACAGAAGCAGATAACTTGTAAACCACTTTGAAACACAGAATATAAAGAACTTAAAATAACACTACACAACCACGTTTTTGAAATAAATATTACAATTGAACTAATAATGATGGCCCTTACTTGAGCATAAAGGGAGTGCCCGTAATGACGTCATCCTTCCAGTTAGCTTCTAGTATTCCTTGTTACAAAAAAATACATCTTCATTTACATGTAAGAATGACGCAATCAGAGGACTATAACGTCTCAAATATGTCATTGAATGATGAATAATGTTTTTGCAAACAAGAATGAAACTCTATCTACCTATTAATCAGTGGCCTTATTTGGAGCCTAACAAAGTTATATGATTGAATCTTATCTGTTTACTTATCCATAAATATGTAACTATAGTCTGCCATTTTTGCAAATCAGTTTGTATTGATATTCTCAAAGAGGGATAAAAGTATTTATAAATCAAAGTGATATTTCTTTAATACTAACACTACTTGCATTTTGAAGCATGGAAACATTGCATTAAAAGCGTAATCCGCAATAATAATAAAACGCAACATGGTTACAACAATGTCAAAAGTGGATCTATTTCATACTTAAGCTAAAAATATTATTTATATATATTTTATACTGTGCATTAGCACGATTATATATATATGTATATATATATATATATATATATATATATATATATCTTAACTATGAAAAAAAAAAAGATATTCGATCCAAATATGACTAAATGTAGAATGTTTGAAGCCATAGGATGGTTGTTGTTGGCAAATAGGAACGAACTGAAATATAAGTAATGCAAGAGTATTTATTTCCAAAGATGTGGTGTCATCGTAGTACTGTGCACTGTCGAGGAACAAACTCTTTTTACGAGTAATTAGCTTTCTCAATTTGTTTTTCTTTGGTGACCTGGCTTCAATCTATTTTTCAATTGTATAACATACAGTATACATATTAAAAATACCCGAACGAACATTTGGATGAAACCTTATTTCTTGCGACATGTATCCTTTAAAACTTAAAGTGAAGTTCACTAATGATAAGATGCCGAAATATCGTTGCTTGATACAATTGTAGCATAAAGTACATGCTGTGCTTTTGTAAAAATAGAGTTAACTAGAGGCATACATACAATCAGAGAGTGCAAACCTCCGCCGTCACGGGGTCCTTATGAGCCTTCCGAGGCGGATTTTTCACGACTGGGGCGGCTTAGAGGACGGGGGAGGGTCCCCTCGACGGAAATTCCGAGAGGAAGACGCTCCCGGCACCCGATTTCACAGCACAGCGACATCTATTGCAGAGTATGCTAACTTGAAATATTTATTAGTATTTAGCTCATTTTGCATCTTATTCTGCACTCAAGATGCCAAAATTTAATCACTTGTTTTTTTTGGCTTTTGCATTTTCAACCACTCCACAAAGTTTCATTCGAATCCGTTCCGTACTTTTTGAGTTATCCTGCTGACAAACAACCAACAAACACAAACAACGCCAGTGAAACCCTTCCGCGGAGGTCATAAAATGTTTCATTGGGTTCATCATTAAAGGCTATAAAATCACTTATTTTAGGCTGATAAAGACTAAAAATGCCTATTAAACGAACAGAGACGGATTTATATAAAGTGCCAAGATAGGTGCAGTCATATAAAATGTGGTAACTGGACTCATTCTGCGTACGGCAAGAAGACATTTCCTCTGATCTTCCGGAAAATATTCCTGCACTTCGAGTGTACCGGAGAGAACAATTGAATTTGAAACACAATTAGCCTCCTCATATTGATTAATCAGCAGCACTCGACCATGAGCTTTCAGATTGTTTTTGATATGAGTGTTATAACGCGTTTGTAACCTTTGTTATTTTGACAGGAGTATTATTGATTTTGGGAAAAGTCTAATCATAATGAAAAACTACTGATAGAAGCACACTTGAGGTATAAAGCCGTATATTCCAAAAAAAAAACTGTGAAATTCTGGTTCGGGGCCGTTAGATATATAATCAAAGTCGGCATTCCGCGGGTTTTAGACAATTTTGTACCAGATTTTTCAACCACTTTATTATTATAATTAAACTTATCAGAAGTTTGAATTCGAAACCGCCGAGTTCTAGAAAAATGTTTATTCGCATAAATCTCCGAAACATTGTGGTCAATTACTTACCTTTTCCCCATTTCTATTGGACATTTGCCTCTAATTCGGCATAAGTATGTCTGATGATCGAATAAGTGAAAAGGTATTCGACGAAGTAAATCATCTCTTAAGGGTAAGTTAGGGGTCCTTGATGGATACAGAAGGGCTTCTGAGGATATGGCACTGATTTTCAGTGGTTGCCGCGTGCGATGAAATGAGCGATACACGATAATTATTGCTGAGGTCAAACCTTTTATCGTTTATCGCAAAGTTTTCTAAAATCATCGCTCATTCACTTACCGTTAGTCCCAAAAAATGAGGAACGATAAACGATAAATTCAAAGACGACTTTTGTAAAAATACAAAAATGTGCACGGCGGCAATAGTCACAACAACCCACCTGACGTTTTCATATCAGTTCAAGCTGAGAGATGAGGACCCTCCCAGGCTTGTGAACGGAACGCAAAATGAACGGGAAAAAAAATTTGAACGGAATTTTTCGAAATATTATTTTCTAAAAAAAACGTCATCACTTTTTTTGGAGATTCTTTTCTAAAAAAAAATAAAGGTACTTATCATTTATCGCTTTTGTTATTGCAAGTAATTTTTATCGCTATCGTTTTATCGTTTATCGCTTTCCGCACGTTGAGTTTTGAATTTTTTTTTATGTTATCGTTTATCGCAGGTTGAGAAAAAAAATCGTTTTATCGGTATCGCAAGTTGAAAAAAAAAGTTATCGCAGAAACCACTGCTGATATTCAATCCCAGGCATTAAACTATATAAAATATTTGATAGATAAAAGATCGAGTAAATTCTAAGAGTCTCATCAAGAATGCAAAATAAATAGATAATGATTCGTCATCTAATACCCTTGTATTGAATGGTTATGAAGTCTAGTTTTGCCATTTTCCATTATTTGAGAATATAACATTGCTTTAAATATCCGCCCTTGACCTTTTAGATTTTTGATAGAAATGGCGCGAGTGTTGACTATTAGAACTACCTGAGTGGCGCCACATAGTTGCTTCCTACACAAAGATATGCGATAAGAACGCTCCCGTGGGAATTTTTGAGCTATCTTGTTTACATTTCGAATAATGAACTTAGCATATTCTTTGTGAATCAGCCTAAAAATAATTTATATTCAAAAAGTCTATTCTAAGGATTCGCAAATCACAGAGATCAGGGCATAAAAGACTTAGTTTTTTTGTGGTGGATGTAATTATTACCTTCAAGTTGATGTTCCCTCTTCCAACCTCACAAATAAAGTGATGTTGTATTTCATTTGGCCAACTGTTTTATATTATTATTTTTAAAGCTCATTTCCTTGTAACCAAGAACGTTCTAGAATTAAGTTAGTATTTTTATCCATTTTCCACATAAAAAAGAGAGAAGTTTTGCCTATATTAGGAAGCGTTTGAAATGCTTGCACTGAGAACAAGCATTCATGTCTATCCATGACTTACTTTAAAAATGTATTTTGATAAGAATTATTTGGCATTTATTCAGCGAACTTGATAAGTTATATTCTTTCTTGAAGAAAATGGTTACATTATTTGATATATGAAGCTTCCTAAGTACAAAGAAATGAAAGAGTTTTGAAAAATATAGTGTTCAAAGTATTCTCATTTCAATTTTTAAATATCCGATCTTCTTAATCCCATCATCATTTTTTTAATGTGAGCTCCATAGAGATATAAAGATATAGAGCTTATTCCTTTCAATAGCGGAGAAACATCGTTCAGCTGTCGTCATTGCCCAATATAAATAAAGCTATTTGTACTACGTCATCGTAAGTTGATCATAGAAATAGAAAGATTTGTTTATATTGGACACAAAAACGTATTTGCTTTGAAGAATCCAATAAACACTCTTTATATCTCTATGGTGAGCTCAGAGTGAGATTTTATCAGGAGATGCGGGGATTTAGTGGAGGTGGCGGCAATGTGATACACTGGCGTGTGAGCCTAAAAAGTGGTAGATTAAAACCTCATGACACCCCCGACTGAGCCCGCAAGATTAGGTCTACAAAGGAAAAAAAATAGTGCGGAAAACGCTTCACTATAAAAAAACTTCGCGACAAAAATACCTACGAGAAAAAGAAGAACGATGTAAACGCTTCACTACAAAAAAGCTTCGTGACAAAAATACCCACGAGAAAAAGAAAAACGAGGAAATAGACTGACTCTAAAAGAGCAAGTGATGTAAATACCTACGACAAAAAAACGGCTATAAAAAGGCCCACGACGAATTTACGCGTGATAAAATTACTGGACACCGTTTTTATGAAAGTGAATGTCTGAAGGAAAAAGAAGAGGTAATAATAAAAAACAGTAGACATTATACAATTGTAAGGTCTTGACGAAAAATGATTTATGAATATTCAAATATACATACATAAACACTAAGAACTGAGGAAGAGGAGATCTACATGATCCGGTTGACTCTATGATCCTTAAGAGTGTGTGTACCTCAAGTCTCTAATAACCACACATGTCCTCTCATCGGATTTAAATAAATATATATATATATATTATAATGTGAAAAAGATATGAAATAACTAATTTTATAATATTTACAACAAATTGAAAAGACTAAGACCGAAATAGTGGAGCATTATTTAAAAAATGAATTAATATTGTAAAAAAGCACACAAAACTCACTACCTACGACAATGTGTTTCTACTTGAGTGTATGTAATGAATATTTTTTAAGTGTTGGAACCATATAGATATAAAGAAGACATAGAGGGCTTATTGGATTCTCAGAGGAATGCGTCATTGTGCCCAATATAAACAAATATTTATATCCCTATGATCAGCTTACGATGACGTAGTACAAATTACTTTGTTTATATTGGACACATAATTCAGCTGAACGACGATGTTTCTCTGAAGGGATATTGAAGGGAATATGCTCTCTATATCTTTATATCTGTATGGTTGCAACCACAAAGCTAAGAACGTTGGTCGTTTGATGATTAAAATAAACCTTCATTTGATTTTGTACACTTGCATTAATTATTGCTTATAGTCGTATTACAAAGTACAAAAGAAGACTATTTTTAGGGATAACAAAAAGTTATTCTCAACAAACTCAACTATAATATTTTTTTTTCATATGTTCTTGGGGGGGTCGGGATAACACACCTAATTTTCTTATAAAAATAATTTGATATACTTATACCTTCAGTTTTATTATACTCGTACAATAAGGCATGTCAACTTCATTTAGCCAACAACTTAATTTATTTATTGCATATCGTGTAATCGGAGAATCACGTGGAGTCATCAAAGCAGATACATCTGTCTCATGACTAAGTCGTGTTATTTATTTAGAAATCAACTATTTTATACTCATATATATTTTAATTAACAATATCTAGCATGTATAGCTTGATTGCCATCCCTGTATCATGTTACTTTATGAGCGTTCCTTGAATTAGCTTTTAGTAAAGGCAAAAGACTAGGAAACATTCGTCTTCCAATGCCTATATGTCACTCATAATGCCTTTATCAAGGACTCCAATCATCTACAAAACATCTGTCTCAATAAAAACACTACAGCATTGTCTACTGGATATTATTATTATCATTATTATTATTTAGACACTTTGCCTGAGTGCTTCTTTTTGTTAATCCTTAGATCTTTATCTGTATCAATTGTATTTTTTTCAGTGGTCATTTATATGTAATACTTTTTATAAACAAGAAGATAAAAAACTACTTAAAGAAATGGAATGAAAAATCGATTACTCAAACGTGGCCATGTTTATTATGATTACATTTAAAAGAGGTTGCATGCTTATTTGTTTACCTCCCAAATCTGCCCAACCACACCATCACTCAATGCGGTATATGCCAGTAATAAACTTTATTGCGAAATAAATTTACATAAAAGTAAAAAGGCTCTGATAAAATACTCTCCTCCATGGACTTTTTTCATATCTTCGGACATCCTCGTTCGAGGTCACGTTCCGATAAGGTGGATAGGGGTTTCGTCGTCTTCTTTACATAGTCAGCAAACTATTTTGTATTAAGTGGGTTGAGTATTTTTGTAACGTCAATATAACACATTGAAAAAAATCTAGAATAGTAAATGGAAAAATGGAATTTGCCTAAATTTCGATTTAGTAAATATGAACATATGCCCAACAATATTATTTAAGCAATGAATAGTGGAAGGCACTCATCTTATGATGCTTAATATTTTAATCTTTCGCTTCTGCATAAAAGATGATTCCTCAACAATCAGCAAGATCAGGAGATGACTGTACCTCTTGAACTTCGTTTTTGTGTTATCATAGTTAGCAAGTATCTGAGTTTCTGACTATGCAAGAATAATGAAGCGATGATCGAGGGGTAGAAAATGGCTCGTGGGCCCCTGTGGAGAGTCGGATGTTGTCTTAAACAAGTATTTCATCTTGAATAGTTCGTTCCGAACCTCTATGCGGTGCATCAACAAGTGTACTTTAAGAGGGATGGGAATTATGATTACGAAATAAAGAACATTGTTTATTGAAAAGTGGTTCATCGTATGGATATGTCCTTCAACCTTGCAGTGTCGATATAAGTATGGGGCTTAATAGAGGACCATTTTGTTTTATATTGACTAGACTCTTCTCCTCTTTATAGCAAGAGTCCTCCATATACATAGACATGCATAATAAAGTTGAATTAAGAGATCAACACACTTGCACTAACCTGATTTATTCGAGTACTTCAAATACGCAGGTAAATGAAAACTAGTCTGATAGACAAGTGTATGGCATCAAATAGACTTAAGTCTTTTATGTGGGATTATTCTATTATTCCTAAATGTATACATATATAATAATATATACTATCTCCATACGTTTAATTCAGAATTAAGAAAGTCATCCATGTATGTTATTTTCTACTGGAAAACATTGAGTTGATGTATATCTATGCACATTACATATATCTTAGAAAACGCATGATTAAATATGCAAAAATTAATGATAAGTCTACAATAATGTTTATTATATTTTTATATACTGCAACTGTTTTGAATAATTTTAACGGTCTTTAACCTTTAAAAAATATTTCGGCCCTACTTTGGAAAGGAGAGTGTCATAAACATACCAATAATTCCCTTTATAATTATTTCAAACAACGCTACAATAAATAATCTAAGAATATGCGTGCAGGAACCTATATTTAAGGCCTTTTTTTAAATTACTAAAAATATAAAAAAACGTCCGGAGCAGAGTCCAATCAATCCAAAATTGCTACAGACACCCTTTAAGTGAATGGGAAATTATTCCGGACGAAGGAAAACTTTTTTTCTTTAATAACGAACCAACAAACAACTAATCATTTGTTTTTGACATACCATCCTTTAATTCAAATATACCGGGCCACGAGGGAACAAATTGAAAAAACCTATGACGCCAGTGTAACAAAGGTGTCTACTTTTTATCAGCATATGACGGACCACAACACGAATAGACAATTTCCATTGTTTATGCTTTTAAATATTTAAAAAAATAACATTGATACAAATTTATCATATTTAAACACAATTGTTACAAGTAATATGACAGTTCTTTTATTATGTATTGTATGTTGTTTATTTCTTTCTTTAAGTTTGATAGTACATACCTGATGTTTCGATTTTCATATTTAATAGTTTTCAAGACTTGGAGGGCCAAGAAAAAAAAAATTAAATTAAAGAAAAGGTTCTCGAAGATATGTTTAAAAAACTCGAAATAAAATTTGTTTTTACAAGTATATTCTCGAGCATTGCTTATTTTTGCATAAAATGCTGCTCATTTAGCCATCAAACTTAATTAACTGTATAGGAGAATATTATTATTATTGCTTTAGGTAGAGGGTTCTTCAATAAAAAGAATAAGTGTCATTTCTATAAGAGTAAATATAAAACAATGAATGAATAGTTTTGGCGCCATACTGGATGGAGGAAATTTCTATTCAGAAATGTCATAAATTATGTAATGTCCAACGATGCGTAAAATATCCTGAAATATTTAGACAAGTGATAGTCATGACAAATTTCAACTTCGTAAAACAAAAAAAGTTGACTCTTTGACATTATAAAATTCTTCCAGGCCAAGGGCTTATACAGTTGCAGACCTGTAAGAGAGACAGAGAGTAATGGTGGTATGTGTAATAACTGGAACTACCCATGAGACAAAGTTTGCAAATACCATCGGGGTATCGAATTCCAAAATACTTTTATGCCTATATCATATTACCATGTGTGTGTTGGCTTAAAAATGTATTCATATGCATTATGGTTGATCTCCTACTCAGCTGAGATCTTGATGTACATGTCTAAAGATATCAAGCGTATTGATGTACTTCTACATATAATATATAGGTACGAGTTCAAAGAATGGGAGATTTATTATTATTTAGATGAACATGGAGAAAAATAATTAGATTAAAATAATCAACAAATCACAATTTATTTACCAATCATATGTAGGACAAAACAATTATTTATGGTTTGATGCCATTAAACGCATCAACGCACCATACCTTGCCGCAGCCGAGAGAAGCACACTCTTTAACTCGTATGGATGAATAGGATCCCACGATATAAGTTTCTTCGCAATTAAGGCTTTGGAGTTCAAAATAGCGAAGCTTATGGCCTTTTTACTGCAGAAATATAATTATGACGGAAAAGTTCTCATCCACTTTCCTTCCTCCTCGATTACCCTCTCAGCAATGAGAGGATTAGAGATTGTTTAGTATACAACTGCAGGAACGATTTTGTATTATAAAATCGATTCTCTTCTGAATAGTTTTACAGAATGAGACATAAAGAACATGTATAAATTGAACCTTCGTTAAGAATGGTGTCACTTTGTGTTTAATATTTTAAGTTAAACTTATTTCATGTACAAGAGTAGCAGTAGTCTTGAAAATGTTTTAAATAAGCCGTAGGCAGCTCTGTTAGACGTCTTATAAATGGGAAAAATCCCTTTTTCAAGCTTAAAGCTATATATATATTAATTTTAAAAGTCCACTTAGGGAATGTAAAATCGATATTTGACGTAAAACAATGTAAATTTAATTTATTTCATTTATGATCTGATAGGAGCTCTAGGCGATACAATGGATATTTGATATTATGTAAATCAAAGCTAGGTCTATTCTCGAATTCTGATGACCTTTTGACAAGAAAAACTATCAGAGCAGAACATATCCATGATGTCAATTAGACTTAATCTAAAATTGATGT
This sequence comes from Caligus rogercresseyi, assembly GCA_013387185.1. NCBI lineage: Eukaryota > Metazoa > Arthropoda > Copepoda > Siphonostomatoida > Caligidae > Caligus > Caligus rogercresseyi. The sequence goes on from CP045896.1 coordinate 4,089,879, forward strand.
ACCCCAACATTGTACAGTTAGGATAGTTGCAAAAAGTTTTTTGAAAACTTAATATGCTTTATATGGCTTACATATCTTCAATTCTCAAGTGATTGAGGTTGGTTCCCTAATCCTGGGGATTAAACCAAAAGAAATTATGTATCTCTTCAAAAAGTTGTAAAATCAGCTGTTTGAGTGAAGCAAACCACTTGATCTCCTTGAATCGATTATATTATTACCAGAGTTGAAGAAAAAAATCAAATAAACCTAGCCATATGCTAAATTTTTTCATACATGCAACAAAGTGCAGCGATAGTGAAGAAAACTAAGGAAATGCTTTATTTTATATATTTACTCACCAAACCCAAACACTACTAGAGGCTATATACACTCAGAGAGTGTGTACCTCCGCCGATCCCCACAACATTCCCATTCAAACATTCTCCCTTTCACACGCCCGATTTTCTATCTCTAATCATGTTTCCTCTCTGTTAGCCATTTTGCATATTAAAAAACCTCAGAGAAGGGAAGATGGAGAAGTTTAGAGCTACCACACTGGGTTACATAGTCCTGAGCTTATATTTGAACAATAATACGTCAATGAATATTTTTTTAGCGTTGTTCTTTCTTACTCCCTGAATTAGAGCCCCCATTCATTTAGTATTTTGCTCATTTTGCATATTAAAAAAAGCACGCACGTTAGATGTCCAAATTAATTCACTTGTTTTTTTTGGCATTTCCAACAAAACTCCACAAAGTTTCATTCGAATCCGTTCAGTACTTTTGAGTTATCTGCTGACAACAAATAAACAAACCAACAAACGCCAGTGAAAACTAAAGGCTATATACACTCAGAGAGTGTGTACCTCCGCCGATCCCCACAACCAAGGTATATAGAATACAAGGTATGTTACATTAGAAGTTTAATTAATAAACTTTGATAAATCCCCGCGGGCTCTCAGCCGTCATTGGTCCGACTTCATCCTGCCGTGGTAGCTGGAGAATAGTTCTTAAATTTCATTATAATTAATTATTAGAGGATTTACAAACAAAAGTCAATTATATTTTATAATGAATATTTAAATTGTCATGATTTCATTTGAAATAATCGAAAATCATGTATTTTTGGAAGAATTATCGGTTATTAAAGGATGATTAAAATAATGCTATGTAGAAAAGAAAGGAATAAAAGTTATAAGCTCTCCAGTGAGGTAATTGTAAAAAATAAAGTACATAATGTGATTAAGTGCTCGTACATAGTTGGATATTTGTTTATATCACCTTCTTTTTCTATTCCGCAAATCATGAAAATAATGATACAGCAATTTATTTCAAACTACAATAAGGACATCTATCTTTTACTGTGACAAAATAATTAACTCTCATAGAAACTTCTCAATAACAGTTTAATAATTTGATTTTAAGAACTGTAAATAAGACATCTATTTTTTGTTTTTATTAAATAGTTAGCTGGGCCCTGGAATCACTAGAGTCTAGTATTCCTTGGATGGCCCAGCGTGCCTCAGCTCCATGTAAACGGTTCAAACAATGGTTGATAATCTCAAGGATTTTTCTTGCATTGAAAGCTTAAACAGCCACGGAGTCATAAAGATCAATTTTTATTTAGTAAGAATACCACATCTTCATGTCCCTTTTTTAATATTGATGGAGGTTTCGTGACTGAAAGTAAATCAAAAAAATAGATCATAAAAGAGACTATGACATCATCGGGTACATTCTTTTTATAAGTGTCCGCGCCACTGTTTAAATATCACATAACTATATTCTATATACCTGCCCACAAATTCCAATTCAAACATGCTCCCTTTCACACGCCCGATTTTCTATCTCTAATCATGTTTCCTCTCTGTTAGCTCATTTTGCATATTAAAAAAGCACTCAGAGGCGGGAAGAGGAATAAGTCTTAAGCTACGTCACTGGGTTAACATAGTCCTCAGCTGATATATGAACAATAATACGTCAATGAATATTTTTTTAGCGTTTGTTCTTTCCTACTCCCTGAATAGAATACCCCATTTCATTTAGTATTTTGCTCATTTTGATATTAAAAAGCACTTAGAGATGCCAGAATTTAATCACTTGTTCATTTTGGCATTTCCAACACTCCACAAAGTTTCATTCGAATCGTTTCAGTACTTTTTGAGTTGTCCTGCTGACAAACAAACCAACAAACGCCAGTGAAAATACCTCCTTCGCGGAGGTAATAAATCTTTGTAATGTATTGAGAACCATATCCTTTTGCTTTTTATTGTTATGATAACAATAAATATTGTTAGTTCATAGCGACAAAATATAAATGTGAAGACTCTTAAAATTACAATCAGTCAAATCCTAGGAAGAATGTTTACTTTTCGGGATCCTATGAATCCTACTCCGTCTATATTTAGGATCCTCTACTTTAAGAATTCGTGTTCACCTTGAGTTTCCGGAGCTTTAAGAGCTATGCCTGAACTCGAGCTCGGGGAGAATCAGTATCAATACGGGCAGGAAGAAGGCGAACCTTGTTTGAATGGATCCGGAACTTTCTGTTTACTGTGGAGTCCAGCACAATAAGTTCGTAGAGGCCGAGGGGGCCTCCAGTCAAGGAGAGTTCGAGGAAAATCTTTAAGGCTGAGCCTATCGACGAGTTCCTTACCCATCGGATGAGGTTTGGACACTACTAGTGGGGCAATACGACACATCACTCGATTATTGTGGCTTCATTACAATGCCGGCTCCACAGTTTTCTAATAGGGAAAACTCACCCTAGGGAAGTCATCAAGCCAGGCCGGCAGCAGGTCCAGGCTGTTGGAGGGGCCCTACAGTTGCTATGGGGGGGCACAGTTGGCACCTTCACAAAAAAAATCGGGCCCACGTCATTCGTTGGTGGGCCTGCCCCCCATCCCGCCGGGCCTGCATCAAGCTCTGGCGAGCAATGGAGTCGGAGATGGTGGGAAGGATTCAGCTCTTTATTGAGTAAAGAGGAATCCAAGGCTTGGAGTCGCCTTAAGAAGTTCAAAGACCCAAAGCATCCCCAAGGCACGTTACCACAAGTGTTCTGAATTTGAATGGAACCAAGGAGGATAAAAATGCGCATATGCGAGGTGGAAATGCAACTATAGAGGAGAGTGGGCCTCTTCGCTTCTATTGAGAGGAACCGAAGCCGAACGACTGAGGGTTGTTCTTTCAGGCTCGTAGGGGGATAGGGCGACATAATTTCATCGTATTCGTTGTTGATGGTTGTATAAATAAATTCATTCTCGACCTCGAGTTGTATGAAGAAAACTAGACAATAGGGCAGTCTTCCCTCGCCTTCTGGGGTCTTAACCTCCCGACCCCTTTGCTACGCTCATGATGAGACTGTCTGTTTCGGAACCTGAGGGGATTTCTCCAAATCAAATAAAATAACTAGGAGGACAAAGCCACTGCCAAGGAAAAAAGAGGGAGAGGCCAAAAGATGATGAAACCCTGAAGCAGTAATGGAGCCACGTTATTTATTACAATATGAAGAGTTATTGATGGCACCATATAGTTTAAATTGTTTCCCAATTAATGTCATTAATATAAAAAACGAGTTTTAAAGTTTTGATTGGGGGGAATTTTATTCTTAGATAACTTATAGATAATTTTGTACATGAAAACTACATAAACATTTCACTAAGATTAAAAATAAGATGAAGCTATATTTTCTCCAATATCGATGAAGGTTATTTCTTATGATAACCCTCTCGTGGTATGAATGGTTTTACGTAGACTTACGCAGAATGCCAGTTAATACCCATATATGCATTTTGGATTTATCTATTCTCAGACTTTTCCATAGATTTTTTTGTTTTAAGACTTAATATTTTTAGGCAAAATAGAAAATTCAATTGACGGTGGAATATTTCAAGTGACTCAATACTCCTTCTTGACATGATATTAATTCTATCATGCGAAAGGATAATTAGCAATGTATATTTATGATAAACAGATCCGTACATGAATAAAGGCCCTAGATTAATATCAAATGAGACATAAATAGGTTAGAGGTTCAAACTGGCTTTTCTATTTTGAACTTAAATAGCCATGAAAATAACACAGGCCTGCGTTTCAAAAAAATTCGATATTCCAGAGGTCTAGATAGCTGATTCTTATGTAGAATGATCCCTGATTCCGATATGTGCTTAGTTTTGCTCTGTCAGGCAAGGTTCTGAGAAAATTAGCCAATATATATTTCCTAAAAAGGTACTATTTTTTTCAAGTAGTTTGAATTTTTCTCTAAAATATACGGTGTAGACTTATTTTCAAAAAAGTCATTATTTACTGATATACCAGGGTTTTTAGAACACTAATCCATGTTATCTCTATCTAGAATGAGATTTGAGCAAATCGTTTTAAAGTAGAAAACTTGATTCATTTTTTTTGTAAAGCTAATATCTGTCTCATTTTATTTCCAATTTTTTAATTTTCAACTAAAATCTACAGATGAGAGTTCTAAATTGCACCAAAAAAAGTGGTATTTAAAAAAGTTAAATATTTTTCATGAAATGTGACTTTTTCTGAAAAAAGGAATACATCATTTTTTCTAATTTTTGGTAGAGGTTTAGCGAAATTTAACTTCCCCAGATCATGAAGCTAACACTGTGCATTAGATCCTTTCAAAATCACAGAGCTAACACTAAGATAAAGGGGGAGGGGGAGGGAGATGATAAACTGTTACCCTTTTTTCGTCTCTCCATACTTCTGTTGTGTAATATACATCTCCCTTGAGTAAGACCAAGGAATACTAGAAGCTAACTGGAAGGATGACGTCATTAACGGGCACTCCCTTTATGCTCAAGTAAGGGCCATCATTATTTTTCAATTGTAATATTTATTTCAAAAAACGTGGTTGTGTAGTGTTATTTCAAGTTCTTATATTCTGTGTTTCAAAGTGGTTTACAAGTTATCTGCTTCTGTTGTAAACAGGGATATAATAATATCCAAAGAGGGACTACTCTTTCTCAAACGATCTCTTTGGGAAGCTCAAGAGTCACTTTGATATCCACAGCTTTCGCCTCAATCATCTGTCAGCCATTAATGCGGCCCTCTTGAACAATGTCCCTCTGTCCTTATGCCCACGGGGGCAGAAAGAGTCTTGCTATCAGTTACAACCGCGTTCCAGGCAGGAGTCACTGTAGTCCTATCCCTCCTGGCATCCCTCATATATGATAAATCACAAAGCTCGACGGTCTGGGAATCCCTGAAGATCATCTCATCGGGGACGACTATGGCCGGCAGCGGAAAATATACGAAAAGCTCCGTCTCCTCACGCCCCAAATCATATTCCTCTGCGTGACTCCCGAGAAGGTATCTGCCTCTCAGAAGCTCAATGGAGTCTCTCGAAGCCTTTATTCGCGGGATCCCCTCAAGCGATTCGTTATTGATGAGGCCAACTGTGTGTCTCAGTAGGGACACGACTTTCACTCGTACTACTAGCTTCTCCATAGGTTACGAAGTGATTTTCCCCGAGTCTATTTTATGGCACTAACGGCCACCGCGACGCCCTGCATCCGAACGGACATTCTACATCATCTAAAAATGAAGTCTCCAAAATGGTTTTCTCTCTTCCTCCAACAGACAGAATTTGGCCTATGAGGTCCAACCAGAGAATCCATCCAAAACTGCTATGCTGCCCTTCCCGTGGACTGCTACCGTGAAATGGCTATTAAGCTGCCTTGCTCCAAGGGTGAAAATAATGGACATTGTTCATATGAAGGAGCTTTAATACAAGAGCTACGAGGAGGAACTTATCCAATTTGCCAGAGCTTTTGGACCAACGGTTGAGTTATTTGGGAGGATAAGGAATACGCTGCATTTTAAATAGCGAAGAAGGCTCTGGGATTTCCGTATTTTAGCTCGAGCATCGAGTCTATTGGTGGATGGATGTCCAAGTCAAAGTAAGAGTTTCTAACTATTCATCAAAAATAAAAGTACCCTTTTTTATCTTAAAGCAATTTAAATATGAATGATTTAAAGATATATATATATATAATATAATCATAACTTTTCATTTTATGAAATAGATTTTTACTTTATCACAATATCAAGCCAATAAATAAGTAAATAAGTATTAACTAAAAATTAAATATATTGAGTGCATTGTCCAATTTTAATAGTATCGTAGCTATACGTAGCTTTATTCTGTTATTGACTTTGTTTTTTGTAATAAATGCATATTGCATCATCTGTTTTTAATTAAATGATGTTAAGGTAGTGATTAAAACAGGATAGAGTTACGCTATGACGTTAAATTTAATATCACCTAATGTTTTATAATTAATTCTTCATATTGTAATAGGGCGGAAGAGGCAAATACTATCGGGGTCGCTGTGGCTGAATGTTATCTTTCCGTGGATGAAAAAAGTCTGGCTCGACCTCAAGCCGAACCGGAACGCCCTCAAACGCAACGCCAGCCCCGCTAAAACCTCCTCAAGATCCTCTGATTTGAAACTCATGGCACCTCCGAAACTAGAAGTTTAATGAGGCGTGTCGTTTCAGAGAAACAAAGATCGTCAGATATGAAATTTAATTTGAAAAGATTTTTTTTTAGTTACAGTCTATTTCACAATGAAAACATATAATATTGAATTACTTGTTTGTAACTGTTAAACTATGTATCGTTTGTAAATAATATTATATTTACTATTGTGGAAATTATTGTTGATAAATAAAAAGTATTAAAATATATATCACACTCGCTATTCATTTTTAAAAAATATAATATCTACTTGTTTGATCGTTGAATTATAAATATTGAAGTGAAATGACTCATTAGCTATAAAAATACATATAAAATTTAATTTATTGCTATGTTAAACAACGTATCATGGCCTTAACTTGGAAGCTACAATTTTCCCTTTCTTTCCAGTTTAGTTTCTAGTTTCC
>CP045896.1:4096866-4118322 GCA_013387185.1 Caligus rogercresseyi
GACTAAGTAGGGGTAGGAGGTATGGCATGATTTTGGGGTCATATCTTCAAATTATGCATTGTACATTTTTTTTGGACCATTATGGTAAAAATAAGAAGAATCCAAAAAAAAAATAATTTTATGCATTTTTGGCGGTTTGCCGCCCAAAAAACCACAAAAACGATATTTGGGCCCTGAGATACCTCTGAAAATCCAATATTGATCACTTAAGGCCGGTTTTCTGGTCCCAGGCAACCCCCAATTGCTATGAATGGTTATGAATACTTAAGGGGAGTATGGTAAATCATTGTTCCATCAGTTTTGGGGTGTTTGGAGTCCTTCAGGGCATAAAATTACCCAAAATGGCCAAAAATTACCGAAAATTTGCCCCAAATCTGTATTATCCCGCTATTGAGTACTCTGGCGGTCTCGAGACATTCCCAATGGCTATGAATGGATGCATATAGTTTAAACCAGCATATCAAAGCATTATTCCAGTATTTTATGGTTTTGGGGGTCCTCCAGGGCATAAAAAGGCCAAAATAAGCCTAATTTTACCATAAACAGACTGATAGGACTCATTGTATAGGACCTTAGAAGTTCTCCAGTACTGCCTGAAGCTCTGAAGCAAGATGAGTTGGGTGAAGTAAAATAAAATCAAGTTCTCAGCATATTTTAATAAGACATCTGTGGACAAAATGTAATAATCTACAATATATTGAAAAAATATATACTCTTAAACTTTGAAAATAGTTCCCATTTCACTGCATTTCACTTGAGGGTTGCAAAACAGCAGATAATACGTTGAGTTTAAGTTTTAGTAAAAGCTGAGGAGAATGCTACACAGTCTAAGAAGTGTTTTTAATGAAGTAAGACACTACTATGTACAATCCATCACTAGTGTGTCAATATAGGTGTGGTTCCACAAGGTAAAAGTCATGTTCCGTTGTTTCGATACATCCCATCACCATCAATGACACATTGACTAATCGATTCTGGTCGAAGTGTTGCTCTGTCAGGTTTTGATGGATGCTTCCATATCAAGTTAGAACTTTTGTCCACACGCTGTAAGAAATCCATGTTGTATGTTCCACTGCATTCCTCAGTACAAACTGCAAGGTACCAAGTGTTCACATCACCTTCAGATACGAGAGTGATATACATCATGCCGACTGATATACGCTCTTCATCTTCATCTCCTGTTGGCTGATTTGTTTCGCACGATGGCAGAAGTTTAAAAACATCTTTGTTGGAGGGGAGATTGACGTAACCAGACATAGGATCATTTCCAGACAGAAGGGCACAGAAGTTCAGCAGTTGATCATCGGAACTGATATTGTTGACCCTGAACAGATCTGGCTGTTGGATTACATCAGCTTTGTGGGTGTCGCGGTAGTAAGACAACTCTGTGCGCAAAATCTTCTCAGCAGTATCACTCCTTTCCTGGAGGATCTTATTCAGCTCCTCCACTGTTGTTGCGGGTCCACCCCAGCTCTTGCATGCTTGTAAACATTTCTGGGTGTATTCGTCTGATTTTTTCCCTTTTCAATCTTGGCTAGTATTCTTTGTGTGTTGTAGGTCTTCTGTTCTGCAACCCATCTCGTCTCCATGTTGCTGAGGATCTTCACAATGGAATTAAATTTTGCATGGTTCAGTTTTAAATGTTTGGGACTTAAATAGAGTGACGTCGTTTCGTATACCTTTCGCTGTGAATTTTTTGTTTCGGAATTTTGCAACTGGTGCACGTTTGCCAAACACAGAAAGCTGGCGCTCGGAATCAAGGTTATTAGTGGGCAACCTGTCTCTTTCTTCTGGTGACAATAAGTGAAGCTGAGTGGCACGTGGAGCTTCATCCTTGTGTTTTCCAAAACCGTATTCCCTACCAGCTTGCAGCGAGAACACATCTGCTGTTGCGACTGTCATCATATTCAAAATTTGAAGTTCGAGATCAGTACTCGGTTTCTTCACTTTAACATGGGGATAATGAACAACATAATCTGAGTGTCCATCTTCCATCCAACAAATCTTTGTAGAGTCGAGGAAACATCTCCAGCAGGTCTTCTTGTGTGTTGACTTCAACAAAATGAAGAATGGCAATGTGATAGTATGGGTGAAATATGCCAGTACACTCAACTCAGTTAGCAGAAATTCAGAGTCCAAGAACATTCTAACAATTTCCACATGCTGGTTGCTTAGATGCGTTTCATCCAACAACATTCGCAAGTAAGGCATAGCTTGAAGAATTGACGCAGCAGAGTACCCCAATTTTGTAAATCTCCTTTCATAATACATGCAATGTGCTTTACTTGGCCTTCACGTTGAAGAATATGGTCGAAAAGATCAGCCTGATTAGTGCTATTTGCTGATTTGTCATGACTAACCAGACTCAAGATGGAATTGATGGCACACTCAACCACGGTTTTCCCTCGTAGAAAAGATCGGACAGACAAAAAATGGTTTTTTGGGCGGCAAATTTTTGGCCATTTTTGGGTAATTTTATGCCCTGAAGGACTCCAAACACCCCAAAACTGATGGACAATGATTTACCATACTCCCCTTAAGTATTCATAACCATTCATAGCAATTGGGGTTTGCCTGGGACCAGAAACCGGCCTTAAGTGATCAATATTTGATTTCAGAGGTATCTCAGGGCCCAAATATCGTTTTTTTGGTTTTTTTTGGGCGGCAAACCGCCAAAAATGCATAAAATTAATTATTTTTTGGATTCTTCTTATTTTTACCATAATGGTCCAAAAAAAATGGTACAATGCATATTTTGAAGATATGACCCCATACCTCCTACCCCTACTAAGTGGCTTATCAAATGCTAGAAATATGATATATAATTGATGTAATCCAATTATTATTGCTTGGATTACAAATAAGCTGTTAGTCTATCATTCACTTTGAAAATAAACAATAATTATATTATTATATATATATCAGGCTTGTGAACGGAACGCAAAATTGAACGGGCGTTCAGCTGAACGCACGTTCATGAACGGAAACGCAACTTTTTTTTGAACGCTGAACGTTGAACGCAAAAAAAGTTTTGCGTTCAGCGTTCAATTTTTCCAAACTTTTCTTGGACTTTTTTCGGAAATTATTTTCTAAAAAAAAAAACGTCATCACAACGCAGTACTTTTTGGGAAATTCCGTCATCACTACGCAGTACTTTTTGGGAAATTCTTTTCTTTAAAAAAAAAACGTCATCACTACACGCAGTACTTTTTTTGGAAAATTATTTTTTAATATTTGAACGCTGAACGCAAAAACTTGAACGGAACGCTAATTTTTTTTGAACGCTGAACGCTCACAAGCCTGATATATATATATATATATATATATTATATATATCTATATATATATATATATATATATATATATATAATATATATACAGGTATATATATATATAATAATATTTTACGTGCTATATGCCTAAGTTATTTACTCTTAAAAACAAATATAATTATAAATGTTAAGAAATTTATAATTAAAAAACCATGAGGATATAAATAATATTGAAAAGTATACATAACGATTTTCTTTCATCAAATGTACAATATTTCATAAGAATAAACACAATATTTTGTATAAGAACGTCAATATCATTTTGATCATTATTAAAATTGCACAAAACATGAATCCTAATAAGAAATTCTTTTGCCATAAAATAACAAACTTGGTAAATAATTTGTAGAGCAAATATTAGCAAAAAAAGCCTATTTTTGCAAAAAGAGGCCTACTTGACGGGCCCAAAACCATATAAATATTTATTTGCTTGCTTGGTTGCTCCAAAAAATTACTTTAAAGACGAGACTTCAAGCAATCCTTAGGAAAAAAATAGTCGATATCACTAAAACTCAGACAGCACAAGCCACTTGAAAATCGCCATTTTTAATCCCAAAAACGGCCTTTTTGAAACTTTGAATAGATAGTGCAGTCACAAAAATAGCCTTTAAAGGCTGAAACTTTCTCAATCTCATTTTTTCATCACTACGCACCAGAAAATAGCTTGAAGCAAAAAAATGACCTAAACGAGACAAGCTAATATATATATATATTAGGGCTGTTCTTATTTTTCAAATGTTTGAAATGTTAGCAACATTGTGGATTTTCTGTTTCTTGGTGATAAAAGAAGACGACATACAAAGTTTGAACAAAATCGGTCAACATTACGAGGTCGCGCAACGAGGTCAAAGTTTTAAAAATTTAGTAAAAATATAGTTTTCCGCAAATTTCTTCAAAATGGTGGACGTTACAGACTTCAATAATAATTATTAATTTAAAGGAAATCTAATTTACTACCAGACGTATGTTTGATGTTTTTTAATAAAACAAAGTTTTCAGTAAAAACAAAGAAAAAAGGAGTGTGTATGTTAGCATATTTCATAGCTTTTTTGTATCAATTAACTTCACTCGCCTGTAGAAGATGACTTGTTCGCTTCAGAGTAAAATAGTATTTTTAAGTTTAGTAAACCTTTGATGATAAATCCAAAAATGACCTTGGTTGCATTCTATCAATTCAGAATTCAGTACAATCTGAGTTTACATCATATGATTCAGAGCCTGTATTGACCTATAAGAAATCGATTATGAAAAAAAATAATAATAATGTGTTTCTTAGATTTGCGTCAAGGTATCCTCTCAAAATTTTACTTTGTCTCTGACGCATTTATAATCCATTATATGCGTCATTTTGTACGCGAGATATGCTTTTTTAAATGTACATATAACTCTCTACTTATTAAATTGACATGATTTAGTATACCAAAATATTAAAGCTGGTGTACCAAGCTTTCATTTGATATGTTTGGTGTTCTAAAAATCGCTATACTTTAAGAGATATAAGCAAATACATTTTTGCACGTACTCTCCCAAAAAAATGATCCTTTGATATGAGAAATACAATTACCATTTGGTAACTGCTGTTAGTGTTACCTGGATAGAAAGAAAAAAAAAGAAAGGAGAGAAGTGAGGCAAAATACTCTCTCCCTTCTTTTTTTCTTTTTTCAAAAGCTTATGTATTATTGAGTTTGGTATAAACAAGATAAATAGAAATGTTTATTTCATGTTTTTATGGATATGGAAACGTCATGAATCTTATAATTATTTTACAAACTGTAACAAATTATTTTTCATAACGTTGATAACTTGTCGGTTGGCGTCTGTAATATTATACAATTACATATTTTTGGGATCAGATATGTTATTTAAAGAAAAACTGTAGTAGGCTGTGCATTGAATACTTTTTGTTCTTCATGCATAACAAGATTATCTGGTCGATTTATGAAAGTCCTTCTTCTGACTCAATAATATTGGACTCCACACTGCCATAAAAATAATATAATAATAATAACAACTGCATTCAATTAATATTTTTAAGATTTTATCATTGCTCCTTTGTTATGGTTGGATAAAATTAGCATTGATAAAAGCAACTTCCTTACCTTCACCATAACGTATTTAACCTTCTTGGGCTTGTTGCATTCTTCTTCAGATGCCGTGGCAGGAACTGGACGAATGCTTCCCAGGCGCTTTTGTACAGGGACCTTCTCCCAATTAGACTCATAAGACCTAAAGAAGACATAAATGCATTTCTTTAGTTAGCCTGCCTATGCAAACATTTTTATATGTTAAATCGAATATAAAGAAAACAATAGAGGACAAACTGGTCGTCTAGTAATAGTAGTCGACCACCTTTGGACTATAGTTTTGTTTCCGAAATGGGCTTTTGAAGGATGCACTAAAGTTACTACATACAGCCAGTGTTGGTCGAATATTACTTTGAAAGTAGTATGTAATATACTACTTTTTATTGGGTAGTAATATTTTTTTGAAATATTAGTTATTATTTCTCAAAAGTAATATACTACTTTATATTAGATTGTAGCGGATTGACCTGCTTAGTAACAGCAGGTCTACCTACCACTTCTTAATCTCACACCTCAGCAGGTTCTCAATCTTAAGTACTCTTGCCTGCGGGTATATAAGCTGCAGGCAGGAGATCAATAAACACACTCTAACTCAACATCTACAAGAGTCGTCATTTCTCCTCCTCCTTCGCGCTACAAGATATTACTTTTTTGAGCATTCCGAAACAATAAGTAACGGCAATTCAAACAGGATTAGTAAAAATCCTCACCAAACCTAGTTTGCATTTTTATGTCCACTGGGTGACGTCACATGCATTCACAGTTCAGTAATTTTCATCAAAAATGCCTGTCGAATATTTTTTTCACGGAAGTAATATGTAATTAGGATATTACATATTAGTTATTACTTGAAAGATATATCTAATATGTTTTTTCTCTCTAGTTAGTCGCAGTAATATATTACTCGCACACGCGTTAGGGAACAACACTGCATACAGCGGATGGAGATTAGGAATCAAGCGTCATGGGGCTTGATTGATTGTTGAAGGTCGATTGATCCCTTGAAATCACCAAAATAATCATATTTAAGTCATTAGCTACCTTTGACAATTAACTAGTTAACCAAAGCTTCATATTTTAAAAATTATTATTGTTGAGATCGATATTTGGTAAGAGTAAATGAGATACTAAAATTATACTTTGATCCATCCTTACCAGTGTTCATAGATGCCTAAATGGCAAAATCCCAATCAATAAGAAGGAATAAAAGCATCCTCCGTGCTAAGTCTTTTGTGTATAGTTTTAGTCCATGAATTATGTCCTAAATGTATGAGATACCATCAATATTCTATATTCTATTATAATACTTTTCCTCCCTTAAAAACATTTTCACGAAACCGCAGAATTATTTTTAAATATTTTGACCACAAAAAAATGATCTTCTATTAATAGGGAGTCATCATTTTGATGGGCTTCAAATACTTATGAGGATAGGTGTATGAGGTTGCAACTCCTCCCATACTTATTGAATAGCCCATGCGAAGAAGATGTGGGATTGTGGGATGGGGCCTTTCGCTTGAGGGCTGTAATGGAGTCAGGATTGGAGAACTTGGGCTTCGACTCTTCGGATTCGAAGAAATCCCTCTGATGATGGTGATCAATGATTCGCTTGCGAACCAATCCGGAGTTCGGCACCTTGAGGGCGAAAATATATATTAAGTTGACATGTGTATATAGTTTATAATATATATAGCTTGAGTTTAAAAGAAAATAATAATGATGACATTTTTGCTTTAAAAAATATTATTAAAGTTTGTGGATCCCATTTATATTTTGCCATATAAACAAAGATCTCGACGTTCCCAAAAAGAATGAAATGGTTGTGTTGGAGATCTTTTTTAATTGCCTGCCAAAATAGAGAATCCAGTTTTATTAGTCAATTAACAACGTAGAAATTCCTCTTGAGCTTCTATGTTTTGATCTTTGTTTATATGGCAACATAACGACATTCAAGAGGGCAACCTTTCAAAACACGAATGGGTTCCTTTTCCTTAAGAATTACCAATACCTGGTCTGGACAACAGAAGGATTCTCGAAATTAATGTCGACAAAAAAAATATACCCACGTGTCGATAGGAATATCTTCATGTCAGCCGAAAAAATGGCCAAGTTAAATAATTTGTATCTTATTAAGCTCCTTCATTTCGATTAATAGAGAATCGCTTCTTTAGGAATGGGCAAAGTGGCATATGAAAGGTTGTTATGAAACGGAATCCAGGGCACATTTAAAATTAAGGCTTCATGCAAGATCATATTTACGTATCGAAATATACTAAGTGGAGCTATTCAATGAACGTAAATGCGTGCAAGTTATTCAGTTGGCTAACTCACCTGGCGCAAAGTATACAGCCTTTACACCAAATGCGCTGTGAATACATACATTAGTTACAATCGGAGCATTCAAACGAAAACGAAGTGATCTTATATACATCATACTGACGTTGGAGACAATTTCATATTTGCTCGCACATTCATTTATTCATCGTGATTGATAATTCCAGAAAAGACTATGATATTACTAGATATAGAAACTGAAAAAGAACATACACAATGGTGTATTATTTAAGACAACACTGCCATTAATAATTTATTGGAGGCAGATACGGCTCTATAGGTATTGGTTAGTCAAGGGGTCGGCAACTCGTGGCTCTAGAGCCGCATGCGGCTCATTAGAGCTGCTTTAGTGCTCCCTGGAGCTGTTCCAAAAATGTTACATAATGAAAAAAATCGGGAAGGAAAATATATAGGACCAGAATGTTCACCGTATATAGGAATTATTTTTTGTGGCTCCAGACACAATTTTTTATTTCTCTTGGTCCATTATGGCTCTTTCAACATTTCGGGTCGACGATCCCTGGGTTAGTCAATGAAGAATGACACTGTTTTATGTCGACACATATAATGACGTAGAGAGAAAAAAATACTGGCACTTCAACATTAAAAATTGAGTCGATCAAACCATCTACTGAGACCTATTTATTTGTTTACCCTTTATAATATGAGCTTACGTTTCTCTTATTGAATAACACCGTAAACCTAACTGAATATAAACTGTGCCACAAATATATTCAATACAAATGGTAAAATCAAAGACCAAAAATGAGTTGCATCTTATAATTAATGAATATGACGGGAGACAACCAATTAGGTTCAATGCATTAATCCCAATTGTTATTCGTCAAATCAACATTGATATTAAAATTTATTTAAACATAAACAGTGTCTCTCAGTTATACAGAACAATGAATGGATGAGGAAGCGTGATAATAGTAGTTCACTTATTCCAGTAAAAACCTGAACGCAGTGTTTGTCATACCTTTTTTTGTGATTCATTCCCTGATATTGTCCTATTATCATTGGGTGAATAGGATCTTTCTGGTGAGGAAGAGTCCATCTGATGAGCGGGGCGAGATTTCTTGACGTAGTCACTCTCAGATCCTTGGCTGCCCATTTTCTGAAAGTATTGGATAAAGTATTATTTTAATATATATATAATATATATATATATATATATATATATATATATATATATATATTATATATATATATATATATATATATATATATAATATATACAGGGTACAGAAGCAAACGTGGACTCTAGATACAATTGTAGAAAAGTAGTAAGATAATTTTATTTTAGTTGAATAATAAATAATTATTTTTAAGAAAACTTATAGGCAGGCCTTTGTGAGCACTCTCACTCGATGAGGCCTCCTTCAGCTTCAATGGCACCTCCCCCACGACGCCTGAAAGCCTTGCAGGAGTTGATGAGGAACTCCTCTGACATTTGTCCCACTCCGTCCTAATGGTGGCCTTTAGAGCATCCACAATTGGATGAGGAGTCCTGTTGGTCCTCCTCTCCAACTCGCCCCACATGGCGAAGTCCAATGGGTTCAGATACGGCAAGGAGGAGGCCACATGTCCTTCGGCCAAAAATGAGCCATGTTGGCAGTGCAGAACTTCGGGCACAGGTCCGACGTGTGTGATGGAGCCCCATCCCGCGTCCACACATACTTTCCCTCTGGGTAATTGGCCTTAAGCCATGGCAAAAATATGTACCTGAGGACCTTGCAAATCTTCTCCCCGGCCTTGAAAAAGAACTTCTTCCCGTTTGACGCCATGACTCCCAGGACCATTGTCTGCGCCGGATGTTTTGCACATTACACCCCCTGTACCTCTTCTGTTGTTTCCCAAGCCACCGGTCATTCCTCCTGTTGTAGACTTGGTCCACGTGAAAATCTTCTTGTAGGAGAAGATTTTCACAATGGAGCCATTACCCTTCAACCAAGTGAGGACTTTCTTGCATCTTGTGAGCCTTTTCCTCTTCATATCCTCCGTCACAGTGCCTCGGAGTCCTCGTGTATGAGGTTAACCCCAGATGCTCCTTCACTGCCGGTTGATGGCCATGAGGTCCACAGAGAAGTCATTGAAGAGACGGTTCATGATTTTGTGGGGTCCTCCTTGATCTTCTTCTCCAGTCTCTCCAGGAACTCGGGAGTCCTCTTTAAATTTGCCCACCACTTCCAGCTTTCCTCTCGAGGCCTTCCCCGTCCTTTTCATCTTGGCAACCTTGAAAACGAGGCTTCTGGAGCACTTGACAATGTCCATGATCTTTACCTCTCAATTTCCGCGTCAAGCAGATCCGAGATCCTTTTCCTTTTCGCGTCCTGCTCGCTCAGTTTTGAGAATTGACGATTGTTTATTAGTGATCATTTGTGCTTAAAAAGGCTAATAAATCAGAATCTAAAAAAATATACACACACGGCTTAGTTATTTTTTTATAGAAAATTTGCATTATTTAAGAGTCCACATTTTGCTTCTACACCCTGTATATATATATATATATATCATTCCGATTACGCACCAAGCAAGAACCGACAGTTTATTGCTAAGAGGCATTGTTCTAATAGAAATCCGTCTAGAATTCTAGGATTATATTTAAAATAAACTCCTCTACGATAAGCTAAATAACACTACATATTTTTTTAATCATTAAAGTATATTTATTCAAAAATATTCATGAATTATTTTTTTTTGATATATTTTCTCATAAAGTAGTTTTTTGAGGCTCTGGTACCCATAGACTGATCGCTCCTATGCTACCCTAGTCTTATATGATATAAGCAAATTTTGTTTATTTCCTTACATCAGAATGCCCGAGTCTCTCGAAGACATTCCTTCCTTTTCTTACTCCCTCCCGAGACCGGAAACTTTTGCTCAAGTGGAGGCCCAAGTCTGTTCGACAGGGGAGACTTTCCTCTGATCACAACGCGTTCGCTCTCAGGTGCTTCAACCTTGGATATTGTAGGAGCTACTTTTTTCTTCAAAGGGACCCTTGGAGAAGAGTCCTCCGTCAACGGCACCGCCTTCTTGTACTCAGCTTAGTGCTCTTGGACTCGATCTCCTCTTCCAACTTGGAGCTGAGAGCCTTGTCTGCACTCAACTTCTGGCTGACTGCTTTGGCCTGCTTCAGAATGGAGATGATGTCCCCTAGTTTGGATATCCCCATGTCACGAAGGTATTCCTAAGGAAAGGGAATATATGGAATAAATAAAGGGGCTCTGGACTAAGGAGGAATCTTGAACACATAAAAAGGAAACCATCCTTTCGCACAAACTTGTACAACTCACATTTCATGAGCCTTAAATTCCCGAAAGAGGATTGCTCATGGTAGAAGGTATTATAAAATATTTTTCTACAAGTCAAGTTTTTTCAACACTGGTTGTCACGAATACATGAAAAAAAATATGATGTCGAAAGTACTTTTTCAATTCCAATTTTATAAAATTACATGGATTATTAAATTAGTTTTTTTATGAAATAGCATTTTTATATGATTTTGTTTCATGTTAAACGGTGGTGTAATAATAGATTTAATTAATTTGGATATATCAAGAGAATTTCGGTGATGACTTATATGTAATTAGAACCCATTATGTTTATGTATAAAGGTTTTAATTTATTAAACACTCTAAATAATAAAATATATAAAAATAATCTCCTAAAGAGATTGATCCTTCATATACAAAATCAAAGAACGTCATTGAAAAGAATAAGATCCTTCTCATGGAGTCAGCTCGGTATCAAAGTGACTTGAGGCAGATCATTTCCTTTTAAGAAAAAAAGTCAAAGAATATCTTTCAACTCCAGGTAATCAAATGTGTGATTGTCCAAGAAGAGAGGAGAATGAATAATGTTGTTGTTCTATGAGATGCAATTGAACATTTCAAGCTGAAGTATGGTGTTCCAACTTGTCAAATATAACTTGATGCTTGATTTTTAAATACTGGTCATGTTGAGTCATAAGGCAAAGGACTTTTTACAAATATTTGGACATCTATCAATTGATTTGACTAGTTTATGTTGTTGATTGCTCCTTTGACGAGAGACCTCATAGCTCCAAAGTCTCTTGTTGACACATCTTGTTTTCTTATAGATAGCCCCCTCATTTATAAAGTATATTTTCCCTCTGCGTTGTTGATCGAGGACTCCCTCAAAAGGGGATAGAATGCCGTCTTGAGTCCGTGTTCTCACCTTGTTGAGATCCATCAACATGTCCATGGAAATCCGATTATCGATAAAAGTCACTGCATACTGCGCAGAGGCGGATCGGGGGATCCCTGCCTGCTCAAAGAACTTGAGCCAGTCTCGAGTCTCACCCATTTTGCCGTCCAGATGTGGAGTCGTCTAACAGAACATTGGCTTCTAGAACCAATAACTAGTATAATAATAATAATAATATCAAATAAAACAACACTCTCCACAGTCAATATTCTCCTTGATATTTCTTCTCTTCACAACAAATATGTTTCAGTAAAGTGACGTCATAACATGACGTCATATACCTCCATTTTGGAATGGGGACTTGAATGGAGCCAAGGAGAATATAAATAAGGTGAGTCGAAGAGGAGATCTTTGATTAATCCTCTTGTTCAAAAGGGAGATTTTTGTGACGTCACAAATGCTACAATTAAACGAATGTGCTATGATTTAGAATTATTTCTCAACTTTATATCTCAATTGAAAATATATCATTAAAATATTGTTCTGTTGCATGAAAAAATTGTTATGTAAATTATTTAACATTAATATCCATTATCTTAAAATAATTAGCAAATAATCATTTCAAACAATAAAATTATTTTTCTATTTAGATTTTAATTTAATTTATAAATCATAATAATATAATTAAACATATGTACATACAAAAAAGGGGGAACATAAGATATAAATATAATATGCAAATTAGTAACCTGGCGATGTGTTCAAGTTTTCACTAGTATTTTTCAGTTAAAGTAGCCTATTAAGAAAATTGACTCGAATCTTTATAGAATATTTATATTCTCCTTGAATGGAGCACTAAAGATACATATATCTCTATGGAATTGTTGTTTCAAAAAGGAAAAGTATTTTATTCATCATTTTTATAATATTGAGCGTAAAAAGAGGTTATGAAATAATATATGTTTTAACTAAAAATAATCTACAAATCTCAAATTTAATTATTTGAGTAACAATAAGTTGCAATTTGAAACCACTTATTTTATAAAAGCCAAACCATATTTTGCGTGTTTCTTAATTCAGTCCTTCTCACTATATACAAAAAAAATTGAAATCACAAAAAAACATTTATTCATAAGTATCAAATTTTTCATATTTTTAGTTAAACTTTGTTTAGTATTTATTAGCAAGGCTTTTAGTTGATACATTTAATCAACATATTTAAACGCATCAAATCTTATTTTTATAACTAAAAAATCTGGCCTTATAGTAATGGGTTAACAAATGCCATTCCTTTCTTAAAAGACTTCACACACGTGGAGTATTTATTTATGTCTTGATCTCGACATGGGGTATCAACCGAACAAGGTATTTTGAGGAATGATGGGATAAAAGAATGAGTAATATCCATGATTTAGTCATAAATTTAATAATTAATTAATAACAGTAATGTAAAATGTCATAATTTGATCCTTGATTAGACTAATATCCATAATCACACCATTAAATACATTTTCTAAACATTTTGGGATACATTGCATCACCAATTTTGTTAAAACTATATATATATATATATATATATATCGATTCCCGGGCAATTCCCCCCCAGACAATTCCCCCAGGACAATTCCCCCAGGCAATTCCCCCCTGGACAATTCCCACCCGCGAATTCCCCCCCAAAACAATTCCCCCCTGGTCAATACCCGTTCGGCAAATCCCCCCTGGACAGTTATCCTATTAAAAATAAATGAAAATATATCATAAAGTCTAACTTATACTAATTTTTAAAAAATCGTTGTCGATTACTCTAATTTGAGTGATATATTTCTAACCAAAGATAAGGCACATCAAAAGGAATATTTCTTTGATTCAAAATGTGCAGTATTTAGCCAATGATTTTGGATATTTTCTTGAGTTTGAATTCCCATCTATATGAATAAAACATTTTAAACTAAAAGCAACCTATATATGAATATACTTTTGAACAATAATGAATTGTATCATAAAAAACAATACACCTTCCCTAGTACCTAGAATTCCAACCCTGGTAAATCACCTCCATATATGCATTAGTATACGTATACTTAGTAGTACTTATATGTACATACATAATAGAAATAAAATTCTGGTTTATCATTTTTTATGAAAATTGTGTTTTTACATATTTTCTAAATTTTATTTTATATATATTTTCTAAAGTACACACATAGAGATAATACAAAAACAATATAAAAACATATTTCTAAATGTTTTCAAAATGCAATATTATGAGCAATAGCTCATAAATGCTCTAAAATTTCACGATTCTCATAATCTTTCAAAATGGTCAAAATTCGTTGATTACAATCGCGATATCGTCTTCTTTGAAGAGGTGGAGGATGACCTGCAAGCTGTGAATGATGTCGATACGAATCAAGTTTTCTTCATTTTTTAAGAATTCAAGGAACTTCCATATAATTGGATGGCAGGAAGCAACTTGCGAGGAAAACCGACGATGCCATCCTTCCACATTATTGTTTGTCCGTGGTAGTCCTTCGTCCGTTTGGTTGAAGATATTCCACAAGTTTACGGGAAGCATTTCTTCTATATCGGTCAATGTAATTGTCTCGAAATAATCTTAGATTTCGTCGAAGTCGGTATTAAAATTTCTTTAATTTTATCTGCGAGCTCTTCAAAGGCAGTAAAACATCGTTTGAAGATAAATGTTATTTTTTTTAAATAGGATAACTGTCCAGAGGGATTTGCCGTGTGCGTATTGCCCGGGGGGGAATTGTCCAGGGGGGATTGCCGGGTGGGAATTGTCCAGGGGGGAATTGTCTGGGGGGAAATTGCCGGGGGGGAATTGTCTCGGGGGGAATTGTCCGGATACCATATATATCAGGCCTGTGAACGGAACGCAAAATTGAACGGCGTTCAGCTAAACGCACGTTCAATGAACGGAACGATGAACGGAACGCAACTTTTTTTTGAACGCTGAACGTTGAACGCAAAAAAAGAGTTTTGTGTTCAGCGTTCAATTTTTCCAAACATTTCTTGGACTCACTTCATCACTTTTTTTGGAAATTATTTTATTTTCTAAAAAAAAAACCGTCATCACTACGCATCACTTTTTTCAGAAATTATTTTCTAAAAAAAAGACCCTCTTAGACCCTGGGTTATATTCATATTTTTTTAAATAAAAACCCTAAATAGTACATCCCTTTTTCTAAATTACACAATGTTTTTTTTTAATATTTGAACGCTGAACGCTGACGGAACGCTGGACGCAAAAACATTGAACGGAACGCTGAACGGGACTGAACAAAACGCTGAACGCAAAAAAAGCTGAACGCTCACACCTATATATATATATATCAGGCTTGTGAGCGTTCAGCTTTTTTTGCGTTCAGCATTTTGTTCAGCGTCCCGTTCTATATATATATATATATTAGGGCTGTTCTTATTTTTCAAATGTTTGAAATCTTAGCAACAAAGTGGATTTTCTGTTTCTTGGTGATAAAAGAAGACGACATACAAAGTTTGAACAAAATCGGTCAACATTACGAGGTCGCGCAACGAGGTCAAAGTTTTAAAAATTTAGTAAAAATATAGTTTTCCGCAAATTTCTTCAAAATGGTGGACGTTACAGACTTCAATAATAATTATTAATTTAAAGGAAATCTAATTTACTACCAGACGTATGTTTGATGTTTTTTAATAAAACAAAGTTTTAGTAAAAACAAAGAAAAAAATGGAGTGTGTATGATAGCATATTTCATAGCTTTTTTGTATCAATTAACTTCACTCGCCTGTAGAAGATGACTTGTTCGCTTCAGAGTAAAATAGTACTTTTAAGCTTAGTAAACCTTTGGATGATAAATCCAAAAATGACCTTGGTTGCATTCTATCAATTCAGAATTCAGTACAATCTGAGTTTACATCATATGATTCAGAGGCTGTATTGACCTATAAGAAATCGATTAGGAAAAAAATAAAAATAATGTGTTTCTTAGATTTGCGTCAAGGTATCCTCTCAAAATTTTACTTTGTCTCTGACGCATTTATAATCCATTATATGCGTCATTTTGTACGCGAGATAGGCTTTTTTAATGTACATATAACTCTCTACTTATTAAATTGACATGATTTAGTATACCAAAATATTAAAGCTGGTGTACCAAGCTTTCATTTGATATGTTTGGTGTTCTAAAAATCGCTATACTTTAAGAGATATAAGCAAATACATTTTTGCACGTACTCTCCCAAAAAAATTGATCCTTTGATATGAGAATATACAATTACCATTTGGTAACTGCTGTTAGTGTTACCTGGATAGAAAGAGAAAGAAAAAAAGAAGGGAGAGAGTATTTTGCCTCACTTCTCTCCTTTCTTTTTTTTCTTTCTCTCTGATCAAACTCCATCTCTGAAACTTTGCCACATTTCACTGAGATTTCAAAGACCTTAGCTAAAATACCAGTAACATAATGTTCAGCAGAGAGATTTTTTTCTGTTTGAGAAGACTCAAGACCTACCTCAGGTTCACCATGAGCCAGGAAAGGCTCCATGCTCTAGGACTTCTTAGCATCGAAAGGCGTTTTGTAAATAGAGTGGACATCAATACAATAATAGATTAATTTGGCAGACAAAAATGAAGAAACAACATGTTTTTCTAGTGTCTTCTGAAATAAAAATAATGTAATGAATAATGTGTAATTACAATAAAAAAGATAAAACAAAATATTTTTCTGCATTCGATTATTTTTCATAGATTTAACAGTTCTTGTTAAAATTCGGGCAAATTGAATGCTGCCCCCCCCCCCCCCCAAACCAAACTCCTCCCCTACGCCTATGGCCTTCGGCGGAGGTAATAAAAAAGATAATTTGACGCCGCTGACCAGACAAAAAATTACCCTTTCTGCAGTTGCAGTTAATATTCTGTGTTTGTATTGTTCCTTGCATAAATTTAATGTTAATAATTGATATTGAAATTCAGTCATTTGTTAATGACAAAGACGATATTAACTTCATTTAATGTAGAGAATGGTTGATTCGTGTTTATATAATATTAAATGTGTTTCATAGTGTAAAGATGATTAAAAAATATATCTCTGTAAAATAAGATGCATTCATATAATGTTGTTTATTAATATGAATTTGTATTATATAGCTTTGATCTCGTAATTGTTTGATATAATACACCTTAAATATGATTATAATTTATAATATAATGTATCCATTACGGAAGAAAGTAGGGATTCAGTTACTCATACATCTAAGTTTTATAATAATATTTTGCAGATTCTTAATATCGAACTCGGACTCCGTTATTCGAAAATAAGTGAGTCAGGTCATCGCGACACTTTTTTCAAATATATTAGATCTGAAATTTTTTTTTATTAACATTAAAAATAGTTAAGTTTTTTTCATGGTGACTGGCGTGTTTGTCTTTTCTGTTTGAAAAAACTACTAATATAATGATAATTTTGTTACGGGTCAGGAAAAATTATATAGAAGTTGGGGTTAGATTAGGGGTTCCCAACCTTTTTCTTCGGCGACCCCCCTATAGAAAAATCTCCAGTCTAGCGACCCTTTTTTGTAGTGAATATAGACGTTTTGCTGACCCCAAGTTGGGAACCCCTGGGTTAGATCCAATCAACAAATTTATATCATATGAAATTCGGTTCAGGCTCATTTTATTATAAAACCCTAAATAGTACTTCCATTTTTCAAAATTACACATTGTTATTTTTTTAATATTTGAACGCTGAAAGCTAACGGAACACTGAACACAAAAACATTGAACGGAACGCTATTATTTTTGGAACGCTGAACGCAAAAAAGCTGAACGCTCACAAGCCTGATATATATATATATATAAATATCAGGCTTGTGAACGGAATGCAAAATTGAACGGCGTTCAGCTGAACGCACGTTCAATGAACGGAACGCTGAACTTTTTTTTGAACGCTGAACGTTGAACGCAAAAAAAAGAGTTTTGCGTTCAGCGTTGAAGTTTTCCAAACATTTCTTGGACTTTTCGGAAAAAACGTCCTCACTACGCATTACTTTTTTGGAAGTTCTTTTCTAAAAAAACACGTCCTCACTATTCATTTCTGGAAATTCTTTTCTAAAAACAAGTCCTCACTACGCATTACTTTTTTGGGAAATTCTTTCGGAAAAAACGTCATCACTACGCATTACTTTTTGGGAAATTCTTTTCTAAAAAAAAACGTCATCACTTTTTCTGGAGATTCTTAAAAAAAAACGTCGTCACTTTTTTAAATATTTGAACGCTGAACGCAAAAACATTGAACGGAACGCTGAACGCAAAAAAAGCTGAACGCTCACAAGCCTGATATATATATATATAATTTTTATATTATTTGATGTACAAAAAATATTGAGACTTTTTTTATTGGGTTAACCCTTATAGCCGTGTTTTGACTATAAAAAATGCTTTTAATTTGTGTTCTTTTAACAAATTACAACATGCTTACCCTGCCCCTGTTTGCTATCACTTTTTCATCTGAGCCGACTCATTTTTTCACTTTCATTTATTGTGTCTCCAGATTTGGTAATAAAAAGAATCATTTTCTTAATAAAGGCGTGATAATTAGCTTCTAAGAGTTAATAATACCACGCTCGGATTTTTTACAGTGTGATTGGTTGAAAGAAAAGAAGCGTAAATAATTATAAATGGGCTCGAATTTGAGTATTGATTAATGTTGTGACTGAAAGTTAAGGAATATTATTGATTCTCTATGATTTAATTTACATAGGTATACGTATATAAATTGAATATTTGAAGATTCACCTCCTGTATTATCATATTAAATTGATAAAAAATAACACCAATTATTTCTTAAGAGGAAAATATGTTTCCAAATCAACATTCCCGAAAATAAAATACTGCTAATAACTACAAAATAGGTATTTATTTATATTTCTATGATTTCCGACCAAAGCAAGTACAGTTCCATACTTTATTGCATGATTTGTTGTGCAAAATGATAGTGATTTGTGTGCAGGTGATTTTTTTTCTTTGTGGGCACAAGTTGAGCCTCCTCTAATCCTTTTTAAACACCATGGCGTATAGATTGGAGAGCTTCCTCCGTATTTGTTCATTCCCAGTAGAGTGAAAGAAAAAGACAACTGCTCCGAGAACGCCGTTAATGATGGTGAAGATGGCGTAGAGTGGAAGGTTCTGCTCGTACTCCGAAAGGGTTCCCAACATGAAGGACGTGAAGACCAGAGGCATGATGATCAAGTTGGTCCTCTGACTGATCTTTGCCGATAAAAGTTGACTCATGTCTGCATCCTTGAGGCTTCCGTAGTCTGCGACCCCCGCGGCCTCGATCAAGGTGAAGGTCATGACCATGAGGATGGCGATGGGGCCAATTTGAGCGTAAGCAAGATGGGTATCCATTCGGAGCCAGCAGTGGTACTCTCCCCCGTAGTTCTCGAACTGAAGGCCAATGGTGATGAGGGTTATCCCCGCCGGGATGATCCAGCCAAGACTCAAGTTCTGGCATTTGCTCAGCATGCCGTTCCTCTTCACGACGGAGGCCACGATGGAGTACATGTGAAGGCTCTCCAAAAACATAAACATGAAGCAAGCCGTGTGGAAAAAGTGGATAAGGATCGATACGACCCTGCAAATCTGAAATCACGAGAGAGTACTAAGTATTTGTATTTACTAAAAAATATATATATATTTGGTCTATATATATTGTGTGCTGTTCCTTTGATTTGATTAACACACACACACATACACACAAACCGATTGGCACAATAAATAAACAATCCATTTTCAAAGGATTCACATCCCTTTCGTAGCAAGTTTTAAATTACCAAATAATATCTTAGGCTTATAACTGTGGTACAAAACTTTTTTCTTACTCTAATCATGGCTATTAAAAAAATCGAACCAATTAAACCGAAAAAAAATATCCAACAAATTTGTCTCAACTGTATCGTTATCCAACCCAATTTCTTCATTACACATTATTCTAAATTATATTTATAGAGAGTAAAACCCCGACATTTATCATTTCTAATTAAAATTTAGTTGATTTACTTTACATAATGCGTCAACGCAAGATTGAAAGCCTTATATATGTACATATGTTCTCTTGTGTAGAACATAGGTCAGTGAATCTATTAAAAACATTGACATCTTACTTGTTGTTGGGTCTCTATACAAAACAAAAGCAGCATCACCTAAATAAAAATAGGACACATATGGAGTCAAAACGAATAGCGTCCTTTTGGTTCAAGTAAGTGTTTTGCTTAAGTCTTATTACGCTCAACAATAATGAAATGGTAGATATCTTTCATAAAGATAAAATATAAAATCAATATAAAATAATAATAAAAGCAGCTCTTATCCACAATACAGATAAATGAAATCTCTTTTATCTCTGTTTCATATTACAACTCGACTACTAAGGACAATAAAATCTAATTTGGCTCTTCTAACATTGTTCCAAGTCTTTTCTCATGTTTTCATTTAATTTACTAACCAAGAAAATAAATCTAGTCCAGTCTTTTAGTCGACTCAAATGTCATTTAATGTACCTAAATATTTTTGCTAGAATAATTAGAACCTCTTCTTACATTTTCATATTCCGTGTATTTGGGAGAAGTAGACAGAGGTGCGCGCAGATAAGTGCAATTTCCATGTTCATCTGAATGACTCTTCCATGGTCAAAGATCCTGAAGGAGGCAAAGATTAATAGCGTGAGACCCACAAACATGATGAGAACGTAGAAGCCGTCTTCGTGACGGCAGTGGTGACGGTTTTGACGGCTGGGGAAAGGTCGGAATGGGACGAGGGGTCGGGACGGGAGGCGGGGGAATGATGCACTTGCTCTGCTCATCGTTCATGATCCGACCCAGCTGACACACACACTTCGTGATGGGACCCTCGTCCGTGCTCATGTCCACGCAGGCTCCAAATTCCATGCATTGGTACCCAGTACAGGGACTTATCCCAAAAATAAAGGGAGTAAGGATGAAGTAAACTCATTTGTATCCCCAAGAAATACATAAAGGAAAAAATGGCCATGACTAAATGGTCACAGTTGAAAGGAAGGAAACAGAGAAACATACTAGAAATGATAATTTTTACTAATCAAAGATGATTAAAAGCTTAAAAATATAATTAGCAAGAAGAAAAAGTATCATATTTGAAATTAAAAGTAACTAGAGGCATGTATACATACACTCGAGAGTGCAAACCTTCGCCGATCCCCACCAATGAATCACTTGTTTTTTTTTTGTCATTTCCAACCCTGTACGCACTGTCCTTTTAACTCTACATACTGCTCCTTTAACTCTACACACTTGAATTATAGGGGTGTTCCAGTTCATCAAAGAGGAGAGCACAGCATAGCGACATTTATTGGCAGAGTAGCTAACTT
Source organism: Caligus rogercresseyi (assembly GCA_013387185.1). Taxonomy (NCBI): domain Eukaryota; kingdom Metazoa; phylum Arthropoda; class Copepoda; order Siphonostomatoida; family Caligidae; genus Caligus; species Caligus rogercresseyi. The sequence goes on from CP045896.1 coordinate 4,118,188, forward strand.
GAAATATTTAGTATATTTAGCTCATTTTGCATCTTAAAGAAGCACTCAGAGATGCCAAAATTTAATCACTTGTTCCTTTTGGCATTCCACAACTCTGCAAAGTTTCATCCGAATCCGTTCCGCACTTTTTGAGTT
>CP045896.1:4118422-4168493 GCA_013387185.1 Caligus rogercresseyi
GGGTGTTGACACATCCTGTTGTAGGAGCAGAGAGTGGTACGCTCGTCCGCCTCGGCCACACGGCGTGCTGCAAGATGACCATTCGGACCACTCCATTTTGCAGGGTTGTGTATTGCAGGGAAGTCTTTACTGGTGGGTCCATTGCAGTTTCTTCCACTGCCCTAAAAATAACAGGGACAGAGTTGATCTACTTACATATTTATTTATATTAAGGACTGGGCCAACCAATTAGTGAGCAAGCTATAGCCTCTCGCCGATTAATCTACAACAGCTAAAATGTAACCGATATGATGGGCTACATTTTAAAGTTACAAAAACATATTCTTTCATGGTGATTCCTATTTCTACTGTTTCTGTATTTTATGAAACTAAGAGAAATCTTCAGTTTCTTGTTAAACTTTTCCAATTTTTATATTTTTTCTGTTGTAATATTGGGTTGAAGCATAAAGAATGAGCCTGACCCAGTAAAACTCGGAACTTTCATCTAAATCAAAACAGCTCATCTTCGCGGACCCTCTTCATCGCCCACTGCACGGCCAGTATGGCGTCTTCGTGGCCCCCAACACGTAATTCCGGAACTTCAACTTCAGAATATGACTTATGCTGGACTAACCGATGAACCCCCAGATAGTCCTCCCTGTGGGCCTAGAACAGCTTCAGGAGGTCCTGACAGCACTTCATTCGCTGCCTCTTGTTGGTCTCCTAGAGCTGGTGGGGAACAAGTACACACAGGACATTTTCTGTGGTAGAAAACCTCATGATTGGTCATTCAAGGGCTATCCTCGATCAGGCGCTTCACAGCGTTGATCGTCTGTGGTGTTTTCGTCTCCCCGCGGTCTTCTTGTGGAATTATTCTTCTCCAGGGCAAAATTGCCATTTTGCGACGTCCTTTCTCCATTTCTTGATGGTGGAGAGGCCTGGACAGGAGTCAGGGAAGGTAATAATGAAGTTCTTGTGGATCTCTTTGAATGTCTTGGCGAGCTTGATCCGGATCAAGAAGTAGGAGCGAAAGTCGGGTGTATCCATTTGCAGCGGAGAGTGGGGCAACATATAGCAAATGGCGAGTGTTGACTATTTATTCTACCTGAGTGGCGCCACATAGTTGTTTTTAAATCAACGGGACTAAAAAAGACTTGTCCTCGTGGTTTAGCATTCGTGTGTGTTTGAAATTAGAAACTTACGATATATCAACCAGAATTGAAAAATCAATTTTTGAGAAATCAATTGTCTAAGGGTGGAGAGTTCATCCATTTTGTACTAGTTGTCTTCGAATTCATCTTTTATTATTCACCATTTTCAAAAACTATAAATAACTTTTGAAAACTTATCAATAAAAGTTAAAAAATGATTTTTTTAAACTGTTGTACATATACACAAAATACTTTCTAAATAACTATTTTAACCATAAATGACGCCTAACAATACTAGTACGCATGTCAAAAGCCAACCTGTGGAACAGGATTCGTGCATGATCGGATCTTTTTGAATGCTCCACCGCCGCAAGTCACTTTATCCCCAGACTCATCGATGCATTCCGAGGAGATCGTAGACCAGGGTGACCAATTCCCATCAATGTTGGCAAACCCATATAAAGCTCTGGCCAGAAGAGTAGCAAGATTCCCTGGACAAGGAGTCTAACCATTTTTTGTGTTCTTATCGTAAAAGCTTCTGTCACCACTGGAGACGACCTGAAGAGTATTATTAAATTTACAGTTCTTGCGACCGTTGGGAGGCAACAGATTTGTTATGGATACTAAACAAATCAAAGGAGTATAACATTATTATACGATGTAGAGAAGGACTAAGATTGTAAATATGTTATAGAAATGAAGATTTACTTCCTTTGAAATGATTATGTACAAGTAATATATATATAATAATATATATATATTATATATATATATATATATATATATATATATATATATATATATATATATATATATATATATATATATATATATATATCATCAGGCTTGTTAGCGATCAAAAAAAAATAGCGATCCGATCAAAATAGCGATCAGAAATTCTTTGCGATATAGCGATATACGAGCAGGGATTTTTCCGATCAGCGATCCGATCAATTTAATTGCGATCAACAAAAAAATTACCTATGTAATACTTATTCTAAGTAAAAATCTAAATGTATATACAGTCAAACCTTTATAAGTATTCATCTTTATATGGCAATGGAATGGTTGTTTCTCATAGCCTATGAGCTCCAAAATAACGACTTCTCCTTAGGCGCCTGTCTGTATATTTTAGGACAAAAATATCAGAATGATTGTTTCTCATAGCCTATGAGCTCCAACACTCTGGCTCCACAATTGACATATGTCTGCATACTTTAAGACAGGAGATGCCAGAATAAGTGTTTCCCATAGCCTATGAGCTCCAAAACAATGAGTCATGTTTTGGATTGTCATGACTTCTACATAGTCGCCTGTCTGTATATTTAGGACAAAAATATATCAGGATAGCACACACTGGCTTTTTTCATTTTGGCTGTCTATATTTTGTGTTTTCTAAACAAATATTAGTTGTTGGAATGGATTTTGATCAATGTGACAGTTAGTTAAGTTTTAAGAAATGTAGGGTTTGTCTCAAAAATCCTTATTACAAACATTTTTTCTTTTTTAGATATTTTATACAAATTGATCGGATCGCTATTTTTTAGTGATTTTCTTACGATCAAAAGATATAAAGATCAGGACCTTTTGCGATACTCCGATCAGCGATCAAATATCGCTATTGATCGCCGATCAGAAAAAACTCCGATCAACAAGCCTGTATATATATATCAACTTGTTGTTTTGCCGTTCATTTGTAATCGTTCGTCAACGAACGACTAAATTATTGACAAACGACAGCAAAAAAAATTAAAAATTCAGAATGACGAACGATGAACGGTTCAATTTAAAATTAACAATGAACGATAACTTTTGGTGAACGACAACGAACGACATTTTTGCGAACGTCAACAAGTCTTATATATATATATATATATATATATATTATATATATTATATAATCTATATATATATATATATATATATATATATATTAGGGGCGGAGTGGCCACTGAGAGTACCGGGACTATTCCCAGTGTGCCGCTGGCCTCAAGAAACATAACCGCCGTTGACAGCCTCCCAATGGCATATTGGGCCTGTATAAGGTCATTCAAGGGCATAATTGTCCCGATGGATAAATTCTTCCCACTCCGTTCCTGTGTGTATATATATATATATATGTCGTTCGCAATAAATTGTAGTTTGTCGTTCAATAAAGTTATCGTTCGTCGTTCGTTTTAAGATTGAATCGTTTGCTATTATAAAAAATTGTCGACATTTTTTCCCTCATCATTCTGAAAAAAGTGATGGCGTGATAAAAAGGATTTAAAAAGTACAATACTACTAGTCAAGGAAAATATTTTTTCTTTTTTTGCACCTTCATTCATGAGGTTATTTTTAATAAATTAAGAAATACTAGAAACTAGTTTCTATTATTCCTTGGAATAAGTACAAACTTGCATGTTACTGTATGATTTTATTAAACGAACGATAGGAATTTTTATTGTTGTTAGTCGTTCGCGAACGACAAACGACAACAAATTAACAAGTCGGTATATATATATATATTCTATAGATAAAACATCATGTAGTTGTTAATTTACTTTCAAAAATTCCATCTCAACATAAATTATACTTGATATTAGTTGAGTCATAAAGAATGAGCCCCACCCAGTAAAACTCTGAATTTCAATTCAAAATCTTAAAAACATAATCCCCTCCGACAGCAATGACGTCGTGACAAGGATCCCGAGCTTTTAGAGACGGTCAAACAGCTTGTCTTCGCTAACCCTCCTTATTGCCCACTGCACGGCCAGTGTGGCGTCTTCGCGGCCCCAAACTCGTCATTTTGGAGCAAGTACTTCAACTTCAGTAACAGTACCACTCGCAGAGGTTCAGGACGGGTGAGTAGGGGCTCTGTTTCACCTGTTCCTATCGATTGGTTATCTTCGATCAGGCGCTTCACAGCGGCGATCGTATCTGGTGTCCTCGTCTGCCGGGGTCTTCCTGATGAAGTATTCTTCTCCAGAGCAGAACTGCCATAAAGGAAGTCCTTTCTCCATCTCTTGATGGTGGAGAGGCCAGACAGGAGTCAAGGAAGGTAAAAATGAAGTTCTTGTGGATTTCTTTAAATGTCTTGTCGATCTTGATCTGGATAGGAGTGAAAGTCGGGTGTATCCATTTGCAGCAGTGGTAACGGATATAAATAGTGCGATTGTTGCCTATTTATAATACCTTAGTGGCGCCACATAGTCGCTTCTCGTCGAATAAAAGCTAATAAGACGGTAGTAAATGAATAAATTAAGCTTTTTATAATAAGGGAGTTCGATAGCTCAGTGCGTTAATGCAATGTTGAGGGCGCAGGCTCGATTCCCAAGAGTGGAAGGTCGTTTTTGGTCAACCTTTTTGATAAGATCCTAGGTTCGAGTGACTAATTTTCAAGTTAGATTGCTTATTTATATCCAGTCGGAAACTGCAATTCTATTGAACCATATAGGCAAAAAAGTGAGCTGTTCATGAGAGTATTGTTCGCTCTTAATAACCTTTTAATAGGAGACCAGCTACACAAGTATACTATAAACAAGTGCTAGATGGGCTTAGAAAATAGAAGACGAAATCTTATTGTACGGATCACATGGATTAAGATTTATTACATTTCCAAATAAAATGAAAATATGTTATATGAAGTACAATGTTTAGAAAAACCATATTGGATTCAACATATTTTACATGAAACATTCATATTATTATTATGTAATTATTGGCTCATGGTTGAGTAAACATATATATATATATATAGCGTCATACATTGAATATCAATGAATTGAATTTAAATAATTTTTAAAGCAATTATAATAATAAACTAAATATTTACGCCAACCAAATGGAAGCATCTTTTTATAGTTAAAATGAGTCTTTTTTTCTTCTTTCTTAATATATCTTTAAATGAGATTAGTATATTTTATGTAATTGAATGGTATTATTCTTTATTTTGGCATGATTTCTCTCATATCCTAATTTTTAATATGGGTCTTTGTAGAGAAGCTTTGATAATATAATAATAACTTAAATATAAATATTTAAAGCAATAAACAAAAAACAGGAATAAAGGATATGGGATTTGTGGTGGTAATATTAATTATGACAGCAGCCATTAAACAAGTTTGGGGGAAAGGAAGAAAGGAATGACAAGATAGAGAGTACCACAAATGTAGAATGGCGTTATGCTAATATTTTCACAAAATGAATAACTTTTTTGGGATAAAAAAATACAACGACATAAGTTAAATATGTTTCTAATTTCTATATAGTTAAGAGAGAACAATTTATATAGAATGTATTAATATTTTTTGTTAAAAAAATAAATATTTATTTTGTGAAAATATATACTCATGACTTCAACTTTAAAAAAGGGAACTCTTACGAGTGAAGGAATACAATATGAATCAAATAAGTAGTAGTTAATAATTTTATCGGTTTCAATATCTTGATTTATAGATCTTCACGCGTAAGAAACGTTTCCTATTTTAAGAAATCATTATTGTATAATGTATCTACATTCTTTTATTTCATCTTGTCTTTAAATCTACCCAACACTGTTTTTTTTAATGGTAAGATTTAGTAAATATGAACAGAGTAGGGTGACGGGGATTTTTTTGAGGGGGAGGGGAGAATAAAAGGATCTAAATAAATTTATGGTAAAGCTCATATAATTGATGAGATGAGAAATTGATGAGAATAACATTTCTTTTTTTTTGGCAGAATGGTATAGAATTTGATACAAAAACATAAATATAAGTTCATACTAGTTTATCAGATCTATAGGTTTATTAAGATGATTATTGTTTGTTTTCTTAAAGCTTCTTCTTATGTTAAGTAGATGAGGATGATGACATTGCTTTTTAGTATAAGAGACTTGATGATGATGAGACTAGAGAATGAGTATTCTGGGTCGACTTGAGATTTTTGAAAAGGAAGTAAGTTAAGAGTGTTGTGAGATTCATGAGAAGGAGTTGTGATGCTCCAGGGTCTTTGTGAGAGCTGGGTCCACGGGAATGCTGATTTCCTCGAGGGTTTCGAGGATGTGTGAGAGGAATGAGGTTAAGCTCGTATCGCGGAGGAAAGAGATCTCGTCGTAAAGCTGAAAAATATGTTTGAAAAATGTAACTGGCTGGCATGGACAATGTATATGCATCTATAAAAATAATTTCCCTCTTTGATATAAAATATTTCAATCTTGCGTTTAATTGGAGATAATCTTTTTTTTTTTCCTCATCAGCAAAGCCTTTATTTATTAAGTGACAAAAAGTAACATACTTAAATAAATAGGAAAATAGTGCTTTTTACAATAAAACATAAATAAACATTTTTTTTTTTTTTGGAGATAATATTTGTAGTTTTCTATTCAATAACGAAGAGTCAAGGTATACCAAGTAAGTTTATTTCATGTTTTCATGTATAGTGAAATGTAAGGTATACCATTATTATTATAATTATAACGTCATGAAAAATCTATTGTCGAAATATATTTTTTATGACGAAATTGAGAAGAAACCATAGATATATAAAGAAATAGAGAGCTTATTCCCTTCAATAGCAGAGAAACATCGTCGTTCAGCTATCGACTGTGTCTAAAATAAACACAGTAATTTGACCTACGTCATCGTAAGTTTATCATTGAGATAGAAATATTTGTTTATATTGGGCACAAAAACGTACTCCTCTGAAGAATCCAATTAGTTCCCTATGTCTTTATATCTCTATGTTAGAAACACATTACAAAACTTTATCCCTCCCGCTTGCCGGCGTGACGTCATGAAAAATCCCGGCATGCGAAAAAGGCAGATATCTTGGCAATATGGAAATACTATGAAAAAAATGATATGCAATTCGTGCAAATAATAAATATACGTCACATCAACCAACATCAGTTCTAGCTTCGTGTTTTTGTGTTCTGTTGTTGACTTTGAGATATAGTCTCTCTGTTGTTTTAAAATGAACACCGATAAACAATGCAGCCTTATAAATTTGTGATATTTTAAAACATGAGAAGAAAGCTTCGTTTGATATACAATTATGATTGAATAAAAGTTGTAATAATGAAAAACATTAGTAATGCTTTTATTCCCGCTATCAGGACTGACGTCATTCAAAACCACCGGCAAGCGATTAGTCAACTTTCATGGCAATAGATATCAATTATATTGCTTCTCGACAAATATTTTTGGTATATGGAGTTTTAAATTTGGAGTAAAATTTTAAAACATGTAAATTGGTAGATTATAATATTTAACAAAATACACATTTCCACGCATTTTTTCATTCCCTTCATTTCCACCGATTAATAAAGAAAAACGTAAAACAACTGAATATTAAAAATAAATGTAAACAATCATGAAATACTTAATTACAGATTCAGCACGTGGATAATATGGATTAAAAAACATGTATCGCTTGATTTGTCTATCTGTCACTTAATTTATAGAGCAAGGATTTTTTTTAAAGCTGTGAAAGGTAGATAAATTAAATATATATAAGTGGGCAAATGATATGATGGAATAAAATAAGAGAAATAATAAATTACAAATCCTTCCCATCTGAACATGAAACATTGATGTTCTTTTTAATTAGCGGCTAAATTTATTGTTCTCTTTATAAGATATTAGAGCGATGTAGAAAGTTTTGTTCAAATCAAGTTTATACTATTGTTTCATCGAAATACATCAACAAAAATCTGAGAAGAATTGAGTGTTAATTATTCTAGATATTTTAAATAAAGAAATTAGAGAGTTTTCAGTATTAATACTTGGTTAAAGGATATTATTTGATATCATGTCTATCTATCTATCTATTATTATATTAGGAAACGACTGGGTACCCGGCCTGTCCCGGGTCCTGGTTTTTTTGAGCGTCCCGGCCCGGTATCCCAATTTTATACACCGGGCCGGGACATCAATTTTTATTCAATATTTCGTTTTTCATTAAAATCATCACTTCAGAAACTTTTGGAGATTCTTTTCTATAAAAAAAACGTCGTCACTTTTTTTTGGAGAGTCTTTAAAAAAAAAAGTCTTCACTTTTTTTTGGAAATTATTTTCTAAAAAAAAACGTCGTCACTTTTTTTGGAGATTCTTTTCTATAAAAAAACGTCTTCACTTTTTTTTGGAAATTCTTCACTTCAGAATGTCGAAGGAACGAAAATATATATTATGTCCCGGCTTGAAAAATTTAAGTCCCGGCCCGGCCTGGGCGAAAAAAGCTGTCCTGGTCGTTTCCTGATATATATATATATATATATATATATATATATATATATGTATATATATAAATGCTTGTGTGTGAGTGTGTAACAAAAGTGGTAACCCAACGTTTTTCATGAAACTTTACTTACGTACTTAAAAAGGTTAAAGTAAAGTTAAATTATAATTACTTGTTGTGCCGCAATGGCCTTTGTTAAATCCGTAACTATCTTTCCCAATAGTCGATCATGAACTGCGAGGCATACAAAGAGTTGGAACTTGTCATCCTTGCCTAGACGCGTACATGTCGTTTCGATCCGTGTGATGAGTTTGGTATACATCCTAAAAAGATAAATCTGTATTTAACATCTATTTTTAAACACTATTATTTTTAGTTATTTAAATCATTTCTTTGACTGAAAAGACAAACATAGTGTGACCTGAGTGCTTGACTAACCTTCGAAATTGGTTCACCCTTGACAACGTCCCAGTGGGCGTTCCACCCCCGGCCTTTGGAGAGTCTAATTGATTATTTCTCAGCCTCCTGGGCGACTCCAGGGTCGCAGAGGTTCCTGGGACGTTGCGTTTGGGGGAACTATAGGGGGATGATTGAATGTGGGCCAGGCTTTGAGTGAAATCCATCGTCACCTTGAGGAAGAAATCCCATACAGAGAGGTTCTTTCCAAAGAGGCGAGCTGACTTGTACCTAGAATGCGAAATTAAGAGAAGAGGTTAGCCTAATCTAAGAGTGAAACAGGGTCAAAATAAATGAACGCCAACTTCTTTATTCATTTAACGAAAAAATCCCTCAGTATCCTTCATGACAAAAATACAGTCTTTACTTTAACTGATTCGATAGAATTCACGTGTCGTCACGAGGGTTCTAGGAATTTGGACCAAAAATAATGCTGTAGTTGCCCAGAAATATGCGAAAAATTAACTAAATAAGCAGACAATTAAGCAAAAAAGACTAAACATACAAAACAAGTATAAAAATATGCCTTTTGGGCGTGACAACGGTTTTTTAAAGAAAAGAAGTTCAATAAATGTTTAGATAAAAGTGACAACGTTTTTTTCACTCTTATGGAGACTTAAAAAAGAATCGCTACCTCCTCATAATTCATAAAATTATTCGATAAATATGCAAAAAGGCTAATTATAATTATGTTAAAAGGTCATTTAAGCCCAGAAAGTTGATTTACCAGATTTCTACAGCCCTGGTCCTGACAATAAAGCAACTTCTTTGGCTTTAGCTCAAACTTGAAGGACTTTCAAACAACAAAATTTGTTGCCGCGTAGATATTGTGTTAAAAAAACTTTTCCAACACTTACCCGAATGAAAAAACGCAAATGAGGGCCTGAACCAATCCGGACTCGCCGCACATAAGATGAGCATAGCTTATTTTCTCCTTTAAGCTCTTGTGAAAGAATTTGATGATGCGATTTATTGCGTCTCCAAGCATGGTCTGAAAAAAGATGATATGATATAGTTAAAAGTATAGATCAGGGAAAAACTTTTGGAGGTAAACATAACTAAAACAAACGAACAATTCACGTTAATAATTATTTTGTGTAAAAATGCAAATAGATCGTAAATGAACTTCTTTTTATCATTTTTATGTGTTAATAAAGGAGTCCAAAATAAATGTTATAGACAAATGTCAAAATAATGGATTTGAAGGAGATATATTAATTTAGAGATAAAGCAATTCTTATATTTAAAAATATTTTTGACTATTTCGATAAACATTGAATGAGAGCAATTATACTTATTCAAGTAATCCTTTAGGATTAACATTAATAAGATACTTTCAGTCCAAATAAATAAAATGGACTCATTATATTTAGAGTAAATTTTAATATTGTGATGTCAAAAAAGATTCTGTTTGGGTAATTTTCATTTTTCTATTTTGACAATTTTTCATGTACATAATGCTTATGGAATTGCGCACGTTGTGATCCCTACAATTTTCTATATGATACGAACCAAGAACTAGCGGCCAACATGTTTTTTTGCATTTTTTTAAATTGATTCGTTTTATAGTTTAATTCAAGTAATATCATAGGGATTCATTAGATAATGGGTTAAAGTATTTATGAAATAAATGTCAGCCAACCTGTATTTCAACAATTTCCGTATCCGGATCATTATTTTTAAGATTGGAAATGGGACATGAGAACTTTGGTGGATGAGCACAGGTTTAATGATGCGGTTCATGTCCTGATGTACGGGATATCCCACCATGTATCTCTCCGTGGACCCGTCGTCGATGCTATGGCCCAGCCATCGCCCGCAAGCAAACTTGTACATTTTCCCAGTGAATTCATTTTTGACAAGGACGTGCTCCACCTGCCAGCTGGATCCCACGTTGTCGTGGCCCAGACGGAGACTCGTTATTACGCCCACATTCGTTGCCCAAAAGGCGAAGTGAATCGTGCCTCGGGGAATGACGATTTTGCTTGTGTCTCCGAGAGAGCCCACTATGTGAATCCAAAGGTTAGCCGTCGTCAGGGCCTGCGTCTTCTGAGATGGAAATATCAAGACCTAAAAAGAAAAATGAAAATGTGCAAAAAACTAAAGATATTTTGTTTTATTATATGCTCATGAAATGTAATCCAAGAAACATATGAATTAACGAAATGTACATTGGATTAAACAATTTCGAGTTTAAAATATTTATTCATAATATGACAAATGCCAATCAATCCAATCAGTTAGGCAAAGAACCACAAATAGCGAAGAAATTGAATTAAAAAATATATAAATATGTAACAACTCAATAGCTCAAACAATCCTTTCAAGATTGAATATACAATTTTGTAGAACAGAATAAAACATTACAAATAGTTATACAGAACTATCCGCATTGGAGAAATTAAAAAGCTTGATATACAATTTCTGAGGAAACAGAAGGAAATAAACATGATTTCCTTGGCCAACAAAATGCATTTTACTGTTGAAAATAAATAAAAGCAAGGAATAAGGACAAAAAAGTAGTAAAACATGGATTAAAAAACATTAACTTTTGGCAATAATCTTGAGAGCCCAAGAATCAAAATAACTCCGGATTAAGAATAAAAAACAGAGGCCTTGTTCTCGAACGTTATTGGCTGTAAGAAAATTATATTCAAGTTGGCATTATAAGACAAAAAAAGAAAATTTATTGGCCAAATGAAGAAATGATGATGAGGTTTATTCAGGCTTGTGAACGGAACGCAAATTGAACGGCGTTCAGCTGAACGCACGTTCAATGAACGGAACAATGAACGGAACGCAACTTTTTTTTGAACGCTGAACGCAAAAAAAAGAGTTTTGCGTTCAATTTTTCCAAACATTTCTTGGACTTTTTTCGGAAAAAGGTCATCACTGTTTTTGGGAAATTCTTTTCTAAAAAACGTCATCACTACGCATTACTTTTTCTGGAAATTCTTTTCTAAAAAAAGTCCTCACTACGCATTACTTTTTTTTGAAATTCTTTTCTAAAAAAAGTCATCACTACGCATTACTTTTTTTGGAAATTCGTTTAAAAAAAAAAAAACGTCCTCACTACGCATTAATTTTTTGGGAATTCTTTTCTAAAAAAAAACCGTCGTCACTTTTTTAAATTTTTGAACGCTGAACGCAAAAAAAGCTGAACGCTCACAAGCCTGGGTTTATTATATATTTATCGAGAACTGCCAAGAATCCTCCTTACAGATGGCTCTTGAAACTCACTTGATAGAGGAGACTGGACTTGAGGTATGCGTTTGTGAAGCAGGAAAAGTCCACGGTGTTGAGTGTTTGCGTGTAGTGAATGGCCTGCTCTCTTTCATCCTCGTTTCGAAGGAAAGCGTAGGGCTTGTAAAGCTTTTGGAGAAGATCATGGTCGCTCAGGAGGTTTTGGAGGAATTGAAAAAGTTTCTTTTGCTCCAGCGTGAGACGGATCCATGCACGGGCGTAGCCGATTTCAGTCTAAATGAATAACAGGAGTATTAAGTATATATACACATACATAAATGCGGAGAGAGGCGGTTTTTGCTTTGGGTGTTTCTAAAAAGGAAGCGGGTCAAAAATAAATAAAGCACCAAAATTCAGAAGATTATATATATATGTATGATCAATCTATCCACTTTTTGTAATCAAACCCAAGATTTTTTATTACTTGTTAACCATTTGTGAAATGCTTTAGTGAGAAAACAGAACGACCCTTATGTAGGTTTAGTGGTTTTGTTCTCATGGGGTGTAAGCTTTTGCTTTCTTCAGGAGAGACCAGATAGAGTGTTAGCTCAAAGCATAAAAGTAACTACTAATCGCTAACAATTATTATTTTGCCGTTAAACATCTTGGAGATGATCAAGAGTCAGGAGTGAAAGTGAGCTGGAAGAGGGTTCGGAACGCCGCGCCGACAAAATATTTAAGACGAGGTCGGCGTTCCGTTCAAAAAAGAGGAGATAAGTCGGAGGGAACTCGGGAAAATACATATCTTAGAGGTCAACAATGAATAAAATTTCAATTACCTGAATAAAACATATTTCTATTAGTATTCATTTTGTGCAGAAGCCCGGAAAGAACCATTTGAACTACTTTATCTCTTTTCAATAGTGATTAAACCCTTATTAAATTAAATCTTTCTTTCTAATTGTTTGTATGTGTATAATGTGGATTCATCTTACCTTTATTTCGTGTATGGTGGATACATTGTGCATCATGGCAAGTATGTTGTTGTCCGTGGGTGCGATGGATACGACTTGGACGGGACGTGCGTGGTCCGGGAGGAGCAGAGGCTTGTTCTTCATGAGGCTCACACAAAATGCCTGGCTACCCAGGGGACTCCGCCGAGAGAGCATGGACTCATTTTTATTACAGAGAAAGTGCCAGAGGGAAGACTTTTTCTGACGATGGCCCAGGCCATGCGACCAAATCCGCTCCAGCAAATCACAGAGACCCCCTACAAGCATGTTTTCCTCCGTGTGAAAGCTGTCCAGCGTCCCCGCATGTCCCCACTCCACAGCTTCGGATCCCATCTTCTCCAAAACGATACGGCGCGTCTTCTGCTTGCACTCCTCCAGGAGCTGCTGCACAAAGTTCCAGTTCATCTCCGCGATGGCCGCAGGGCTCGAGGAGGAGTTGAGGATCTCGGAGGGGACGACGCTCGGAACACTGGATATCTCCGTAGAGGTTTGCGAGGAAATCCCACGAAATATCACGGCGGACTTCCCAGACTTACTTGGGGTGAAGTGATCCGGCTCAAAGAGAGGAAAGACCCCCGGGCTCCCCCCACCCTCAATATATCCCCCACGTTGACGACGATTGTAATTATTATTGTTATTATTATTATGATTGCTGTTATGATTAATGTTTCCGTTCTCGGAGTTTCGATAGAGTAAGCTGTTTGTCTTGAATGTCTTTGGAGGGGAGATGGTGAGCTCAATTTTCCTGTAGCGTGCCAGTAGCTTCTTTTGTGACTCGGGTATGTAGGTACACTTTTCGTAGGTGGGGGTTCTTTGAATGCACTCCTTGAACTTGGCCTTCATCTTCTTGATGCGAGCCTGGAAGGGATTTTTCTTCTTCTGACTGCTGCCGATCTCCTCGATGAAATTGTAGAAGGTCTGCGTTTCCATGAAGGAGCTGAGGAAGGGGAAATGGGAGGCCAGCTGGTCCGAGAGAAAGGAGATCTTATCAAAGTTCTGGGTGGAGCAGGAAGAATTTTGGGCAAGCTCCATTTCGCTTTGGGAAATGACGAAGCTCTCGTAGGAGAGGAATATTTGGACAAAGCGGTTCACAAAGACTTCTCGGAGAGCGTTGTTGAGTTTGAGTTTGTCAAAGTGGGTGTTATTGGACTTGCTGGACTTCTTGGAAGAGGTGGTTCTGGAGGAAGAGGAGAATGATGGAGGCGGATGATGCACTGAGGATCCAGAGGAGAGACTCTCAAATTTGTGTATCATTTTCTCCAGCTGGCCGAGGGACTCATCCATGTCGGAGAATTCTTTCTCTCGCTTCTGACTGCTGAAGGCTTCGATGTTGGGTGCAGTTTCTGAAAGCTCCTTGGCATGCTCTGAAAAGAAGAGGACAAAATTAACGATCAATAGGAATATACCTATTTTAATGTAATAGACTGGATTATCAATTTTAACTATGATAAATATTTTTCTCCAAGATTTACTTCATTTAAAATTTCAGCTTCTAACAAAAACTACACTATCTCTATCGTAAAATTACTAGAAATTTGATGAATTAAAGGAGATCTACAGAAGACATTAATAAATTTAGAAATAAGCATCTTAAAATAAGAACGCACAATAATTACTTCAATGAAATAAATGAATTTATTACAAATATAATACCTAAGCTAGAGATTGATATCATGTATTTTGTGAGATAGATATCCCTTGTGGTATATTTTTGCAACCGAATACCAATATATTTTCTATTATACCATTGCATAATTTGAATGGATCAATAACTCTGGACTGTAAAGGAGCAGAAACATTTTTATAAGAATCTTGATTGCTAGAAAGTAAGATTTGTGAAATATCTACCGATTGAATATAATTTACTAATTATATGGGGCGGTATATGCTTTTACTAATTAATACACACTCAGATATAATTTAATTTAACCATAAAACGGATCCTTTAAAAAATTTATGTTGGCGAAAATTTAATAATTTAACATTTACTATTTTTTTTTCTCGACTCCTGAACATTTATTTACATAATATGTATACGAAAAAACTGAGTATATTTGTTAATATTTATAAATAGTGATGTTATACATTAGCAGGTGAGTGATGACTCGGTTAAAGCACACAATTTCATATACTGCATAGATAATCTTATAAGATGTTTGAGGATATTAGGCAAAATGGTCAAAATAGCCAAAGGAAAATAATTCAGAAAAAAATTAAGGCATCGCAATATTATAAACCACTTCGACCTTAAATGAGTAAATTTTATATAAATTTATTGCATTAAAATTATACAATTTTGGTGATTAATTGATTATTTCTATTTTATGAAGTGTTATATTTTTGAGTGGGCAATAATAAAGGTCAAATCATTAAGTGCTATGGTTCACCATACTTTATTTTTGTTTTTTGAATATGAGGTATTTTAGTAGTTCTCTTTTGTGAAACTCAATAACTTTAGTTGTATTAATTTATTTCTTAAACCGGTCACAAAAGACATTACTTCTTTAAAAATCCAAGGTATTTTTTCATTATGTATTTTTTTGTGTGAAGATGCTATCCTTGAAAGTATTATAATTTGGTGGATGGTTGTAACACAGCTGGGGAATTCTGACCGGGCAAAGTCTCTGAGAGATGCCAAGAGAATTGCCATGGAGATAGCATATCAAAGTTGTGTATAACATATGTATTAAATATTATTTATTTTTTCCAAGAAGTTGTAATGAAAAAAATAAATTATCATGAGTCATATATATATATATATATATATATATCTGATAACAAGCTTTCTAATATCGACAAAGTGAATACATGGCAACATCTTTTAAAAGCCTATAAACCAATAACTTATTTTTGATCGCATTAAATGAACATATTGAATCCTATGTGAACTATCTACTTATATGACTCTCTGCATACACAAACACACACGATTGTTGAATAAATATAAAAATATAAGCGATTTGATTGCCCGTAAGAAAGAAAGAATTTCGTTCAATAAACACATAAACAGCATTCAAGAACAAAAAAAATAACATCACATTTTTTAAATGCCTTAAAAATATATCATCTAAGAAAACTTTATGAGGCAAATTATAAAATACAATTATAGACACATCATTATATAATGTGGTAATCATTAATAATTTTTACCTTTATTTAAAAAATCATTTTCAAGAAATTGACAATATTTGGAGCACATTTTACTTTTATTACAAAAAAACAACAACTTTGATATGAAAGACAAGGATCAACTTTATGTGACAGATACTTAAAGTTTTATACTTATTAATAACTACCTTTACTAGCAGTTAAAAAAACTTAATAGCATCCCATTATTAATTATACTATTAATTAAAAGTGAAGTTGTACAATTTAATAAATATTCATATTTAAAAATAAAAAATAAGCTTTCCAAGACATTTACACTGAAAAGCCTTTTTTTGGCACATTTAAAGGGGTTTCATTACGAGAGCTAATATTTTATTTAAAATAGATATTGACAATTTCTTTTATTTATTTTAAAATACATTCAAGTTAATTTATGAATGAAATTGGATGTCGTTTAGGGACCACCACGTATCAGATTTACAAACTCCAATCGTTGAACTCAAATTGTCTGAAACTGCAGCAATTTCCCGTTGAATATTTGTTCTAAGCTCTTCTAAAGTCGACGGATTATTGGTGTTGACTTTTAGAGACAATAAAGAATATGTCGTTGTTCTCGAAGCCTTTACACGTAAAATGCAAGCGACTCAATTGAAAAATCCTTTATTTCAAAGTGAAATTATACCAAATGAAAGCGATTCATCACTTTTATGTACTTGACAATGACAAAGACTTGACAAAAATACTTTAGGAGTCTTTTATTAAGTCAACATTCGCATAAAATATATGTTATTTCTCAGGCGTTTGGATTATATTTTTATATCTCCACTATTATTATGGATAAAAAAAATATGAGGCACAACATATGAAGTGGTCTAAGACATTTGATAGCTTAAATAAATATTTACAATTAATACCATCACCCCACGCGTATCTGATCGTGTTATTTTGTTTATTTAAAATTATTTAATTATTTAGGCCCTTTAGGATTATCGAAGGTAAAATAATATTGTACCCTAATATTTTCTCTATAAACAAGCTTCAGAACCTCTTCAGATAGAAAAAAGCTCGATATCTTCAAAAATGAAAGCAATGCGAAGACCTTTGTTGCCCAAATACAAGTTTTATGAATTAAAAACCTCACAAAAAAGGAATGTGTTTAAATATCAAATGTTGTCTTATATATAAAAACCTCACTGATATCTTATTAAAAATCCAAATGAATGTAATTCTCTTTGACAAGGCCCTTACCTTTCAACAGGTCAATCCCTTCGGATCCTCCGTACTCCACCATGATTTTCTTGATTTCCTCAATGAGCTCCGCCTCACAGGGAAACTTGGGCAGCTCCTCCGGTAGCTCCAGCTCACCACTATCAATATCCAGAATGGCCACGGTCCCACTCCGTTTGTAGAGCTCATAGTCATGCGTGCGCCGAAGCAGCCCCATGATATAGGGCACAGGGGCATCCAAGAAGTTCTCCAGAGAAGGTGGGAGGATGGGCACATAGACATGTGGCCACTTGAAGGGATAGCAGAGCGCCGTCATGCTCTCACACACGAGCATGAGCTTGTTAAAGTCCGAGGAGAAGACGAGGGTCTGATGCTCCAGGAGGACACAAACCCATAGTTTGAGGGCATTCGCGATCCCCAGGATGTCGAAAAAGTCAAAGAGATTGTAGTCAAAGATGGGAAGCTCTTCGGGTTCCCGAGGGAGACTCAAGGTGATGACTTCACCCAGGCTCCAAAAGCGAACGGCATGCCCGGGAGAGGGCAGAGGGATGTCAATAGAAGGTTGTAGAGGAATCCCTCCAGCACAGAAATGTCGTGATCCACTCGGTGGACGTAGCGGTAGATGGAGAGAAGCACTTGCTGTGCGATGGAGACTAAGGGTTGAGAGGATATGATGGATAAGCTCTTTGAGGCGTAGAGGCTGTCCTTGGAGGCATCATAGGTAGCCCGCTGAGGTCTAGGGTTGAGCTCGATCGGAGTCGCTGGTTGTAGTGCCGTGGAAGACTTCGGCTCCTCTCTGAAGGCGCCATTCGGGATCCGCCGTTGGCGTATACCTTGGGCCTCTCAGTGGTTCGTCTGGATCCCTCTGCGGAAACGGCGTGCATGGCCTGAAGCGTCGTGAGGGCTTGACAAATGTCCGGATCCGATACGCGCTCGTAGTAGACCAGGGAGAATCCATGCAACCGAGAGCCGTCCTCCAGAGTGAGTCCAAAGGGATGAAAGGCCGGAGCCAGGGAGAGGAGCTCTCTCTCCGTGCAGAACTTGAGGCCTGTGGGCAGTGTGAGGTGCGAGAGGCCTTCTAGGTTGGACTCGCACCAGTAAGAGGACTCGGGGTAGCGACGGAGAATGCGCGGCTTGTAAGAGCGCTCCAGGGGGCTCACAAGGGAGTAGCCAGACTCGATCCATTCCAGATCCGCATTGCACTCCAGCCCCGATATGAGGAAGTAGCGCACGAAGTTCTCCATGAGAGCTGCTATGAGCCTCTCTCTATGTCTCACTCACTCCCCCTCTGAGTGAAGGAGATCGATAATGGGCTGCTTCTGACGTCAGAGAGAGACACTTCTTTGACACTTCTTCTCAAAAGAGCCTCAAGACCTCACAGAGGGAGAGGGAGGACGATGGAGAAATTGACGTCATCTGAGGAATGAACTCTACGGAGCAGAGAAAAATGAGCATATAAGTATGCAGATTCGCATTACTTCTTAAACATGATTAACTTAATCTGATTAATTTACATGAAGGAAATGAAGATACTTGAAGAACTTCCCTTTTGTTAAGCAAAGCAAAGGATTAATACACTACTAGTACTTACTGGGAATATAGGGTCACTTTCATATATTGTGAAATATATTGGACACCGTGTTTCATAAATAATGCATTCAAGTATCGAAGATATTAAATGCGAAGCTCTAATACATCAATAATATGTTTCACTAAGACTGTTAATTAGTGAATTATTTTGCTGATACATTACTTATGCTCTTAAAATAATAGATATTCCAGGATCCATAGATTGGCACACTGTATTCACTTCACAAAAATATAAATGAATTCCCCGTGTTGTGAAATTATATTATTCTATTTCTTGTGTTCCTCAGAAAACTGCCGTCATAGATAATGATGCACATCTCAATCATATTAATTAAGATTTAAAAATAAAGTTGATACACATAAGTACTCAATTATATTCCAACAAAGCAATTTGATCACGATGACTGCTAAAACGAACTAAATTCGACAAAAAAATCACATAGCAATTATTTTATGGGAATAAAAATACAGCGATATTATATACATAAATATCATCAGCTTCATAGTAACTCATCTTTCTTGTCTGTATTTATCCAAAAACTTGTTTTTTGTGTGTCTATAAAATGTCATTCAAGAAATGTTTTGCGTGAACGATGAAAGTTTCGAGCTCCAAGTTGTAGATTGAAAAATAACGGTCTTTAAGTCTTTATAAAAATAATTTATATCGTTCCTCAAAATCCACTATTTGGGTCAACCTCTATGTCATAGTTTGTAATATGAAAAGTATCATTGATATTTTCTCACGGTGACACGATATCTTCGTATTGTAATACTATAAAAATAGCTTTGAGCTTGCATATCATATTATGACCTTAGCTTCTAGCTCAATAATTTTAAATTAGTTTAATATTCTTATTCCTTGAAATTCATAAAACTCTAACCAAAACGTTCTACTTATCGTTACACCTACACCTTAAGACCTACTTTCTCTGTTGTTGGGTCCCTCATATACACAAAAAGTTTGCGTTGGTTTGGACCTAAAAGAATCCCCTGCCTTAGAAGGCGAGGACTGAGGGCTTTGGATTAATGAGAGCGATAAATACGGATATTTTATCCCCAGTCAGGCTTTGGTAAAATTTGCAAATATTAATAGGGTCCCTCTCATTCCTAATAAAGGTTGGCGGTAGGTTTCGACACCCAAAAATAGACTAAATCGACAGGTGGACATGAGGACTTGGGCTGAATTTGGATGAAAAATAGGGTCCCTTGTAGGGTTTGGCGGTAGGTTTCAGCACTAAATAATAGCCTATATAGTCAGGCAGAACCCGAGGGCTTGGGGTATTTAATATTGTAAATTAGGGTTCCCCTCATTTGTAATTAGGGTTGGCGGTGGTTTCAGCCCTAAATAAAGCCTATATCAGCAGGCGGACCCTAGGGCTTGGGGTGTATGATATTGAAAGTAAGGACTCCTTTTATACCTAACTAGAGTTGGCGGTGGGTTTCAACCCTAAATAAAAGCCTATATCAGCAGGCGGGACCCGAGGGCTTGGGGTGTATGATATTGAAATTAAGGACTCCTTTTATACCTAACCAGAGTTGGCGGTGGGTTTCAACCCTAAATAAAAGCCTATATCAACAGGCGAGGGCTTGGGGTGTATGATATTGAAATTAGGGTTCCTCTTATACCTAACTAGATTTGCCGTGGGTTTCAATACCAAAAGCCATATCGACATGCAGGGCCCGAGGGCTTTTCTTTTCGATAAAATCCTCCATAAATAACGAAAAAGGTGTTCTGTGTATTTGGGTCTAATGGAATACCCTGTCTTAAATATCAATATTAACGTGCATTTTTAATTTTATCAATCAGCAGGATTATGTCCATTGGGTGACGTCACATACATTCACAGTTCATTAATTTTCATCAAAAATGCCTATCGAATATTTTTTTCACGAAAGTAATATGTAACTAGGATATTACATTTTACTTATTACTTGAAAGTAATATCAAATATGTTTGTTCTCTCTAGTTAGTGCGCAGTATATAACTAAGTAATATATTACTCGCACGCACGTTAGGGAACAACACTGGTTATATGTGACATATTTACGTGTTTTTTTAAAGACTTGTCATTGTCAGAAATAATCCGATTGGTTTTGTTATGAATTGAATTCATATTGTTTGATATACTTGGAATTATATGCTGAGTTTGATTTCTATATCGTTTATTACAATTGCTTTTAAATGCTTTATTGTCTTATTGGTGTTGCAAGCTATAACAATTCATTTTTGAAATCCTTGATATAAATATTTTATTCAACCATTTACACAAATGATGTATTATGTCTTAAAGAGCTTATTTAAAGTTGATATTTGTGTAATTCTGATACTTTCTACGATTTATTAAAATAAATTTTATAACAAATATATTTAAGGATGTGGCATCTTTATAATTGCCTTTAAATATCTGGGAACCTAATTACAAATGTCTAATTAACAAACCACAATTTCATTTTATGAAATTGAAGTAATAAAGTTTCATCGGAAGGAGCTCAATTATAAAATATTCAGTAGGTCCTAATGCGTTTTTTTTATATTAAAGATAAATATGAATGAAATATTTAAAAAATAGAAGAGATTAACTAAGTTTTACTGTATAAATGTCCTATTTTATTAGTAGCATAGCTATACTTCTGTGTTTTAAAATTAAAATATATATTGAAGACAGATCTTTTCAAATTTAAATATTTCCTTATTCTAAGCAAGTATAGCATTTTCTATTTTCTTTTATATCATTGATCTGCCTTTTAAAATTTAAAAGTCCAGTTTTTAAAGGGCCACTCTGACGTCTTCCCTTCAGCAGAGGTTGCGTGCCCTAGGATGACGTCATTCATGCTATTGAGCCTTTCTTTCTTCTCCCTTCATATGGAGTTCCCCGCGAAATCATCCCAACATGAGACGCAAATCCACATTGTCTAACCCGAACTCCTCCTCCCCTCAAGACGAAGAGAAGCAGCATCCCTTTGCATCCGTTTTGAACGATTTAAAGAGTCTGTTTACCTATATAAGTCCCTTTTTCAGCTTATTATCTTCTCCTCCCTTTCAGATCTTCTTGAGACGACCCTTCTTCGCGGGGAGTCCAATTCCGCGCTTCTCCTGGGTCCGCGGGGTATTGGAAAGACGCGGCTGGCTCGGGAGGCGCTTGGATGCTTCGCGGGTCCCTCATCCGGGGAACTGAGCGGGGAGGGCCTCCTCGTTGATCTCCACGGCCTCCTTCAAACGGACGATCGAAATGCACTCAAGGAAATCACGAGGCAGCTCCGACTCGAGAATGTCGTTGGGGAGAAGGTCTTTGGGTCCTTTGCGGAGCACTTGGAGTTCCTTCTCCAGTCCCTCAAATCCGGGGGAAGGACCAAGTCCAAGCCCATTGTCTTCCTATTGGATGTAAGAGTTGGATTTGAGAAAAAATGAGAGCATCGCAGGATGGGATTATTAGATGAGATATATTCATGACTCAAGTAGACTTCAAAAGAGTAGGAAAGTGTTTTTATAGATTGGATCATTTTGTCTGAGTTTTCAAACAAATACAAGTCAAAAATGTGCATCAAAATAAATAGAAATACTTAAAATATCTTTAAAAAATACCGTTTTAAATTATTTTGTTTAATTGCTCTTTTTTTACTTATATCTGATGTACTTTTTAGCTGTATTTTAAAATGATATCCTAAAATGAGAATGTAACTGACACACTGTTGAACGTGAAGCCCTATCCGTAGCCGTGCTAAATATAAAAATGGGCATTAAACAATTACTACATAATCGTATAATACTGGTGAGTCCCTCTTTTTAAAAGTCAATAATTGGCCAAGGGATTGCATTATGTTCTATATATGTACCTACCAACTTATATACCAAAAGGATCTGGTATGTCTTCTGGCAATATAAGTGTTAATTCCTAATATTCTATAAAAAATGAATTCTGAACATTAGACATGATTTTAATTTTTTAGCCTATTTATACCATAGTTATTGATCAAGGAATAAGCCGAGACACAAATGAGAAGAGTTTTCCATAACAAAATAAATATTTCTATGTACTATAAGTAATATTTTATATAAAATGACTCTTTAAGTCAATAACATTATTGCGTTTCCATAAAACATATACATATATGGAAAGAAGGTATTGTAGTTATAAAAATATTTTATAACTACAATGGATATATTTGAATCGGTTCAAGTTGTTATTTAACTCATTTTTGTTGGATCCTAAATTTAAAAAATAAAATATGTGAGTTTCATATCATTTTTTTTCTTTTTAATTTTACTTCCAAAACTGCATTAATAAATTTATTCTATTCTTTTTTTTTGCATTCAACAATTAAATTTCGAAAATAAAATTATAGTTAAGGATTATCTGCAGGCTTTTCAATCCTTCTTTAGATATTTAAAAATGTAATTTTATAACTGTGGATCTTAAAGACTAAGTACATATCAACAGGCTCAAAACTCAAGCAAAATTATTGAGTATATATATATATATATATATATATATATATATATATATATATATATATATATATATATATATATATATATGTGTGTTGTGTATTTACAATTTTGAAAGAGTTTTAATTTTAAAACGTTCATCAAGATCCTCAACATCAGCATTTACTCCGAATAATTTAAAATATCAACTCTAAAAATATAAGCTTCATAATTCAAACTTGATACGAAAATGAACATTTTCAAGCCCAACATTATATATTTTTCAAAGACCCATTCATCAATATGGCCTTGATTATATTTATTTGCAGGAGTTCGACTTATTCGCCGGTCATCACAATCAAACCCTTCTCTACAACTTATTTGACGTGGCTCAGTCCAAGGCCGCCCCTATCTGCGTGATAGGTCTTAGCTGTCAGTTGGATGTCATTGAGAGGCTTGAGAAGCGCGTTCGCTCCCGTTTCAGCCATCGCCAGCTCTACATGCATAACTTGGATTCTTTCAGCGAGTATAAGAAGGTAGCGGAGAGCATGTTGTCTTCTCGAGGGCTCTCTCTCTCTAATAGCGACCCATCTTCTGCCGCAGAGGTCGATAAAATGCTTTTGTCCGTTTACGAACTTAGAAGGGATCTGGGATACCTTTCACAGGTCATTGCTCTGGCTCAAATCTTTGATAAAGAGGATTTTACGAAGGGTAAGACAATATCATGTTTTTACTTGAGAGCAAGCCTAGATCTAAAAGGTGTTTCGTGACAAATGAAATAAATGTCTATCAATGACCCCAAATCTTAGTTGTGAGTTGCTTTCTAATCATACAGATAATAAGTGGTCATAACTTTCTACAAGTCATTGTTAAGTAATTCTTTAATTTCAACAACAACAAAATAAATTTAGGAATCGACCTGGCAAATTAAATTGAAGTCTATTTAGGCGTTGAAATAAAAACTTAATGTAAACAATATACTTTTGATAGTGGGACTTTGGTGGAGGTATCAAATTATATATTTTTCAAATTGATGTCATTGGCTAAAAAGAAAATAAACTACCAGAAGAATTACTCAGGTTTTATGCCAGATTTTTAAAAATATTTGTCGTTTTTTGAATGCATTGACATACAGGAGAGGAATAAAGATATGGACTCCAGTCTCTAAATTATTAAATTTGTATTGTGTTTAATTATATTCCCTACAATTGTACTTTTGGATATCTCTTGAGTCTCGGCTGCTATTAAAAGATATATATATTTCTTTTTTTCAAATATGGTTCATCCAAGATTTAAATGCTAATAAAGCTATGTATTCCATTATTCACCATTTTCTTTTTCCTTCAGGCCTGGAAATGAGCCTCAAACACTTGAACGTGGACATGGAGGCCGATACAATTTCTGGCCTCACACTCCTGGAAGTCTCCCTCCTCATTGCTTGCAAGCACATCTCCTTCCTCTACGAGTCCAGCCCTTCAACTTCGAAATGGTCTACCATGAGTTCTCCAAGTTCGTGAACCGGCGAACCTCAAACGTCCTCAAATACGAGAAGCCCATCGTGGCCAAGGCCTTTGAAAGCCTCATCAGCCACGAACTCCTCACACCAACAGATAAAATATCCAAGGTTCAAAAGGAGTACCGCCTCTACGCACTTCAAGTCACGCCCCAGCAAATCATCGGAGTGACTAAAGCTGACAAGGGACTTCCCCTAGATCTCAAGGAATGGGCAGTCTCCGAGCTACACTGAGAGAGTGTTGTTTTTAAATAAATACCTTAAATTGTAACTTTACTGCTCACAGTCACATATATGAGTTGATGGTCGTAGGTGGTAATTGTATCTTACCTTCTTCCAATACTTGTATTTTTATTTTTTGTCATGGTCGTGTGCCTACTTCTTTTTCTTTCCCCCAAAAGAAGGAGAAAAAAACGGGCAGGACGCGTTCCAGGTTAAGGTTTTTGTCAAGCTTTTTTGATTCTCTTTTTATATGTATATCTTAGTGTGCCTTGGATTATAGATAATAATATTATTAATAGACCGTTTTTAGTTACATATTAACATCTGTGTTCATGAACACTGAGAATCCAGGGAAGGATGGCAAGGATTCGTCGTCTAGGGCCTCTCTGGGCGGGAGTGCTGTTTCTTGGCTGCATCCTCATCGACTCTGCTCTTGGGAATAATGGTATTCACTCAGGAGATGAGGAGCTGAATCCATTAACCTTGACTTGGAATCAGGTGACTACTCATTTGTTCATTCAGAACAATTTTCATTTTTTTGGGAGGATAATCCTGCATGGGAATATTTCTGGAAGGCTCTTCACCCATTTTGTCCTCCGAACGCCATATTGAAATTGGCTCCTCTTGGATTTTGCAAATAAAGAAACTCAATGTGGTGATGATGGACAAGAGCATCATCCCCTTGTTTTGTTGTTTATTTAGCTTGATGTCTCCAAAGGCCTTAGGTTTGATTCTGTTTGGCAAATGAAAGACGACAAAAACTTAATATATAAAGTAAAAGTCCAGACATAGTTAATTATGAGTCTATAAGAGTCTTATATAAAAATAAAACGCAAAAAAACATTGTAAAACTGCTAAATGGAGATATCTTATTTAAAATAAATGAAATAAAACTCTTCTCATAAATATTTGTATTAGTTATGCGGCGATATATTTAAATTATTTTTGTAAAGAGCTTAATATATATCCATGTCATGGCTGTATAACAAATAGAGGACAAACTTCTATTGTGTGTGTGTAAAAATAAATACGTTGATGACATCATTTTAATATCTACCTACGCTTTTTGATTCCATGGATAATCAAAGACTCGAGTTAACGTTATCAAAGTAACACACACACACATTCAATTGCGTTTTTTAGGGCTTCCTTTAAAACAAACATCCTTAGTTCTGGAGGCGTCTTCGACTCTCAATGTTGAGGGCACCGGTGGTTCGACCCCCCGCCCCCTAAGAGGTTCATCAACCTCATAGTAAATAGTAGTCCGGATTCAATGGATTAATTTTAATGCCATAATATTGGTTCATATTCATACAGATACTTCAATTTCATCGGGTCAAATAGGCAAAAAGGCTTGGATTTCAAGTTGTTGCCCTTGCATTATATGAAATAATTTAAAAGTAAACGTACCACGGGAATAAGATTAAAAAGCTGTTAAATATTAGCATTTTAAACTATAATCTCGTATTGTCTTCCTCAATTTTAATGCGAATAATTTTACTTGTGTGTGTCCTATAACTGATGTATAATTACTTACAAAAATACATCAAATATAAAATATTCCACATATGTTTTCAAGATCCATGAATGGGCTCCCTTATTTGAATAGATTCAAGTCATTTATAAAATATAATTCTGTTAAGACAGTATTTTATTAAATATATATTTCAGTTCTTAAAATTCCAAAGTAATTGCGTTAAAAAACATAAATAGACATTGTAGTCTAAAATTAATACTTTGGAGAAGAACGGCAACAAATAAAACATATAATAAAAATTAATCAAACATAAAATGGCACAATAAATACTTTAAAAAACGCTTCTCCATATTTTAAATAATAAATCACTTTGAATATTTCAAAACCCGACGCAAAATCTTTAAATGAGATAGGGAACTTGATGGGAAGTATAAGACCTCCTCTGAAGCAAAAATATGGCTGCAGCTGATAGCAAAATAGCTCGTAGGTCTGTTGGCTTCACACACTCTCGCTTCATTAAAGAGCTGGCAATCCGTGCTTTGGCGTTCAACAAAGCAAAGTCCACGGCCTTAGAGTTGTCGGAACGACGTCCTTTTCTTTTTTGAAGCCCAAAAAGCACAACTGTCTTTTTATATATTGTTCATTTGTGAGCTTATATAAGTTGAAATCTCCGGCGAAAAAGATAGATATTTCATATGAGAATAAAGCGACTTTTATCTGAACTAAAAACAGCCTTCCGCAAGTAGTTATGATTCGGTTGCTGCAGCCTCGTGTTGGTGGGGGCCTCAAGTATCATAATGCACAGGTTTTGCTTGAAAGGCAATCGATTATAGTTTTTAAACAAAATATGCATACAAATATACTTGCTTGCATTCGTTTTGCACCGTATTTGTTCTTTGCTTTAATTCAACATAGGGAAATACTTTTATTGTTATTACCAGTGGTAGGCATTGTAATTAAGTAATTAAAATGTAATGCACAGGTTCAAAAATGTATCTACGTGTGTGTGAGTGCAGAACCCCCTTTCTTGTTGTTAGAGAATGATGAATGGAGAGCTGGGACCTCTTATTATTAATTGGTTTTCAGCATGTTGGAACAAATAGTGAAGTTATGCGCTGTGGATTGCATGGTAATTGGTTTAAAGGGGGTTGTTTGATGGCTGCGGATGTGTAGAACGACTATCACGGCTCCTCAAGGGATTGATTAAAATCAAGATCATAGACAGTCGGGTTTCTTTCATTGAATGTTGAACCATTCTAGAAAATAAAGGAACAATTATATATAACATAAATATTCACTTTTGATGAAAAAAAATACTCGTTTTTATATACATAAATATTACAGGATAATTGATCGGGATTTCAACATAAAAATAATTTTTTTTTTTTTGCAAATTAAAATCGATTATTTTTTTTCTTTCTGTTTATGTACATATAAGTTGTAATAGATTTATGGACCAATAATATAACAATAATATCTTGGAAGTCGGTTGACCTTGCTATTGAGTTCTTAATCACTCATTAAGCTGCAAATAATAATTAAAAATTTGGTTATCAAAATGAAATTATTTATATATATATATATATGCATTTTGGACAAACATGGATTTCGCAATTTATATACAATTGAAATTTAAGGCAGCTTAATATAATAAACATCTTAAGCCGTTTCTATTCAAATTAACTCTAATAGTGAGTGTCCTAGTAACTTGTATGTTACAGTGCTAATCTCGCTGGGTCTACCTACACTATGTACATCTTCCTCATATTGTTTATTACAAATTGTATCATTTAACAAATATTTTTTTCTAATGTACATGCCAATGTTTGGTATTGAACCTTATGCTACTTGTAAAATAAAACATTTGTTTATATATTTAGAAATCTGAGATATCATACTATTCCATTTTAGGCTGTTTTTGTAAGGAGGGAGCAACCAGTTTATAATCGGTAGATCGGTACAACTGGAAATACATTTTTGCTACTGATTATTCTTTCATATGAGTAAAACGTAAGCTGTACTAAAATCAATAAAGAGCAATTTAGTTCATTGTAAGAGTATTCTACTCTTAATGTCGAGGGCATAGTTTCGACTCCTTCCGAGAGAGAGGAACGCAATATTGTCCAATCTCATTGAAAAAACTATTTTTGGTTCAATCACCTAATTTCAATGTTATAATGCTTATTCATACAGATGCGATTCCATCGAACCAAAACAGAACCCCCCTAAAAAAAACATAATTTGTATTTATAGATTAACAAGTGAACGCACTTTTTCACGTCAGAAACTTGATTAGTTAATTTCTGTAGTGTAAGTTAATTTTTTCAGCATTTACCAAAACTCTCCCTCTGATCGGTAGATAAAAAATCTATGGAGTGCACAATACTTGCTTACGGCGCCTGATACCGGATG
Source organism: Caligus rogercresseyi (assembly GCA_013387185.1). NCBI lineage: Eukaryota > Metazoa > Arthropoda > Copepoda > Siphonostomatoida > Caligidae > Caligus > Caligus rogercresseyi. The sequence continues at coordinate 4,147,377 of CP045896.1, forward strand.
TAGATTTGTTATTTGCCAAATCCCAGGACTGCGTTTTGGTATTTGTAATTATTCAAGAGGAAAGTCATCATGGATATGAAAAGGAATTAGTTCATGAACCTTAGGTTTAATTAAATAAACCTAAATTTTTCCTTTTTGTGTCTAATTTTTTTCTTCATTATAAACCTATTGAGTATTAACAATATCATCGACGTAAATAACTGCATATTGCAACACACTATTTGGATGTGAAATGCATCTATTTGAACACGGCTTATTAAATAAGTACATTTTCAAAAGATATAAGGGAAATCATCTTTTTTGTCAATGAAATGAATGTTAGTTATTAGCATATGCCCATTGTAGAATTAGGATATGTAGTAATCAAGAATGTATTTTCAAAATAAATACAGAATACATTGCAAAGTTATAAATGTAACATGGTTTTGTTTGGATAGCTTTCACAAAATATAGTTATTTCTCGGTCTGTAAATTGAACTCTAAGAAGAAACACATAGAGATGTCATTTTAAGTTTATGATGAATAAAAAAAAATTGTCAAATGACCTCAATGTACCTTAAAAATAAAATATTATGACAATAAATTGGCGCAAACCTAATATTGGACAACTTAAATGTTTATGATCCTTGCATTTGCAACTGTGGGCGGAGACAGTAAAATATTGCCGTTGAGTTCAAAATGTATGTCTATTAAACTGCAAAACTTTGAAATATACAATAGGTATATACTTTTGGATATATATCTTAGTAATCCATAAAACTAGGTAGCAACTTGATTTTTTTGGGTCCAAAAGATTAGGTAAATATTACTTTAAGGGTCACGATGGCCAGAAATATATCAGATTATTAACAATGAGTACTCATTCATAGATTAACAAGATTATAATTTGCAGAGTTGAACCATAGAAATATAAAGACATAGATAACTTATTGGATTCTTCAGAGAAGTACGTTATTGTGCCCAATATAAACATATAATCTTTCTATCTCTATGACCAATTTACGATGACGTAATACAAATTATTTTGTTAATATTGGGCGCAGGCGACAGCTAAACAATGTTTATCCGCTGTTGAAGGGAATAAGTTCTCTATATCTCTATATATTGAACACAACAACCCAGTTTTTCGCTCACGGACGAGATACTTACAAAGAAGGGCTTAGATGATGATTTCGAACCTCCAAATATTTTTTGAGAAAAGAAACGGTAAATAACAGTGGTTGCCGCGTGCGATTAAATGAACGATAAACGATAATTATCGCTGAGGTCAAACCTTTTATCGTATATCGCACAGTTTTCTAATATTATCGCTCATTCACTTACCGTTAGTCCCAAAAAATGAAGAACGATAAACGATAAATTCAAAGAGGACTTTTGTAAAAATTCAAAAATGTGCACGGCGGCAATAGTCACAACAGCCCACCTGACGTTTTCAGACCAGTTCAAGCTGAGAATATATATAGGATAGAGACTAGAAGGAGCAACACTGGCTTGCAAGTGAACCCTGAAAATACCCCTTATGAGAACTGCCAAGTGTGTGTGTAGCTGGCCAATCATAGCTGCAGTGAGACAGTCTCGCTGTAGTTCTCGAGTTAGGAGGGTGTGTGCCGCTCTCTCCCATGCACCGTCTTTGTGTTCAGTTATTATCAGGCTTGTGAGTGATCAGAAAAAATAGCGATCCGATCAAAAGTAACGATCATGAATTCTTTACTATATTGCGATATAACAAACAGGGACTTTTCCGATTAGCGATCCGATGAATTTAATTACGATAAAAAAAATAATCTATGACTATGCTGCCGTGGAGCGCATGTTCAGCACTGCTGGTGACGTCCTCAGGCCCAAGCGTGCAAGCATGACCAGCGACAGGTTTGAGAAGCTGGTCTTCACCAAGGGAAATATGCAGCTCCTGGATACTGTCCTAAGGAGGGAGAGGAGGGAAGGAAAGTCCGAGTCAGAGAGAGAGAGAGAGAGAGAGACTAATGTGTAGGCCATAGACTGTTTCCAGTTCTTGTCTAGTTAAATTAATTTTCACTCTGGAAAAATAGTTTTTATGATTTTATATTTCAACTGAATAAAGGTATTTATCATTTATCGCTTTTGTTATGGCAAGTAATTTTTATCCCTATCGTTTATCGCTTACCGCAGGTTGGGTTTTGAATTTTTTTATCCTTTATCGTTTATCGCAGGTTGAGAAAAAAATAATCGTTTTATCGTTATCGCAAGTTGAAAAAAAGTTATCGCAGAAACCACTGGTAAATACAATACTCTATTTTTATATATTTTTCATACCATAATAAAAATAGGTAAATGAACGGACTTCAAATTGACATTTTAAACCTCTCTGTAAGAGTAATTCATTACGTTTTTGATTAATATTACTGCTTTCTTTAATTATAGGTGCATCATTTAGTTCGGGAGAACCTTTTTGAAATAAACGAGTTAAAAAAAGAGAATACGGCCATTCTGGGATCGCTCAAGCACTGTGTGGGCCTCGAGTCATGTCTTGGAGGAGGTGGATTGTATGATCGAAATGGTTTCTCCCGTCAAAATGACTTCAACAATTTTGATAATGGTCCAGGGGCATTGATTGCCTCCTTGAATCGACGTTTGATTTCCCTGGAGGACTATCAAAACCAGTTAGAGCGAGAAATCAACGAAAAAAAGGACATCCTCTACCGACAAAAGGTGGACAATTATAGAAAGCGACAGGGAGGACATAATCGGCAGTCTGGATGGTCCTCAGGAAATGATGGAGGTTCTCCAGAACATGGAACTGTGTCCCAAGAGTCATCCTCCACAAGTCAAGGAGGATGGTCCTCTGGCACGTCCCAAACCTCAAACACAATGGATCATTCCTCTGCAACATCTCAAACAGACCACTCTGGACGGAATTCCCAACAGGGCTGGTCATCAGGATCTCAAAATGCACGAGGATCACAAGGTCGTCAAAGTGGGAGTAGCTGGTCATCAGGATCCCAAAATGCTCGAGGATCACAAGAAGGTCAAAGTGGCAGTGGCTGGTCATCAGGATCCCAAATGCACGCGGGTCACATGAGAACCAGGGTGGTTGGTCATCACATAGTTCTCAGGGTCAAAGTTGGTCAACCTCTTCCGGATCACAGGGTACTCGTAGGCAACAGCAGGAAAACTCTGGTGGAAGACGCCAACCAACAGGAAACTCTGATGATAGAAGTCGACAAGATTGGTCTGTAAGTAGCCAGCGTGGTAGTGGTGGTCATTCTTCTGGTCAACATCAAGGAGGTGGATATTCTTCTGGTCAACAACAAGGAGGTGGATATTCTTCTGGTCAACAACAAGGAGGTGGATATTCTTCTGGTCAACAACAAGGAGGTGGATCTTCTTCTGGTCAACAACAAGGAGGTGGATCTTCTTCTGGTCAACAACAAGGAGGTGGATCTTCTTCTAGTCAACAACAAGAAGGTAGCTACTCTTCAGGCCAACAACAAGGGGGTAGCTACTCTTCTGGTCAACAGCAAGGAAGTGGTTATTCTTCTGGTCAACGACAAGGGGGTAGCTACTCTTCTGGCCAGCAACAAGGAAGAGTTCATTCTTCTGGTCAACGACAGAGAGGTGGTTATTCTTCTAACCAACAACAAGGCAGCGGCCAATCGTCTGGACAACAACAAGGAGGTAGTTACTCCTATGGTCAACAACAAGGTGGTGGCTATTCTTCTGGCCAACAACAAGGTGGGTCAACCGGCGGATCCACCGGTGGTTATCAGCACGGATTTTCATGGAATTCTGTGGTAGCTCAGAGGACGAAAATGATGATTTGCCTTACCCTGATCACATGGTAATTGGAGGAAGTGGCCGGCGGGGATCATCTTGGACATCAACCTCAACTCTTTCGCAGAGTGAGAGACGACAGGGCAGTAATAACGTGGATCAGACACAAACGGTGGGCCAACGAGGACCAACTTGGTCATCGGGTTATTCAACCTCTGGAAGAACTCAAGAAAATGAGAGACCCCTACAACCAAATTATGGCGATCAGAGTTCAGGATCCGGTAGCAGTAATGTTGGATCTAGTGGATCTTGTCTTCAACCTCATATAGTTCAACAGATCAAAGGCAAGGATACGGCAATGCTGGGGCTACAGCTTCTGAGAGCGGAAGTTCAGGGGGTGGCTCGTCTCAAGTAGTGGGAGGATCTGGAAGTTCATCCTCTGGGTCTAGTGGTTCCTCCGTAAGCAGAAGTGAGAATGTTCCTCAGGGAAAAATCCATGGAAAATACGAGGAAGGGTCCTATTGGAACTCACAGCTGCGAGGAGAGAGCCAGCGAAGCGGGGCCTCATCTAGCATTGGAGGTTTTGATTCGCATGGAGATATCCCTAAGAGTTATGAGTGGTCTCCAGACTCAGAAAATGGAATTGAAGGTGGTGGACAGTTTGGAGGCGGATCTGCAGGAGGAGGTCAATCAAGTGGAGGCCAGGGAGGTGGACAACTTAGCGGAGGCCAGGGAGGTGGACAGATCAGTGGCGGATTTGGAGGTGGGCAGTTTAACGGAGCTCAAGGAAGCGGACAATTTAATAGTGGTGGCCAAGGAGGTGGTCAGTTTAATGCAGGATATGGCCAAGGAAGTGGACAGTACATGGAGGTTATGGCGGCGGACAAGGTTCTGGACAGTTCAATGGACAAGGAGGTGGAAAGGGTCAGCCCGGAGTCACCTGGACATCCAGTTCTTCATATTCTACAGACGACTCCAATCCTGGAAAAAATGGAACAATATGGACTAAAACCTACTCTTATTCCTCAAACCAAGGGCCCAATGAAGGCATGGAAAGTCGGCGCTTCCAAAATGGCACCGCTTGGTCATCTAGCTACTCTTATTCCTCCAACGAGAACAACGGAAGTGCGGGTTCATATGGAGTTCCTGGAATGCAGCAGGGTGTATTTGCAAACGGCTCCACCTACGTAATGATTGATCCTCGTCAGCTGGGAATGAAAGGCTTTGGTGAGGGAGGAAACATTTTCAACGGCTCCGCGTGGCTAGCTTCCAACTCAGGAGGAAATAATGGCGTCATTTTGGGGCCACAGGGAGGAGGCGGAATGTACGGGTACAACTACAAATATTCCTCTTCTCAATCCTCTCAATCCAATAATCCCTACGTCCAATTCAACAACAATAATGTGAAAATGACGGTAAGTTATGTTTTTCTCAATTTATATACATCTTACTAAATTCTATTTTTGCTTTCAGCCCATAAAAAATCAAAAGTTCGGAGTTGTTCGCAGGATCGATTCAAATGATCAGGATCCCAGAGGAGTTAGCGGGAAAAAATAAAATAAAACCCTCTTTTCCAATCAACCAACAAGAGGACTTCAAGTCCACCTCACTTCCGTCATTTCCAATCGAAACCTTATAAAATGAGAAAGAGAGACTCTTTTAAAAGGGGATGAGAAATACGCCCAAATTGTCTAAATGTCATCAGAGAGTGACAAAGACCACCATTATTAAAACCCAGTAAGATTTTGATTGAAACTCGTAAAACTTCATACCATCCTTGCTGTATGGAAGCATAAACGAAAGCAATGCCTTTTTACAACACCAGAATAGCGCTTCTTCATAAATGAAATATCAGAGATTCCTTGATGTTCGTAACGGTGACAAATAAAACCGTCCTATTGTTCAATGGTAAGCGATTATTGGCTGTTTTCCTAGAATAATGATAAAAAGAGTTCAAATCAAAATAACCTTCATGGTCATAATAATGAAAATCTTTGTCCATCCTAAAATTCATGTTGTTCCTTCCGTGTGATGCAGTGTTATTGTACATAAGCAAATATTTTATAACCTATTGTATGATGTATCCTTTGCTTTACCCATAACTCCCCCCAACGAGAGGCTTTTTATTATTATAAGACTATTAACAATTTATCCATGCAGATTGCCGCTTATTAAGGTCAATAAATATAGAAGATACAAAGCAAAGTTTTAATATATTTTGTTGATAAGAAAATAAGATGGCGGACGAGTATACAGGCTGCTGAAGCTGCAGTCTAGGAACCCAGAAGGTATGGAAGGACAAAAGAGAATATACAGTGCCCAAGCTACATCCGAGAGATTGTTAGTTCTCCATTGTTGGGAAGAGATATAAATAATTAAAGAAAGAGTGAGACTTTATATATCCTCCATGAAATGGAGAAGTGCGATGAGGTCAACTTCTCCATTTCATGATAAAATCTATGATTTATTTTCTGTGTCTTTCTCCCAACTTTGGAGAGCTAACAAATATCCCGATATTCAGTGCTATCACTCGTGACGTCAGCACTCTATATTCTCTATGGAAGGGACCCTTGTTAGGCATTTTTATAAAAATGCAAATACACAACATTATTAAAAGGGGTCTTTCTTTATAAAGTGCAAAAACACAGACAGGTCACAATATTAAAAACTGGCCTCGACAGTAAGGCTTTCGTGTTCTCGGATGAGAAAGACTTACATTTGACCAAGCACATCAGCTGTAGGAACTCGAAGGACATCTCAGAGTAATCACCGAGATCAGGTTCGTGAACGGCCCAAGGCACTCAGAAAAGAGGATGATGTTGGGCGTTATCTTCTAAAATAAGTAGGTACTTCCTCTAATCTGGATTGATTAGACATCAAAAAGCTCAATAAAACCTGCCAAGAAAGATCTTCCCCATCCTGAACAACCGTGGCGGGTATGTCTCCTCCAAAGTTGGATCCTCCTGCCATACCAGTAAGGTCATCCAGTGGAACATGGAGAGACGCCTAGGTTCACCATGACTTTCTGCGCAGCCGGTACAATATAATGTTCCAAAACAACTATTACGCTACACGGCGCTGAACAACGTGGTCTTATTTACATACTCCAACATAATTTTTGGCTAAGGGACGAACAGACAACAGAAAAGTAAAGAGAGAGTGATATGTCGTATTTTAACGAACTTAATCCTCCCCTGAGCATGACAATCAGTATATCCAATATAATTAGAATAACTTTAGATTAAAGCATTATCTCATATTAGCCTTATTGTAAAAAAATATATTTTAGTGTTCTGTAAAGTCTGAGAATTCCAGATTTTCTATCTGATTCCTATCTTTTCATAAAAATACTTCCTTTTTTCGGGAATTCAATTACAGTGAAACTCAATGACTTTTAGTTGAGACATGCCAGACATGTTTCAAGTTGAAGTCCTCTAAATTTATGTAAAAGCAAGATAATATATACAAGGCAATACAGGACTGTCTCATAAAACTTGTTGAGTGTTATTAAAGCGTATTTTGGACGTGGTGTCAAACTACTATTAAGGAAAAATGTTTTTTTCTCTCTCATTTTCCGGAATACTTTTTATATTTTTTATAAAACATAACTAAATTATATACTAAAAGTATCCAACAGGAAAAGTATAATTGTTGTTTAGACGACGATGTCTCTCCAAGGCCTCTGATAATAGCACTTCCGCAAACAAGGGGACCTTCTTCTTTTGGTGGCTACAGCGTTGCATTTTTAGCAATCATGCTGGTAGTAAGCACGATGCTGATGTATCACCAGCATATAGATTTGAACTTTGTGCAAAGTCTTCTACAGGGGGTTCCTAACAAAGCATCAAATGATGGATGATATCTCAACGTGAAGAAATATTAGTTCTATAGGTATTTATTGTTCTTACAATTTAAATATATTAGCGTATGAATTAATAGAGCCCACCAGATGCCTAAGGGAACACATTTTTTTCAATAGATATGTTCTTCTGGTATTACTAACTGTTTTGCTATAGTCTTTTAAGGCTCAATAATTCTAGATTTGCACTTGTCATACTCCTACTAACGTTTGTTATAAAATAAATTACTAACAAAAGTAATCATTTAAAATTATAATAATTTTATCTCACGAAGCTATAGCCATGATTAAGGAAATAATGAAATTTCCAAATTTCATGTTTTAAAAGCTTTTATCAAATTTCTTTGACATCAAAACTTTCTTAAAGGTTCACTTTAATACTCGTTTTCATGATATATATAAATATATATATATAGGTATATATATATATATATATATATATATATATATATATATAATATTAAATATAAAACACATTTTTAAACTAATTTCTATGATGCCGTTATGAATACCGTACCTTAACCATGATGGTGTAATGCTCTTCTTTAATTTTTACAAATGAAAAAGAAAAAAGTGTCCATGCGTTTCTTCCTAATCTTCAAATACACAGCGCATATATATCACATATATATAATATAAATATATATATATATATATATGTATATATTAAGGTGATTCTTATTTCACGTTTTGCGGATTTGAGAGTCGAACTCCCCCTAGGATTTTACATTAGTGCATAGAGATCATCTTGTGAAAGTTTGAACGAAATCGAATAATGGAAAGTACCGCCAACGGGCCCAAAAGTTATTTAGTAAACTTATGTTGTAATTTTTTTTCGCCATTCGATCGTGTCTAATGTCCTTAATTTCAATGCTATTTTCAAACAATTTGCCGCAAATGTTTTGTTTTTTATGTACATCCAAAATTCAACGAGAAATTTAAGTTTGAAATAGTCATTTTTATGGAAAATACCCCAAAAATGAACATTTTGAAACTTTATTATCTCATTTGATTTTAGATGTATATAAAAAATAAAAACAGATTTGGAATCCTGCGAGTATACCTACATTTTGAAAATAGGTTGAAATTGTTTGAAAAATAGCATTGAAAACTAAGGACATTAACCCATTACTTCCATTGCGTACTTTAAAGTACGCGTTATTAACTGATTTTGTGGTATTATGCTGTTCAAATACTTTGTCTTAGAAGCTTATTTTATAAATAAAATAGATATATTTACGTGTTAATAACATTCATTATTTTATTTCATTGTACGAAAATTGATTCAGTTTGTTATAAATAGTCAAAGAATAAAGTCAATATTTCAAAATGAAAAAATCTGTACTCCCATTAAGTTCAACCATAAAAAACGTAAGTATTGTCACATTTTTAATATTTTTCTTAATTTAAGATATAGTTCCAAACTTTTTTCTAAACGAAAAAAAAAATGTCGTAATTGTAGTTTTTGTGTTCAAAATTATATTGTGGATTTTGAACGTACTTTAAAGTACGCAATGGAAAATGACCTGAAAATTTGTGTTTGTTTATTATACATATTATATCGTTATAAATCTCTTTTTGGGACATTCAGAGCTTCTAGACTTAGCACAATTGAAATTTTGGATTTACTTGAAGACTACCCTCCAAACAATCCAACGGATATTGTGATTTTCCTCCTCTTGAGACAAACGATTAAAGTGATGAGGACGATGAAGTGGAAGAAATTGGTGGAGCCGTCGATGTAAATTCGGTTGCTAAGAAAATTATTTGTCAGCCAGCAGAACTGCAAAGTTAATGAAGATGATGAAGACGAAGAATCTGATGATGAAGAAAACCATTTAATTTTACTGGAACTATAAAAAGAAGAAAGAAAGACATAAAAAATCTCAAAATCTCTGAAGGACCAATTACTTCGTATTAAAAAACTAGATAGGATACAATCCATAAAAATCAGATTAGTTCGAAGATTAAATTCGATTCAAACCTTCATTCGAATCTTGAAAATATTCACGTAGACTTAGATGATTATTGATTATCTTAAGCTTTTCATTAAGACGAAATATGTGATAAGATATTAGAAGAAACGAAAAAAGTGGCAATGAAAAACAATGACATCGATTTTGCTCTCTCTATAGACATCAATATGATTAGGGCAAGTCATGCTTGTGCCTTTTTGAGTGACTATATGACAGCATCTTCCAAAATAATGTATTGGGAAACGAGGGAAGATACATGCAACAACTTTGTAAAAAAATGTATCTCCAGATCGAATCATGAAAAATTCATACGATACACTTCGAAAGTATTCCAAATCCTAAAAAATCCATTTGGAAAATGCAACCTTTAATGGACGGCATAAATCAAACTGCAAAAATGTATGTTCAAAGAACTGAACATATTTCCGTCGATGAGTCAATGGTGAAATATTTTGGACCTCATCCCCTAAAATAATTTTTGCGTGGAAAAACCAGTACGCTTCGGTTTCAAGATCTGGTGTGCATGTACTCCATTTGGAGAGCTCCCCAATTGTCTTCCCTATGGGGGAAATACAAAGATTACACCAAGAGGACTTGGACAGGGTCCAGATGTGGTCGTTGAAATGGTAGAGCAACTTGATCTAAAACAAGGCCATAAGATTGTTTGTTCTCTTGACCTTATGGATTATTTGGGATCTAAAGGCCTTGGAATAGTTGGAACATTGAGGCAAAAAAATCTGAATCTACAACACAAAAATCAATGAACAAGACGAACAAAGGTTTTATGAAATATGTTTATATTGACAACTATTTGTGTGTTACAGCGTGGAAAGATTCAGGGTCAGTTTCATAGGGTCAAACTTTTTGGATTCGGAGCCAATTGGATATGTGAACAAATACAATCAAGAACAACATAAGAAGATACCACAGCATGCCCTAATTCATCTATCGTTTAGAGTTAAAATATGGGTGGAGTTGGCTTGCTGGATAACTCAGTCTCAAATTATAGAATTACTTTGCGGACTAAAAAATGGTATTGGGCATTATACAATGGTTTCTGAATGTCCAAATGGTGCAGGCCTGGCGCTCTATAGATGAGTTGGAAAGCTAAAAATTGTAAGGAAAAGGAAAACAAGTAAAAGAGATCCTTTTTCGCTGCTAAAGATGTGATGTGGGTCTTCACCACAATACTTGACGGACTACACACAAAAAAGTAAATGAAAATAAAATATTATTCATAGTTATTTGAATAAGTTATAAAGCAAATAATTTGTAAGCATTGTATGTAAATGAAAATATTTATTTGATATGCTTAGTTTCTCAATAAAAGTAAAAAAGAGAAAGAATTTTTTCTTAGTTCTTCCATCACGTACTTTAACCTTATATTGTGTTAGAAAGCTGTTTACACCTGTGGTGTTCGCGGGTCAATTTTGACCCGTGATTTGAAAATGCTTTAAAATGCTTAAAATCACCAGTTTTCTTCCAATATTGTTTTTCAAGTCATTGTTGGCTTAGTATACATTCATATAAATGGAACCAGTGTGGGAAATTTCTTTAGTTGGCTCCACAGACACAGTGTTTTAAAATGTACCACTCGTGTAAAATGTGTGTGTGTGCCTGAATGCGCTTTCTATATGTGTCTGTCTGTGCATGTGAAAGAAGCCTGTTTGTGTGTGTGGGGGGGGGGGGGGGGGGGGGTGTGTGTGTGTATGGGCCATAAACTGGGCATATTGGGCCACAATTGATCCTCAGAGCAACCCATAGCTTTTAGGTGATGCATAAAACAGCCAGTATTCTCTGCCGGGTCATTTTTGACCCGTAACACCACAGATGTAACTTTTTTTTAGAGACCTTTATAAGTTACTAAAATGGTGAAAAATGATATTTCTGCATTCAATCGGGTGTGTCTGAGGATTAGATGAAGCCTCATTCCAGAGCAAAAAAGCAAATGGTAATTTTACACATTCAAACTAGAAAACGGGTCAATTTTGACCCTAACACAATAGAAGGGTTAAAGTACGCGGCCATTGCTAAGGTCTGAGGGGGGTAGAGAAAAAAATATCATTATTATCCATATTTATACTAAAAGGAATAACATATCAAATTTCAGCGAAAAGAAATAATTTTAAAGGGGTCATGGAAGTAATGGGTTAACTTGATTTCTATTATCTTGATTTCTAGGAAATGTTTTTTTAGAATCTTGATTTCTCTTAAATGACTTCTTTTTTCTAGAATCCAGAATAAAGATTTTAATTTTTCACTTTCAATCACCCTATTTTCGAGAAATCTATTGATATATCAATATCAACCCGCAAAATATTTTCCAAAAATATATTTTAGCATTGTAAAGTATTCTATAAGACCCGTCCAGCGTTCGTATTATTTATTTTTGTATAAAATCATTTCCATTCAGCTAAACGTTCATTTCATGTTCAATTGTATAGTCTCGTTACAAGTCAGTGTTTACACTTCATGCTAAACATTTTTTTCCCTCCGGCCTTGAATTTTGTCTTAAACCCGGATAAATGCCCTTTTTATCCATACATGCAATTAAACTGTTACGATAATGGAGGGAAAATTATTGTGTAAATAGAGAACACATAAGATAATATTTAATTAAGAAAAATTATTGCAAGTAACCTCTTTCCAGTAATAATTAACATGTCTTGATATTTATCTTGATTTCAATAAATTATCTCATCCATCATGACAACAATCGCATTTTAAATGGTTTGATGAATGCATACTAAATATAGGCAATTACATTGGGAATATTTTATTTACCCTAAATGTCGATATATAAGCTTTCATTTGATATGTTTGGTGTTCTGAAAATCGCTATACTTTAGGAGATATAAGCAAATACGTACTCTCCCCCAAAAATTGATCTTTTGATATGAGAATATACGATTACCATCTGGTAATTATGTTAGTGTTACCTGGATAGAAAGAGAAAGAGAAAGGGACTATTTTGCCTCACTTCTCTCCCTTCTTTTTTCTTCTATCCAGGTTACACTAACTGCCGTTACCAAATGGTAATCGTATATTCTCATATCAAAAGATCAATTTTTGGGGGAGAGTACGTATTTGCTTATATCTCTTAAAGTATAGCGATTTTTAGAACACCAAATATATCAAATGAAAGCTTGGTTAACCAGCTTTAATATTTTGGTATACTAAATCATGTCAATTTAATAAGTAGAGAGTTATATGTACATTAAAAAAGCCTATCTCGCGTACAAAATGACGCATATAATGGATTATAAATGCGTCAGAGACAAAGTAAAATTTTGAGAGGATACCTTGACGCAAATCTAAGAAACACATTATTATTTATTTTTTTCATAATCGATTTCTTATAGGTCAATACAGGCTCTGAATCATATGATGTAAACTCAGATTGTACTGAATTCTGAATTGATAGAATGCAACCAAGGTCATTTTTGGATTTATCATCTAAAGTTTTACTAAACTTAAAAGTACTATTTTACTCTGAAGCGAACAAGTCATCTTCTACAGGCGAGTGAAGTTAATTGATACAAAAAAGCTATGAAATAAGCTAACAATACACACTCCCTTTCTTGCTTTGTTTTTACTGAAAACTTTGTTTTATTAAAAAACATCAAACATACGTCTGGTAGTAAATTAGATTTCCTTTAAATTAATAATAATTATTGAAGTCTGTAACGTCCACCATTTTGAAGAAATTTGCGGAAAACTATATTTTTACTAAATTTTTAAAACTTTGACCTCGTTGCGCGACCTCGTAATGTTGACCGATTTTGTTCAAACTTTGTATGTCGTCTTCTTTTATCACCAAGAAACAGAAAATCACAAAGTTGCTAACATTTCAAACATTTGAAAAATAAGAACAACCCTAATATATATATATATATATATAAATGATATAATACAAATATTCATATAAAAAAACATATATCTGCCATCAATGGCAGCAGAACACTTGAATGCTTTAAAGAGGATTTTAAAAAGTCATCATCGCTTGTTACGGAAGAAATGATTTTTGTATTTTATATAAGGTTATAATTTTAGATAGTTATTTTGTTCTATAATGTTCAATTATGTTTGTTTTTTCTAAAACACAACTGTCTAAAATATTTTATTTTGTTTTACTGTTATCTGTTGTTGTATTTTATTTACTCGTTTTTTAGATACATAATAAATAATTTTATAACCGGAAAAGAATAAACATTTTAGCTTAAAATTTAAGCATCACAGATGAACAAAATATTATTAAGTGACTATAAGTAAAAAGGATAAAACATAATATTAATACGAACAAATGGATTAAGACCATTATTATTTAAATCATTGTATTTAAAAAAATCTTTTGATGATGTCCTGTTGAGGGAAGGGAAATAGATGATTTCTTGGGCTCCAAAAGTCCATGAGTTATCCTTCGGAGAATGGATCCTAAGGTCCAGGGAGCCGTATCTCGCTGCAGCTGCCAGGAATATTGCCTTTAAATTTGAAGGCTGAAAAAGGTGGAAGCCCGCTAACCTTTTCGCCACCAGCGATTTTGCACCAAGAAGTACATTGTTTATGGCCTAGGCTCGAGAGGACGATATTTAGCCGCAACGGATTCGAAATAGAACGGACGCCTTCAAATATTCATCCGCTTCTTCTTTGTCCGTACCTCTCATTAAGTTTAACAAAGCGTTTTATTATCTTAACTGAATGACACTGCACGAAAACGTTTAAATCGAGTTATAAATTGTACCGCAATATTTACATGGGCGATAAAAACGAATAATATTGGGCGAAATCAGGGACAAATGTTCCCCATCAATTATTTCTGTAAAGGATTTTTTATCTGTATTTCCCATGAACCTGAAAGAAGCCTGATAAATTATTTTGCCTACATATGTGGTCCGTTAGAATTGTATCCGAGAGGATAAAATAAGCATACTAGCATTAAAATTAATCTATAGAACCTAGGATCTTATCAATGAGGAATATTCTTATAAATTGAAATATTCAATATCAAACTTCAACTAGTCTGAGTCATTTTACTCAGAATTTAAATCAATTTTGAGAAAAATAATAGATGTTGAAATACAAAAGAATAAATAGCTACTGAAAAGGAAGTATCTACTCAGGTAAAGAGTCGCCCTTCCATGTAGTCTCTAGTATTCCTTGCATTAATGCAGGAGTTAATTTGTATGTAATTGCAATACTGAGACCAAGAGTCTTTTCGAACTAATGTATCCTTTGTGTAAGCATCGAGCCAGGATGTCAGAGACGTATGAAAATAAAATATGAAAAAGAAACAAATAAACCCATGAAGTTTATTTATAGGTACTAAATTATAAACAATCACATGAAAAAGGAAAGGTATTTCTATGATATTTGGAAGGATGACCCTCAGAAACATTTTTCTCGCACGCGATTGGCTAATAGAAAAGAAGCCTAGCGAATAAGAAACACATTATGGCATCACTTTGATCGTGGCTATTGAGGTGTGAACATCAACTCAGAGGGAAGAACATTATTATCATTAACAAATCCTTTGAATATATCACTTCCTTATTACTTATTAATATCAATTAAGAAAGCAACTCTTCAAACTCAATGACATAATGGCTGTTTATTTTGTTTGATTATCCATAGATCTTCACTCTGACAATTAGAGATTGAAAAAAGAGAAAGAAAAAGTTACCAAGTGGAAAAAATTAGTTTGTAAGTTGAAAGAAACTACCCATAGGAGTTCTGAGAGTAATAATAGACATCAATAAAAAAACAACAAAACCTTTCGATCATAGAGGGTAATTTTGAGTAAAAAACAGTCTCTCGTACATACTTATTTTTCCTTTTTACATGATTTACTACAAAAAATGGGTTTACTGTAATTTCATCGCCCGTAAATCGTCAAAGACCTTTTTATAGCCGTTTTTTTGTCGCAGGTAAATACATCGCTTGCTCTTTTATAGTCAGTCAATTTTGTCGTTCTTCTTTTTTCTTTTTGTCACTGAGCTTTTTTGTAGTGAAGTATTTTTGTCGTTCGTCTTTTTCTCGTTGGTATTTTTGTCGCGTAGCTTTTTTGTAGTGAAGCGTTTTCCGTGCGATTTATTTTTTTAATTTGTAGATCTAATCTCGTTCGCTTAGTTGGGGGTACCATGGGGTTTAAATCATAGAGATACAAAGATATAGCGAGCTTATTCCCTTTATCTGTATTTTGTGTCCAATATAAACAAAGTAATTTTACTACGTCCTCGTAAGCTGATCATAGAGACAGAATCTATCTCTATGATCAGCTTACGATGACGTAGTACAAATTACTTTTCTTATATTGGACACAAAAATACAGCTGAACGATGTTTCTCTGCTATTGAAGGGAATAAGCTCTCTATATCTTTATGGTTTAAATCTACTGCTGACACTTTTTAGGGAGAAAAGACACGCAGCCTAAGAGTTTTGCACACCTAAGCCTTGGTTGTTCCGCCGGGTGTACTATGGGATTGTAATCGACCACGGACTCTTATTAAGGTGGAAAATACCCGGCCTAGTGTCTGAAAAACTCTTGAACTGAGTTTTTTTACGACCCAGAAGGGTCTAAAGTAGATTTTGAACCCATAATGCAGCTGAGGCCGGTGCAATCCTTTAAATTAGGATAAATATTTTTTAGGCCGGGGTTTCCCCCTTAAGAAGAGTCGGCGGTAGATTTTAAACCCATGTGACACCCGGTTAAAGTAGGCACATACCCTTAGATTAAGGTCTACGAAAATATTAGGCGATTGTTTTTCACCTTAATAAGAGTCAGTGGTTGATTACAATCCCATAGTACTCTCGGTGGAAAAAACCTAGGCTTAGGTGTGCAAAACTCTTAGGCTGCTTATTTTTTCTCCCTAAAGAGTGTCAGCGGTAGATTTAAACCCCATGGTACGAGATTAGGTCTACAAATTAAAAAAATAAATCGCGCGGAAAACGCTTCACTACAAAAAGCTACGTGACAAAAATACCGACGAGAAAAAGACGAACGACAAAAATACTTCACTACAAAAAAGCATGGCGACAAAAATACCCGTGACAAAAAGAAGAACGACCAAATTGACTGACTATAAAAGAGCAAGTGATGTATTTACCCGCGACAAAAAAAAACGGCTATAAAAGGTCCGTGACGAATTTACGCGGGATAAAATTACTGGACACCCAAAAAATGGCAACATATTATGATAAAAAAATATTTTATCGGCTTAATAATACCTTTTAGGGACGATAATACATATTTTAGATATGATATTTGTCATTCGACAATGTAGAATACAAGAAGTTATAATGGAGTCTATTTATTAATTAAAATGTTACCCCCACAATATATGAAAGGTTTTGTTGATTAATGTATTGCTATTGATCCTTATTTATTTATCCCAAGACCTCCATGAAATCATACCAAATTAATATTGTAGATTCTTCATCTAGATATCTTTATTATTAAGGGGCCTAACTCTTCTCGTAACCTCTCCTCACTGAATTTTTTACTCCCTTTTCATTATCCACTCCCTACTAAGGTTTTTATTCAAAAGAACAAATGCCTCCCATTAGTCTAGTGCACCGTGAATGCTACTTGTACAAGTTGAACAACAAGCTTCTTAAGCCCCCCTAAGAACTACTTATTACCTGCATGCTAAAAAGTGCTTGTCTTCTTCTTCTCTTTCTCTTGAGTCCATCGGTCAAATGTCTTAATGATTTATAATTCCTTAATCAAATGGTATTATTTTTCGCACTATCCTATAGGAACAATGTAAGTTCATTTCAAAACTCTTTTTAATCAAAAGTTATAATATATATATGATCCATTACAAGCCTTGAGAGACTACTTTGAAGACTCTTAAGTGATGGATGAGGGGAAAAGGGCCGTACGGGACTCCGGGTGTTTTGAAAGTGGGTAATGAAATTAAATGTCTAAGCTGCATGGCGGGAAAATGAATGAGCTTTTGTTATAGAGAGTTTTAAATAGCGTGTCAAAGTTTTGTAGAAAGGGAGTGCCTTTTTGGCGATTTGGAAGGTGCCATAAATGCAGTTTTTTGGAGCCGACTCTATTAATAAACTAATGAAATTATGGACAATCTATCTATTATCTATCTATCTCTCTCTCTATTATTATATATATAGATATTATATAGGTCGGCTAATAAGTCCGAGACTACCTAAGAAGAAAACATTTTCTTGACAAAATTCGATTTTTATTATCAACATAGTTGCCTTCGAGGGCGATACAGCGATTATAGCGATCTTTCAATTTCAGAATCAATTTCAGATTCTGCTCAGAATCATCAATTCGTTGTTGTTTTTGGTCGATTATGAGCTCTCGCAGCACCCACTTTGCACAGAGCTTTCGCATGTCAAATATTTATGCACGATATGTCCAACGCGCTCTTTCGATATCTTCAGAGTCTCAGCTATCTGGATCAACTTCACTTTTATTAACACACGAAATTCGTCTTTTTCCATTTTTTTCACAATAACAAAAGTAGCTTAACTTAAAACGCAATATCTCACAAACTAGTTGTCAGACAGCTGTTATATTTATGTATGTATGCTTTGAAGGTTGGTACTAGCTGACAGTCATATAAAAACAAATCCACTGGCGCCATCTATGTGATAGTCTCGGGACTATCAGCCGACCATGTATATATATATACTTGATCCATTTCGATGTTTCGCTCAGTGCCATATTTTAAAATCATATTTGAATGATCCAAGAGATCAATAAGGCCTTTAATGCTGGTTCTCGCAACTCCACTAGAAAACTCATTTGTTCTTTTGGCAGCTATTATATCTTTCTTTTTCTAATTCGTTTATTTGCCTTTAGCGTTCGATTGAGTTGCATCTCTGAGGATATGAATAAGCAGCATCACAGTAATTTTTCTCAATCGAAATTAGGATACTCTTTTCAATGAGACTGGCCCAAAATAGGACTTCCCCTACAAAATGAGAGTTGAACACGCCTTTTCACACTCCCTTTTTCACGTCTTATCGTCTTTGATGAAAAAAAATCCATGACGGGGGCTGATAAAATCCATCGCTATCGACAAACAAAAAATGTCTAAATGGAGTTTATTTAACTGATACTCATCCAAATAGAGATGTTCATGGTTGCTCTTGTACGAAAATGGAGACTTAATCGTTTCTCCTCACGAGGTGAATACGAATTATTCAGTACATGACTCCGGTCCTAGCATTTCAAACCAGATGGGTTCCTATTAATTGATAATGTTATATTTGGGCGTTTAAGCTTTAAAAGAAAGGAAGACTTCCACGAATTTTAAGGGATTTCCTACAGATATAAATAAAATAGATCTCTTAATATAAACCTCTTATTTTTAAAATATGATGTCACCAGTCTGTTGACCTGTCTTTACCTTTCCCTACAACTATATTGGAGATCATAACAAAGACGACGACATTCAGCGCCAATATTTGCTGCTTAAATCCATGACTTTCCACCAAAAAACATTTTCCCCGCTTCAATTCAAAATCTAAAGATCCCTTCGGGCTTGAATGACAAAACTAAAAAGACTTTACATACGCTTTTTTGATTTGCTTGTTTCTTAGCTGAAGAGTGCAATTTATGTTATAGATTTCTATTGATTAAAAAAGTTGTTTTACTGGTACCATGTTTGTATTTGTTCTTTATTGATATAAAGTTGTTAGAAGAGCCTTGGATTTATGGGTTTTTAATTCATTTTGACCATACTCCAAAGAGTCCAACAACAATAAGAATAATACAAAGTTAGTGTAAATATTAGTAATGCACAGTTTTTATCCCCCAATGCACATTGTCCAGGAAGGGGGGCCTAATGTCGCCGCAAAGGTCCATGCTTACGCGCAACTACGCTATACTTGTCTTCAAAGATTTGAAAATGCTTTTGTTTCTTCTTTTATCTTCTTCTCCTTTTTTAAATAATGGTCCAAGGAGGGAAAAAATAAAAACAAGAAGAAGAATAGTAAACCTGAATCCAGGCCCATTACCATCTACTACATCCACAATGTATTGCACTTAATTTAAAATGATTTATTGAAAAGAGAGATTCAAAGAAGTAATCAAGGCCTAACCTTGACAAAAAAAAACCAAATCCCTCTTGTATGACACACACACATAACCAAAAATACAATCACATATTCACAAATATGTGGTTTAGAAGGATGAAAATCGAGTGTTTTCATGTGTAATGTAAGGAATACTTACATTGATATAGAGATGCTTATAGAAACCTTTTGAAAAGGTCTTTGATATGTTTTTAAGTTATCTATGGTTGTAATTACTCACTTGTATACTCAATTGTCGCGGGAAATATATCATTTTAGTATGTGTTTAAATATTATAACCACCATTATTATTAGCAATGTTACTATGAAGTCTTTCCTTCTTTCATTCTTTTCAAATGGCGGCATTTACCGCCATAATTTAAATTACTTCTCAAACTTCGATTGGTTGATATCACGAAAACATGTTTATTCAACGACTATCAGAGTATGCACTTAATTATTATTATTATTATGATTACACGTTCATTCATTCTTTGGGCACAATAAAGAAAATCTCTACTTATAGTAAATGTATTTATTTCACTAAGTGCTTATTTTTTTCTGAGCCTTGGTTTCTCTATCACTGTTTTGTCCAAGGTGGAATACATACTACTTTTCTATGCACTATTGATTAGATGCGAGAAAAGAGTGTAGAACTCATTGTCATCCAATATATTATAGCAAATGTAATAAAGTATAAATATTGCTAAAAAATACCTTTCCAAATAGAAGCCTTGAATTTGAACAGCCATTTTAAATTTTTATTTATAAATAAACAATTGTAAGGAACAAATTATAAATAATCTACATTGGCTTCCTTATAAAATTGACCATATGTTAAGTTTTTTCTCTAACCAAAAGTACTTTAAAACCGGTCTGCTATTCTAAGTATAAAAATCGGCCAGAAACGAGTGACAAATAAGTACCTATATAACGTTGTCCAATTACACAGCCTTAAGAATAACATTCTTTTGTGTTTAACGTTCTTTTCATTTATAGTTACACTGATTTTTTTAGGATATGCAGTTTTGAGATCTCCTATTTGAGTCTCAGCATTTTATGAAAACAAATAAATACACATAAATAATGTAATGCATAATCACGGAACCTCGTGCTTTAGTCAAAGCCTTATGCTAATTTTTTTAAAATATGTCATGCTGACAAACAAATTATTTTCCATACAGAGGCGATATATTTTAGAATGTACATGTTTGGGGGATGAAATAGTCTTGAGGAGGACAAGTTTAAAGGAGCCATGAGTCATATTAGGCGACATAGATTGTGCTAGGTATATATATTTGTCTAATTAATCACTCTGACAGCCTGTCCTGTTGCATGTATATTTTCTAATCCACGAGGGCTCCCTCTCACTACATTCTGCTTTTTTTTGTGGCCAAAAAAAAAAAAAGAATAATGGATCCGCAAGTATTCTCGATATCAGCTGATCCCTTGATCCCACAGCTGGTGTGTAAGTATAGTTAT
>CP045896.1:4168593-4230883 GCA_013387185.1 Caligus rogercresseyi
ATATATATATATATACATATTTTAAAAATATACATATCTATCTATCTATGTATGTATCTATCTATCTATAATATACATATATGTCAGACCTTGTTGACGTTCGCGCAAAATTGTCGTTCGTTTGTCGTACGCCCAAGTTATCGTTCTTCGTTAATTTTGAATTGAATCGTTCATAGTTCGTTTGTCGTTCGCCAGTCTGAAAAATTGACTTTTTTTAGAAATAATTTTATGTAAAAAAGTGATGACGTTGTTTTAGAAATTTCGGAAAAAGTGATGACGTTTTTTAGAAAGAAAATTTGTCCCATGTGAAATTAAAAATCTTTGTCTTTTTTTGGCGCCAAAAACGAACAATGAACGATAAGGAATTCTCCTTACGTTTGTCGTTCGTCAAAAACTTTGTCGTTCGTCGATCAATCGTTCGTGAACGATAAACGTCGTTCGCGAACGACAACAAATTAACGATAAATCAACAAGTCTGTATATATAATAAGAAATTAAAAGTGATCCTTTAGATAAATAAATACACAAATATATTTTTTTGATGGAGAAAAAAAGTAGAAGATTTGTATATGTAATGTAACAAATATACAATTTAGACTTGATTATATATTTTGGACATAATTTTCTCTATTTTAACTAGCAAGATGTTTGTGGGTTTTACCCTCATTTATGTAAATGTATGACTGTTAGTCTAAATAAGGCAATATTAACATCAATCACTCATATCGAAGTCACTGGCTAAAAATAAAGTCTTGAACTATGTATAAATATTCCCACTAAGTATGAACAGCTTATTTCCTGATGTTGATTGAGGTCTTTATTTTTTTATGCCCTATAAGATTTAACACCTTCTCATTTCGACTAGTTTATGTATGAAGGATTATATTTATGTAGTTTAGAACATATAAATTAAAATACCAAGCCTGAGGGTGATGGCTGAGAATGAATGAAAGAATAAACGTATTTCCAAGTCCTGGAAAGGATACGAGATGTGTTTGAAACAGCCAATCGAAGTGTGCATCAAGTCAAAAAAATTAAAGGCGTTCTTTTTTAAATTTATTAAATATGAAAAAAATATACATATGACCTGAAAAATATGAATGACCTTACCCCATTTATACTTTCTTCAGCAAGTATATATATATATATATATATATATATATATATATATATATATATATATATATATATATATAGGGCTGTTCTTATTTTTCAAATGTTTGAAATGTTAGCAACATTGTGGATTTTCTGTTTCTTGGTGATAAAAGAAGACTACATACAAAGTTTGAACAAAATCGGTCAACATTACGAGGTCGCACAACGAGGTCAAAGTTTTAAAAATTTAGTAAAAATATAGTTTTCCGCTAATTTCTTCAAAATGGTGGACGTTACAGACTTCAATAATAATTATTAATTTAAAGGAAATCTAATTTACTACCAGACGTATGTTTGATGTTTTTTAATAAAACAAAGTTTTCAGTAAAAACAAAGCAAGAAAGGGAGTGTGTAATGTCAGCATATTTCATAGCTTTTTTGTATCAATTAACTTCACTCGCCTGTTGAAGATGATTTGTTCGCTTCAGAGTAAAATAGTACTTTTAAGCTTAGTAAACATTTAGATGATAAATCCAAAAATGACCTTGGTTGCATTCTATCAATTCAGAATTCAGTACAATCTGAGTTTACATCATATGATTCAGAGCCTGTATTGACCTATAAGAAACCGATTATGAAAAAAAAAAATAATAATGTGCTTCTTAGATTTGCGTCAAGGTATCCTCTCAAAATTTTACTTTGTCTCTGACGCATAAATAATCCATTATATGCGTTATTTTGTACGCGAGATAGACTTTTAATTAATGTACATTAGGGGGTATTATAGAAACCTAATATTAAGATATCAAAATTTATCCCCCTGCGAAAGTTGCGTCATAAGAAACTAAATGATCGTAGAAAAATGGATTTTGGTTTGACCCCCCCTTACCCCCCCCAAATTGCGTTCAAAGGTTTCGTTATGAAGCAAAACTTTTTGGATATTACTTATTTTGAAAAAAATAAGTTTTACAAAGTTTAGCTATGATCAATTTATGACTTTGTTATTTTTTGCAAATTTTCGTCAAATAATATTTAGTGCCAATAAATGAAAAAGTGCTGACGCACCAACCATTTTTTAAATAACGGCTCCTACTAGAGTTCTTTTATAGTTTCAAGAAGGAAAAAGAAAAAAAAGGGTACTCATGTTGATGATTTTAAGTTATTTTTTAAATACGTTTGCTTAAGAGGATTTAACTTGGTTTGAAACCATATAGGAGCGTAAAAATTTAGTAAATTTTTTACAAGTTTTATGTGAGACTCACATGGACTTTTTTGTGAAATATAGGTTCTTAAAATTCTGTTGGATTTGGTAAGACATTTTGCCTCATGTAATGCTCCTGGAGACCTGTAGCAAAAGCTTGAATTCGAAAATTTTCCTGTTTGTATTTCTAATGGAATTTCGTATATATATTTTTATCTGAGCTTAAAGAATACAGTAAACTTTGATTTAAGTATTGTTACTTTTCCTACAAGTATTTAAAAACTTTTTATTGATTTTTGGTAAAGTCTGTATTAATTAATTTTCCTATGGTACCGAGGTCCTTTTTGTGCGCCATCTAAATGTTTAACAACTTCTTTAAAGGGTAACTCATTCATGTGTAGAAGACAAATAATCCACTGAAGTGGTCTTTTAAGACATAACTCGAGTCTTTTTATTACTCCTTACCATATTCTGACATTGGTGTTGCATCTGTAACACACAACAGTGACCAAAGTGTCAAGTCATTCATGTTCTTCGACTACTGAAAGTAGTTATTTCGCTTGATCTTCCGCTATGCCACTTTTTAGTAATACGTGATCAATGTATTCATGGTGGAGTTCTAAAAATATTTTTTTCGTCATTATATTATTATCTGCAAAAGTTTATGGATATAATCAACGTCATAGATTTATATTATCAACCATGTGAGGGAGTTACTGTATGAAAATTAAGATGTTAAAAGCAAACGTATTTAAAAAATTACTTAAAACCATCAACATGAGTACCCACTTTTTCTTTTTCTTTCTTGAAACTATAAAAGTACCCTAGTAGGAGTCGTTATTTAAAAAATGGTTGGTGCGTCAGCACTTTTTTCATTTATTGGCACTAAATATTATTTGACGAAAATTTGCAAAAAATAACAAAGTCATAAATTGATTATAGCTAAATTTTGTAAAACTTATTTTTTCTAAATAAGTAATAACCAAAAAGTTTTGCTTTATAACGAAACCTTTGAACGCAATTTGGGGGGGGGGGTAAGGGGGGGGGTCAAACCAAAATCCATTTTTCTACGATCATTTAGTTTCTTATGACGCAACTTTCGCGGGGGGATAAATTTTGATATCTTAATATTAGGTTTCTATAATACCCCCTAATGTACATATAACTCTCTACTTATTAGAAAGAGAAAGAGAAGGGAGGGAATATTTTGCCTCACTTCTCTCCCTTCTCTTTTCTTACTATCCAGGTAACACTAACTGCCGTTACCAAATGGTAATCGTATATTCTCATATCAAAAGATCAATTTTTCGGGGAGAGTACGTATTTGCTTATATCTTTTAAAGTATAGCGATTTTTTAAACACCAAACATATCAAATGAAAGCTTGGTTAACCAGCTTTAATATTTTGGTATACTAATCATGTCAGTTTAATAAGTAGAGAGTTATATGTACATTTAAAAAAGCCTATCTCGCGTACAAAATAACGCATATAATGGATTATTTATGCGTCAGAGACAAAGTAAATTTTGAGAGGATACCTTGACGCAAATCTAAGAAGCACATTATTTTTTTTTTTTTCATAATCGGTTTCTTATAGGTCAATACAGGCTCTGAATCATATGATGTAAACTCAGATTGTACTGAATTCTGAATGGACGACTTTCTCAATGAAATTAAGGCCAAAGTTGAATCGGACCCCACCATCAGCCTAAACCGTCTATCAAAAGAGTTCAACGTGTCCAGGCACACAATCCAGCTGGCTGCCAAAGAAGATTTGGACTTGCAATCATTCGTTCGGACCCACAGACAGCTATTGAGAGCAGCAGCGATGGAGAAGAGGCTCGATAGGTGCAAGATCATCCTAAATTGGTTGAAAAAAAAAGCCGTGTCTCATCAAAAATATTTTCAGACGATAAGATCTTCACGGTGGACCAAGTTTACAATCGCAGAAATGATCGATGGCTTGCTAAGCAACGTGAGGATGTCCAAGGAGTCTTCAGGACCAAGAATCCCCAGCAAGTGATGGTCCTTGGTGTATTCAGGTCCGACGGAAAGAAGATGCCTCCATTCTTCTTTCGGCCGGACGAGAAGATCGACACCGAGGCCTACTACAAAGTCCTGAGGTATACTGTTCTGCCATGGTTAAAAAAAACTACCCCACCGGAAATTATGTGTGGCAGCAGGATGGTGCACCATATTATATGGCGGCTAAGAACCAAAAGTTCTGCAAGGACAATATGGCCCATTTCTGGCCGAAGAACTTCTGGCCACCGTCGTCCCCGGATCTAAATCCGCTGGATTTATTCTGGTGGGGCGCAATTGAGAGCAAGACCAACCGGACCCCTCACCTCAATCTTGACTCTCTGAAGGCCACCATCATCAAGGAGTGAGACAACAACCCTAGAAGCACATTATAAATGCCTGCAGACGCTTCCAGCCCCGCCTCGAAGCCGTCGTGAAGGCCAATGGAGGCCATATTGAATAACTTAGATCCTTTTATATACTACTTAAAGCCAATAAATTTTAGTTCATAGAAGCAGTTCACAAATCAAAATATCAATCGGACATTTTTGCCTAGCTACTCTGTAATATTTATATTACATATCATATTTATACATATGGCTAAGATGTGCATATTAAAACCAGCATATTCCCTTAATAGCAGAGCGTTGCTATTCTGTGTCCAATATACACAAAGTAATTTATACTAGGTCATCGTAAGTTGATCATAGAGATAAAAATTTTTTGTATTGGATACAAAAACGTATTCCTCTGATGAATCTAATAAGCCATCTATGTCTTTATATCTCAATGATTAAAACAGAAAAAAATATATTGTCTTCTAATTAAAACACCTCCATACAATTTTGAATATAATTTATGATAAAACTAACAAAAGGAAAAAATCATCTTGCTGAAACATTTGGAAAAAATAATTAGAATAAATAATAAATCCAAATAAAACTAGGTGGTCACTTTTGCTTTTCATTAATAATAATATTTTTTAAACGATCATACCGTTAATATAATATAGTTAAAAATAAATGGCTATTTTATGTCCCTATATGAAATAAAATATTTCAGATTTGAATTATTTTCGAAAAAAAGTATTAACAATTATGCGATCCGAAAGAAGTTTTGAACTAGAATAAAAAGTTATATTTCTAAAGTTTCCGCATATCAGTCTAAATACTAATGACTATATTCATAATCAGAAGCAGAGGAATGTAATTAAATTTCACCTCATAGATTTTAAATTATCGAAGGACGAGAGCTTTCTCATTGCTTCTCTATCTCCTAATGAGCTAAGGTCACTAATTAATGTAGTGACTATAGATTCCTATGAGCTATTAGTCTTGACATTTCAAATGCAAAGTAGTATATCAATTAGGTAATTAAAAATCATAAAAAACAAAGCTATTAAGGCAGTTTCGGATGATATAATTGGAAATGATAAATAAATTGATCAGCAAGCAATACTTAAATCTTCTTATATTATCCTCCGTTTGAAAACAAATATTAATCTGAATTCTTATAGGATGCTAAGTTGTAAGTGTTTTTTTTAGTGTTCAATTTTCCGAAGAACTTTTTTCCTTAAAATGACAGATATATGGCAATTGTACGAGTTCAAACTCTGTCTCACATCCCTAACACTTAAATTGATGACGTAGAAAAAACCATTTGTTTGTAAACAAAGGCTCTACGCAACTCTACCTTATTTCAATAACACCTACAAACCTTTAATTAGCTCCTAAGATTTTTGTATAACTTATTGTATGCATCTTAAAGTGAAAAAGAGATATCATACATCTTTTAAGGCATCGTATAGTATATAATATGCTACATAATAAACATAGATTCCCTAGCTTTTCTTCACTTTCCTTGTAAAAGGGGTAAAAATAATAATAATTCAGCTGACTCGGAGTTGCGTGACGTCATCATAAAAATGCAAGAAAACACGAGTTTTCAGGTCATAATATGTCATTTGTATTTTCTCTTCCCGGAATGATTATTTTTGAGATTTTCGGCCTTGAATCATGAAATTGATAAAAAAGGAGTTTGAAAAGGGATCCGGGGATCCCTGACCCTCGTTCCCGAGGAAGGCGAGGACATGTGGCATATCTACAACCTCGTCATTGTTGGAGATATCGTGAAGGGCTCTACCATTCGGAAGGTGACAACGAGTCATCCACCGGATCCACGACGTCAAGTCGTATCCGAACGGTGCTCACTCTTCGCGTTGAGGACATTCACTTCGATGCCGTGGGCTCTCGGCTTCATCTCAAGGTATGAAGAAAAATATAAATATAGGAGTAATACACAACTTGAGCACTATTATAAACAGTAATTTATTTGGTAGCGTTATTAAGTTATTGCCAAAAGCTTCTTTTGATATTGTATTATATACCAATTTAGGAGTCTCTTTAATTATACTCTCAATTTTATTTTTCAACTAAAGAGTCTTGAAGCCGAGTCACCGCCAGTGGAGTGTCTATTTTGTTTGATTGACATTCACATTGATACTACAGTCTTCCTTGAATCCACAATGGTGAACTCAATAATGTCTTATCCAGGTACCGTCTGTTCTGGCTAAGTCTCTATTAAGGTCTTATACAAAGATCCCCTTCCCCCTATTAATTTCATTTCTTCAGATTAATCCACATTAATGCATAAGTCTAAAAAATCATAATTATATAAATAATATAAAAATGCAGCATTGTTTTACTTTAATAACAAAGTTCAAGGGTACTTTAGTAGAAATTAAATTGATATTTTAATACATATTTTCATCCACATCACATTGTTCATCATTGAAAATGGTTTTTTTATTAACATTAATCAAATCATGATAAATCCTTATCAGACATCACTTAATATAATACTTTCCAGGCAGAGGTCGTAGAGTATCACCGAATGATATAAATCATTTTTTATACCACACCAAATATACCTTGAATACAAGAAGACATTGTATAATGAAAAAGTATCTGAGCGGTATTGTTGAGACCCTTATATTCGTTAAAAATGAACTTTTTGGATGCTTAAATTTTAAGCTAAATACACTTGAAAAAGTTCATGTTGAACGCCCAGCATTGAATTATGATTTTTTCTGTTCATGGTTAAGTTCAATCGACATTTCTTTTTATTTTATTGATTAGCATATACTAAAACTAAAAAAAAATGAATAACTTCAACACTTTTACAAAGTGACAAATAGCTTCTGAAATAAAATATATGAATAAATGCATACTTCACATTTTATTAAGTTGAGTAAGATTGATAGGACCTATGATATTATTATTTGAGTGAGTTTAATAATGAAAACAAAGTTGACCTTCAATTTTCTCCTTTCTGGAGAAGTGACGTATAATTCCCCCTCTTACCGGTCAAGGTACTGTAGTTTTTGGACATCCGAGGTAATCAAACAGGTTTCATTCAAGTAATTACAGTAAATTGTTAATAAACATTATATATTTTATGAACAAATTGGATCCAAGTTTTCTTTTTTTTAAGCATTTTTCGTGTTTTATACTTTATATATTGACCATTTGTCCCCTGCCACTTTTCTATTTACAAAAATGTTATATGAATGAATATAATTTATAACCATTAATAAAAAAAGTAATTACAGTCCCTTCCAAAAAATCATATGTCGTTTCTTGAATTTGGTTTTCACTTCAAATGTTCCAGAGAGAAGAAAAAGTATTTGAAGTATCTATTAAAAGACCTTAAATATATTTATCTTACATGTTAATAAATACTTTGTAGAAGAAATATAATGATCTAGTATTAGGTTTCATGCAAATAATTTTAGTTTTAGAGTAAATTATCCTTCATTTTTTGAATACCTCTTACTGAGAATAGCCGTTATTTGAATTCTTTATTAGCAATTGTTTAATGCATGTTAATTGGTAATCAATTTATAAATGTTTTGCTAAATAAATATATGACTGAATCATCGTTTTTATCATCATTGCAGGGTCGAAACGTTGCAGAGAACGCTCACGTCAAAATGGGTGCCTACCACACATTGGACCTCGAGGTTCAACGTAAATTCACCCTCACCAAGTCCGAATGGGACTCTATTTCTCTGGACCGCATCGACATGGCTGTAGACGCCTCTCGCAAGGCCGACCTCGGTGCCGTCGTCATGCAGGAAGGCCTTGCTAACGTCTGCCTCGTCACTTCCTGCATGACAATTGTCCGAGCTAAGATCGACGTCACCATTCCGCGCAAGAGGCGAGGCTACGCCACCCAACACGAAAAGGGCCTCAACCGCTTCTTCGAGGGCGTCCTCCAGGCTATTCTCCGACATTTTAACTTCGACGTCCTCAAATGCGTTCTCTTGGCTTCCCCCGGGTTCACCAAGGATCAGTTCTTCGAGTATATGTACGCCTACGCCTCCAAGAACGACGTCAAGGTCCTCTTTGAGAACAAGTCCAAGTTCGTCCTTGTGCATTCATCATCGGGTTCAAGCACTCTCTCAAAGAAGTCCTTCAGGACCCGGCTCTTCAGCATAGGCTCAACGATACGAAGGCCTCCGAGGAAGTTCGTTCTCTGGAGGTGTTTTACAAGACCCTTCAGAACGACTCCGCCAGAGCCTTTTACGGGGTGAAGCATGTCTTTTTGGCTAATGAGGCTCATGCCATTGAGACCCTCCTCATATCTGACAAACTCTTTCGCTCAACGGACGTCCGGGACCGAAAGAAGTATGTGAGACTCGTGGATGAGGTTAGGGAATATGGAGGGGAGGTTCGGTTATTCTCGAGCCTGCATGTAAGCGGGGAGCAGTTAGAGCAGCTAACGGGGCTTTGTGCTCTCCTGAGGTTCCCCATGCCGGAGCTGGAGGAAGAGGACACGAGTGGAGAGGAGGATGAGGATAGCTCTCACAACGGGCTCGAGCCAAATCAGGCCTAAGTGACAACCTCAAAGACTTTTGTTTTTATTATTATTACTCTCCATTTATATCCTCCCTCCATTCCTGCAAAAAATCCATCTTTTTATATTGTCATGTATTATATTTACTTAAATCATTTATACGATTTTTAAAACATCGCGACATGACAAATAAATTCCTCTATAATTATATTTTTGTTTTTCTGGTTCAATTGAATTGCTCAAACTTTTTGTTTTATTATTATTACATAAATATATTTCCTTCTTTTATATCAATTATTTTGGTCATCAAGCAAAACGTACTTGATACTTGTCAAGATATAAAGGATTTATATTATGTTTATTTCATGTTTTCGTGGATAGTTAAACGTCAGTAATCTTATTATTTTGACGTCATGAAAAGTTATTCGTCCGTCTTGCCGGTGTTTTTTTAAAATAATAAAGTCACATTGGAGGCAAGAAGTCAGTTCTCTTGGCAATATGAAAGTACCTTCAATATACCTTGATTACAATAACAATAGAACGGTCAGCATCATCACTACACCTTCTCAGGCCATAGGGGTCAGTTTGACTCCCATATTACAAATAGCTAAATATTCTATGTAATCGGCATGGAACATGTTGTGATTATTAAATTAATATTATGTAGATTCCGTTTGAGTGATAATCAATATATTGCACAAAATATGATTGATAAAATTTTAAGATGATACTAAATTATCTACATATTTTTCTTGATAAACATATGTCTTTTCTTCAATATAATTTTGTCACACTAATGTTAAAACCACACGTAATTTTTTAACATTTATCATTGCCGCTATAACTAGCCATGTCGTCTCTCAGCTTAAGATCCTTTATCAGTTGTAACAAAAAATCATGACGCGATATTTTCAATCCTGTAGCTTTTATATACAGTATCCATGAGTTTATTCCTGCCAAATCCAATACATTATACAAGACCTGGAGAGGCCATCTCCTCGAATAAACTTTTGAGGTGTACAATCAGCCATTTGATGTAATACATCAACCCCATATTTGGCTGTAATTTAAAAGACTATTGTTTCTGGCAGTTTCTTCATTCCTTCAGTTACAGTGACCGATCTTTGACATGTACTTAGAACTATCACATTTTTGGAAGGCTTGTTCTGGTAAACAGTCAAATTGCTCTTCAATATTGTTGATGAATGCCGAGGCTCCTCGGAAGATTTGATTTGAGGAGGAATTTATCTTTGGTTACGATTTATTGTACCAACAATGCTAGTCTGTTTATTTGCCAGCTTCTGAGCAAGTTTTACTGAAGTAAAGATATTGTCATTTGTACGTTGTGGCCAACTCCTAGAAAAGATTCCATAAATTTGAAGAAAACATGTTCAACCAATGTTTGATCAGAGGGTCGATCAGAATCCTTCCCAACATAAGGAAATCCATTCAAACAGTATTTTGACTTGACATCAGCTGCCAATTTGCCAGAATTTAATTCCAAACTTATCTGGCTCGCAATATACTGTGTGAATGAATATCGAGCTTTTGTAGGGAATAGTAATATCTTCATGAGGCTTATCATGAGACTTAGTTTTCAATGAAACGATTTTAAATGTCAGATACCGAGGCAAATTTATCAGTTTGAAGTCTATCAAATATTCTTGAACGAATGTGAAATCTGATGAAACTAATTAATTCCTTTTAACGTCTTCGTGACCAGATATGTCTGAAAAAAAGAGGGCCCCACTCTTTAGAATAAGTTTCATCCTCTTTACAAAAATGTTCTCTAGCAATCATAACTCCGAGGAGGTTATAAATTTCCTCATTATTGGTGTTCCCGTATCATCACAGAGTTTGTTCGTAGCTTCTGTTTCGGTACATTGACAATATGATCTATCATACTCCAGTCAATGAACAACATGAATGCCGTCAATGCTTTTCCACTAACAATTTTTCGTTTTGCATTTGAACCAGGAACAGATGAATGAACACATTCAGGCTGGCATGTCGGCCTCTACGTTCTTCCGTGCTTGGATTGACTATCCAAATTTGTTCGTAAGTTTCCGTTCAGGACTAGCTATTTGTTTTGTATTAGATTAGTTTTATATTACTCACAAATAATTTTATCAACACCTTCTTACAATAAAAATATTTTTATTATGATTTGAAGAGTCAGATTAATTCGAAAGACCTTCAATTTATGGGTCATACTCATCTTCACTGTCCAAGTCAAAACTTTCTGCATCAGAGTCTGCGGGGGACGTAGTTTCCAAAACTGCTAGAATACGTTTACTATAAACAGCCTTTCGTAACTACATCATTTCTGTATATAGGTATTGACAGGCTTGTGAGCGTTGAGCTTTTTTTGCGTTCAGCGTTCCGTTAGCGTTCAGCGTTCAAATATTTAAAAAAGTGACGACGTATTTTTTTTAAGAAAAGAATATCCAGAAAAAGTGATGACGTGTTTTTTTTTTAGAAAAGAATTTCCAAAAAAGTAATGCGTAGTGATGACGTTTTTTTTAGAAAAGAATTCCAAAAAAGTAATGCGTAGTGAGGACGTTTTATTTTTTTTACAAAAAAAGTAATGCGTAGTGAGGACGTTTTATTTTTTTTTAGAAAATAATTTCCAAAAAGTAATGCGTAGTGAGGACTTTTTTTTAAAAAGAATTTCCGAAAAAAGTCCAAGAAATGTTTGGAAAAATTGAACGCTGAACGCAAACTCTTTTTTTTTGCGTTCAACGTTCAGCGTTCAAAAAAAGTTGCGTTCCGTTCAGCGTTCCGTTCATTGAACGTGCGTTCAGCTGAACGCCGTTCAATTTTGCGTTCAGTTCACAAGCCTGGGTATTGAGCATACACATAAGTATAAGACACTTTTACAATTGGAGGTCAAAATGACCCCCTGACCTGCCGAGGATATACAATCTATATCTTGAAAACTAATTAAGAGAGCAGTCTGTTTTTCTCTCTGTACATTTTCATATCGAAATAAATAAAAGTCGTGAAATTTGATGATTACCTAACAAAACACAAAAAAGATATTGACATCGAAAAGTTACGATGGGGGTCAAATTGACCGTTCTAGTGTTAAAGGATGGGCTGTGGATGATTTTAATACCGACTTGACATAGAAAGAGAAAAAAAACTGAAAACATAGAGACATCTCTCTGGCCTCTCTTTTATTATAGTATTAAACCTCTCAAACCTCTCCCTTTTTCAAAACAAAGCTGTTATTATTATTATTATTGTGTTACATTAAACAGCTTGAGTTATTTAACTCTAGAGGAGGAACCTTGATACGGAGTTCCCCTCTGTGTCCGGAGTCACTTATTCGAAAGTATTCCTGGACGAGAGGAACTCCATCGTCTCTTGTCGGGACTGACTTGTTCTTATGGTAAGTAGTTCAATACCTCCCTCATCACGGAAGGCTCTCTAGGCTTCCTCTCAAAGCTTATTAATTCTCTTATCATTTTTCTGGCCGATTTGACGACAAAAGTGAAGGAGGAAGACAGTAAGACCGCCCCTCATAATTCATCTAGAAGATAAAAGAAACAACGCATCAAAATGTATTGAATTTTGTTGTAATAAATGTAAAAATAATAAAATAATTAGTAAAAAATATGTTATGAAAAAGGGAGAGGTTTGTGAGGTTTAATACTATAATAAACGAGAGGCCAGAGAGATGTCTCTATGTTTTTCAGTTTTTTTTATCTTTCTATGTCAAGTCGGTATTAAAATCATCCACAGCCAAAGGATATATATAGACAAAGTATAAAAATAGTAATCAATTTTGTCATGTTTGGTCCATTTTCCAAAAAATAGTAATAAAAAACGTTAATTAATCTTGCTTTTTTTGTATGAATATTAAAAACTAATTTGGAATTTTGAGATCTAATCTACTACTCGCACCCAATTATTTTGAAATAACATTGAGGACATGGGAGGCATAACTTTTGGGCCCGTTGTGGAGACACTTGAGGTTATTTGATTTCCTTCAGACTTTCACAAATGTATTATCTAAGGTAAGTCCTAGGGGGGGGGGGGGGGTGCCAGATTCTTTTTTTATTTTAATCATTTCCTAAAGTAGTCATTAGAATATAAAATATATATGATCGATATTTGTACAAATTTTTGGCCACATTCAATCATACATGGAAAGTAAATGTTTCTCTGGGAGGGAAAGGAAAGGGGAGGTTAAAAGTACTGATTAAAAACAAACAAAAACCAGGAGGCAAACAAGAATCCGGGAAATTTAAAAACACATAAAAACAGAGTAAATTTTATTATCAGGAGACAAGTTCGAGGCAGAAGGTTTATTGTGTCGGTCGCTGAGGTAGCCGTGGCTTCATAGCAAACCAGAAGGAGGGTTTCCATCGCTATGAACCGCTTTTCCACTCCAACCTTTTCCAGTCCCTGTTGGATATTAAAAATCTTGTCCAAAAGTTTATCCAGGCCCAAAGGAACCCCCGTTTTCTTTGTGCGTGCTGCGTATAAACTAAATAAAACCTTGCAGACAGCTTCTTCCATCTGGAACTGATGTGTCCGTTGTGTTGAAGTAAGAACGAGCCATTCATCAACTCTGAGGTTTTCTCCAAATACGTAATTGATGCGATCTGTAGTCAACTTGACTAGAGGGGCTATTATGTCACAGTCTAAGAAAAGGTGTCTAGAAGTTTCTAGACTCTGGCAACAAAATGTGCATTTTCTTTCGTCTATATTCTCCATGGATTTGTTAATAAAAAGCGACGAGGCCGCCATCCTATAGCGAAACCATTTCTCCGCCGAGCTCAAAAGAGGATTTCTAAAAAGGGTTCTGGAACCCCCGAGAACATCCTCCATTGGGGTACATTCCCAACGCAAAAAACGATTGCGAACTAGGAGCTCCGAGTGATCTTTGACAAGGCTCTTCTGATGGTTTTTTGAATTTCGGAAAGATGTAAGCATACGATTGCAATGTAAAAGGGGGTGTAGGAACGTGTTTGGATTATTTCCTGTTTCATCTCTGATAACTTGTCCCACAGATATTAACTGATGTGATACAAAGAATTAGTCCCTTGTGTTTAACCTACTGTTGAAATTACAGGGTTCGTGATATCCTAAAAGGGTGAGGGCGGTACCTACTGTTTTCTTCCAGGAAGAGGCCATGGCCTCCCAGTAATGTCCAGAACGACTAAGAGTCTTTAAAACTCTTGAGGCCCTTGAAAATTCTGTTCTCAACTTAAAGCCGTTCCGTATATAAATTTTTTCTTTTAGTAATATTGCCCATAAATCCTCACTTCTGCGGAGTCTCAAAAACCAAGAAAAGTTTAGGGTCATCCAGACAGATTCGATTGGTGCCAGATTCTTCAAAAAACGTGAAATAAGAATAACCCTAATGTACATGAATTCTTCATGTCTAAATAAGTTGTTTGATGTTTATTTATTTCTTGACTAACTACATATAAAAATAATTGGTAATACGAAAAACGAACACTGTTTAAAGTAAATTGTATCTTTGTAATAATCAAAATTCGAAATTTTACTAAATAATTATTAATCATGACCAAAGTTCAATATTTTAAAGATTTTGTTGTTATTTTTTTTAGAACCTTATTGTTAAAAATCAGAATGCTCAAAGAATAATTTTAATTAGTGTGTAGATGAATTAACTACTTAATTAGATGGTTAAATACTCAAACACGAACTATGGCTGAATATAAGGATTGTCGTATTTAATACTTATTCAACCAATTTTGGATGAACTCCCTTGAATGATAATTTGATATAGATTTTTATGAAATAAGACCTACTGAATCCAAATGTATCATTAGTTTTTGCCCCAGATTTTTAAATTATGCTTTTCACCTTTTTTAAATATAAACTCTCTTGAATTTGAATACTGAATACGTAATTTTCTTGAATTTGATGCCTTAATACGTAATTTTCTTGAGTTTGACCCCTTAATTTGCAATTTTTTCATAAATTTATATAAGATTGACTACAAGGTACGAAAATAAATTATAAAATTGTTGCGCCAACGGAGAAGTCCAGTTGGACTTGTGGAAGTCGGGTGTGTTGAGGCGTGTGATGTACCGCGGGCGTGTTCCATGGGCCCCTCAGAAAGACGTCTGAGGGAGTCGGGGTCACCAATGTAGTGCGAAGGAGGAGGAGAAATGACAACTCTTGTAGGCGTAGAGAAAGAGTGTGTTTATTCGACCCTTGCCTGCTGCTTATATATTTGCAGGCAAGAGTACTTAAGATTAAGAACCTGCTGAGTGTGTGATAAGAAGTGGTAGGTTGACCTGAGGTTAGTATGTACGTCTATCCGCTACAAAATGTTAATTGGAAATTTTAAATTGACCTCTAAAATATATTTTTCTTTATCTGCATGTCTGGCAATTCTATAGTAAACGATTTTGAATGGTATATATCTAGAGTTTCAGTAGAATGCTAGTAACTCGTATAATATAATGTTTTCTGGCCAAAATATATCAATACTCAGTTAAGACTCCAAGTAAGCTTTTTATATTTCACAGTTCATGGAATATATACAATAACCAAAGTAAAAGGTATATGTATAATTAGATGCTAATGCATAAAAAATACATTATTAAACGTATAAGGCTTTTGTCGATAGAATACTCCTACCTATGAACGACTTTATAAAAATTTAAAGTAATCATAATAACAAAAAGTGATAGGTTTGTTGAGCCAAAACGTATTCTTGCGATACTTAAATGTATCAAGATTTAGTATAATTTTAAAAATATGTATTTATAATGGGATTATCGCCAAACAGATCTCCAATAAGAGGAATGCTGAATATTTTAGTACTAAGTTACAAATGATGGTAAAACTGATGGCAGATCTTGATTGCCACTCGATCAATAACAAAATTTATTTCATAAGAATCTGTATCATTCGCTTAATCAAGGGAGTTTACTCAAAATATGCTGAGTAGTGTATTCATTATCTTAATAAATAAACATAATCCTAATAATAGTTATCGCAAAACAAGTTTTGAAATGTCTCATTGCTCTGCTGTCAAAAAATGCATCAACGAATGGTGATATGAAAAACGTTTTGTTGGCCCTTCTTGAAGTCCTTAGGTCCTGTAGGTTCAAAATATTACTAGTTTTCTTAAAAGGATCATCAATGTTAATTATCTTCTCTCTAAGTCCCAAGTATGAAAGTATTAAAAATATTTTATAAATCTAGCTCTGTGTCATCACTACGTGTATGAACTGATCATGAAGTTAGTTGATACATAAAGCTAAGAATGGACAAAGAGTAAATTTATACCCTTGATATAATGATGATTTTAACTGTGGCTTTAACATACGAATCTATTTTTAAATAGAACGATAGGAGTTTTTGTTGTCGTTTAAAAAAATCCTACAATAGTAAAAAAGTGAACTTGGGACATTTTAATTTAGTTTTAGTCCTTTTTTCTTAAAGCATTGTCAAAAATGTATCTGATCGCGAAAAATGAAAATAAATTACCGGAATTGTATCGGGAGCAAGCCATCGGATCGGGAAATGTCGGATCGGTCGATACTTGAATTCAAAGGATCGGGAGCAAAACAACGTGATCGGGACAACGCTAGTTGAAAGGCATTGTATTCTTCCACTGGATCAA
This sequence comes from Caligus rogercresseyi, assembly GCA_013387185.1. Classification (NCBI taxonomy): domain Eukaryota; kingdom Metazoa; phylum Arthropoda; class Copepoda; order Siphonostomatoida; family Caligidae; genus Caligus; species Caligus rogercresseyi. The sequence continues at coordinate 4,185,387 of CP045896.1, forward strand.
CACGGCTTTACCGGAACACAGACACTAATAGTCTCCTCGTTGGCGCTTTTCATCGTCTCATGAAATCAATATTGAGGGACCCTCTACTTTCGTTAAACGCCTAAGCAAATGCTGTGGGAAAGATGCTTTCCGTGGTTTGGATCACTTGAACTTTAAAGATTAATTGTCAACATCCCGTTTCATCACCAGCTTCATACACATCATTTAATGGAAGAACTCAGGTTGCTCTCAATGACTTGGCATGGATTCTGCTGGGTGCTCATTGGCTAGCAGGATTTATTGCATGTGGCTGACAGGTCTTCCGACAGTAAATCAGATCGATGTGAGGTAATCTGTCATTACTATGTGAAGGGACCGAATCTCAGACAATGCATCAGTCACTCACTTATTTGTCTCGCTTTATGAAAAGACGAAAGCAAAAGAATACGGCATCGTTAGGCTAATTTCAAACAATTGCGTTGTGACGGTCAAACCCCAGAATATGTCTCCACAGTTGTACCAGGAATTTTTTTCTTGGAAATGCCTGGAAAATTTCTAGGGAACTATAATATCAAAACTAGTTTTAACCGATGTTTTAGTTTATATATTTTGTTTTCTATAATTGCATTTATATTCATAGTTACCACTTACATTTGGTTCATAAACAATAATTTATTTAATATCATTTTTTGTAGTTTGGATGCATCCTAATAAAATGATCGGCAAATAAGATATTACATCCATTTTTGAGAATGGAAGAGAGCAATTGACAAATTCTTATCCAACACAGTAAATGATAAGGATCTCTTTCTATCTCTCATCTCTCAAAGACATTAGCAATGAGAGCTCAATAAATTAGGCAATAAACCTTTAAAGTCGCTTTGAATCTTTTTTATAGGTTGCAAGGCAAAAAAAAAAAAGATGAAACAGAACACTCCTCTGGAATTTTTACGAGGGAAAGAGAAAAAATAAGAATAAGGTGAGGATGCATTTAGCATTAGGCAACATTAAAGCCCCTACAAAGTAAAACTGTGGATATGTGACCCAAAAGGCCTATGGAATGTATTTTTTGAAAAAATAATCGAACGAAGTCAGCTATGTGGATTAATATTTTCTTATTCTTCACATTATATGTATTTCAGAAGACATTAGAAAAACATGTTGTTCCTCCCTTTTTGTCTCACAAATTCATCTATTATAGTATTGATGTCCACTACCAAAACGCCTTTCGATGCAAAAGGTCTAAGAGTCCTGGCTCATGGTGGATCTGAGGTAGGTCTTGGGTCTTCTCGAAAAGAGAAAAAGATCTCTCTCTGCTCAACATGATGTTACCGTTATTGTAGCTAAGATTTTGAAATCTTAGTGAAATGTGGCAAAGTTTCAAAGTCATTACTCGTTAAATGTTTCTGTAAAAATAATTCATTCACAACCCTCCTATTTAAACCACTACAATCAAGATGTTATTGTCTTTACTTGCAAATCTCTCTTTCAAATCATATGTCTATGACATCTTAAAATACTTCAATTTTGCCTCTCTGGATATCGGTATAAGAGAAAGAGTTGGACTCCCCTTCAGAAATCTCTCCTACCAGTGCTTGCAGTCTTTTTGATGGATTCTTCCTGATGTCTTAACGTTATCACTTTCTGCAGCCATTTCTCGGATGATTTTTCTTCCCTGTCATGTTGATGCCCTGTCATAGCATTGACCCACAGTATCTTCATAGCGTAACTCTAAGCTGCTAATCACTTAAAGCAGTATTTGTAACAGTGTCTCACCGGTTGTGAACTTAGCTTCTGTAGCTGTCCATATTTTACATAGTGTAGACACACTGTCACTTGTTCCCAGGTGCCAACGTCTGATGTTTCATCCACAATCAGACTGAACTGGCGGCAGTTTCTGTTGATAGGCCTTACAAGAGGCCTATCAACAGAAACCGCCCTATCACAAGCCGCAGACATAATAGAGAAAGCCATATTTCAAAAGAATGTACTCTCGCGGTCAGTCTTGACTGCACAGGTACTTTTGATAACGTAAGATTTCTCTCTGCGGACTATGCAATAAAAGACTGGGAATTCCAGAGAGTATCAGATTATGTTATAAACATCTTCTTACTACAAGAATAGTTGAAGCCGAGATGAGAGGTGAAAAGGTCATCATCAATCCAACGTGTGGCAGCCCACAGGGAGGAGTGTTATCCCCATTAGTCTGGAACACTATAATGGACACCCTACTGGCGAAGTTTAAAAAAGGTGCAGTCAAAGTTGTTGGTTATGCCGACGACATCTTATTACTAGTAAGTGGAAAACATCCCACAACACCTGCTAATGCAATGCAAGAGGCAATCATACGGTTGTTGAGTCGGGAAGAAGAAATAGCTTTACCTTTAATCCAATCAAATCAAACGTCATAGTATTCTCTAAAGCATACAAACTCAGGTCTAAATACGCTTAAAAATAGATGGTAAAGTAATTGAATATTCACCACGAATGAAATATCTAGACTTAGTCTTTGATCAAGGACTAACCTGGACAGAACATCTCAAAGAAAAGGCAGCAAAGTGTGCTCGTATATTGAATATGTCTAAGGCAATCATAGGCCAAAATTGGGGCTTAACTCTAGATAAAGTCATATGGCTTTATGAAGCAATGGTCAGACCAGTCATCACATATGGGTGTCTTACTTGGGGACATTATATTACTGCAAAGAAAAACGGGGTTAAGATCCTAAATTCAGTTCAAAGAAAATCACTTCTATCAATGATCCATACACTTCACTCAACACCGACTGTAGGATGGAAGCAGTACTGGGTATAACTCCTCTAGATGTATATGTCCAAGCGCAAGTAACACAACAAGATGGAGAACAAGGCATTTCCTACGGAGCACCGGTGATAGTATTGGCATCCTTCCAAAACGTCGTGGACATAGGTTCTCTAGCGACAAAATCCTGGAGGAAGCCATCACAAACCATGAAAGTGACTTCATTAAGGGACAATTCATTTGGGTGACAACCTTGAAATCCCTAATCCCGATACAATTATCTACACGGATGGCTCAAAAGATGACAAAGTAATACTGGGTCTGGATGGGCAAGTACTAGGGGTGACATATCAATACACCACTCAATGGTATCGTTGAACACAGAGGCATCAGTACTTCAAGCAGAAGTTGTGGCAATTACAAGATCTGTAGAAGATCTCCTCAATCCAGAAAAATTCTCCAAAATATTATATTTAGATAAGACTCCCAATCAGCGATTGCAGCTCTTCTCAACCCACTTACAACTAGCGAGGTAGTGAGAACTGTAAGAAGGTCCTGACTGAAGGAAAACAGAACAATAATATTAATATTGAATGATGCAAACGTCATAATGACATAATGGAAATGAATTTGCAGATCATCTGGCAAAAATGGAAGTGTGAGCAAAATCTGAAGTAATGTCGGTGTTCCTCCAAGTTATATAAAGAAAACACTTAACGATTCCTTTTACAAAAATGGTGTCACCGATACAGAAATGACCAAAAGATGAAGCATACACGCTCCATGCTTAAAACCCCGAAGCCAAAACCCATCAAACACCGACATCAAGATACCCAACTTCTTGTCCAAGCCTATACCGGACATGGACCATTTCTCTCTCATTTGAGTTAATGGAAAAACACGAGTGAAATATGTGATCTCTGTTTGGAAGAACCACAGACTGCTCATCATTTAATCTACAAATGCTCCGCTTTGTTCTACGAAAGGCACCTAGTTTCGCAAGAGGAGGATGAGGAAACAAAAATAATCATGTTTTGAAAATGTACAATCATGAAGAATGTTATAATGATTTTTATATATATATATATATATATATATATATATATATATATATATATATATATATATATATATATATATATATATATATATATATATACAGTGTTGTTCCCTAACGCGCGTGCGAGTAATATATTACTTTGTGATATTACTGCGCAATAACTAGAAAGAACAAACATATTAGATATTAGTTTCAAGTAATAACTAATATGTAATATCCTAGTTACATATTACTTTCGTGAAAAAAATATTCGACAGGCATTTTGATGAAAATTTATGATCTGTGAATGTATGTGACGTCACCCAATGGACATAATACTGCTTATTAATAAAATTTAAAATGCACGTCAATATTGATATTTAAGACAGGGGATTCCATTAGACCCAAACACACAGAACAACCTTTTCGTTATTTATGGAGGATTTTGTCGTAAAGAAGCCCTCGTGCCCGCATGTCGATTGGGGCTTTTAGGATTGAAACCCACCGCAAATCCCAATTAGGAATGAGAGGAACCCTAATTTAAAATATTATACACCCCAAGCCCTCGGGTCCCGCCTGCTGATATAGGCTTTTAATTAGGGTTGAAACCCACCGCCGACTCTGGGAAGGTATAAGAGGAGTCCTTACTTTCAATCTCATACACCCCAAGCCCTCGGGTCCCGCCTGCTGATATAGGCTTTTATTTAGGGTTGAAACCCACCGCCAACTCTGGCTAGGTATAAAAGGAGTCCTTAATTTCAATGGCATACACCCCAAGCCCTCGGGTCCCGCCTGCCATTATGGGCTTTTATTTAGGGTTTCGACACCCAAAAATAGACTAAGTCGACAGGTGGACACGAGGACTTGGGCTGAATTTGAATAAAAAATAGGGTCTTTAATAGGGATTGGCGGTGGGTTTTAACCCTAAATAAAAGCCTATATCAACAGGCGGGACCCGAGGGCTTGGGGTGCATGATATTGAAAATAAGGACTCCTTTTATACCTAACGAGAGTTGGCGGTGGGTTTCAACCCTAAATAAAATCCCATAACGGCAGGCGGGACCCTAGGGCTTGGGGTGTTGAGATTGAAAGTAAGGACTGCTTTTATGCCCAACGAGAGTTGGCGGTGTGTTTCAACCCTAAATAAAAGCCCATAACGGCAAGCGGGACCCGAGGGCTTGGGGTGTATGAGATTGAAAGTAAGGACTCCTTTTATACCTAACGAGAGTTGGTGGTGGGTTTTAACCCTAAATAAAAGCCCATAACCGCAAGCGGGACCCGAGGGCTTGGAGTGTATTAGATGAAAAGTAAGGACTCCTTTTATACCTAGCCAGAGTTGGCGGCGGGTTTCAACCCGAAATAAAAGCCTATGTCAGCAGGCGGGACCCGAGGGCTTGGGGTGTATGAGATTGAAAGTAAGGACTCCTCTTATACCTAGCCAGAGTTGGCGGCGGGTTTCAACCCGAAATAAAAGCCTATGTCAGCAGGCGGGACCCGAGGGCTTGGGGTGTATGAGATTGAAAGTAAGGACTCCTCTTATACCTTGCCAGAGGTGGCGGTGGGTTTCAACCCTAAATAAAATCCCAAAACGGCAGGAGGGACCCGAGGGCTTGGGGTGTATGCCATTGAAATTAAGGACTCCTTTTATACCTAGCCAGAGTTGGCGGTGGGTTTCAACCCTAAATAAAAGCCTATATCAGCAGGCGGGACCCGAGGGCTTGGGGTGTATGAGATTGAAACCAAGGACTCCTCTTATACCTTGCCAGAGTTGGCGGTGGGTTTCAACCCTAAATAAAAGCCTATATCAGCAGGCGGGACCCGAGGGCTTGGGTTGGATAATTAAATCTATGCCTTTCATAATGTAAGAAATCATTTTTTAGTCTTTGAATTCACCCACTTTATCATGTTTGAGCCATGTGCTCACTTTATAATATTATAATATCATATATAGGATTATTATAAAAATGCAAACTAGGTTTGGTGAGGATTTTTACAAAACCAGTTTGAATTGCCTTTACTTATTGTTTCGAAATGCTCAAAAAAGTAGTATATTACTCAAAGTAGTATACTACTTTTGTGAAGTAATAACTAATATTGAAAAAAGATATTACTACGCAGTAAAAAGTAGTATATTACTTACTACTTTCAAAGTAATATTCGACCAACTCTGTATATATATATATATATATATATATATATATATATATATATATATATACTATTATAACACAGATACCCCAATGTTATAGTTGTGTTCTACTTAGTTGATGTATATTTTGTATAGTTTGTCTATTGTAAACGTAATAACTTTCTAACTAACTAAGACTGAACTGGCCTGTTCCCTAACATATTTAGCTATTTACTTAATCATTAATCTTAGGTTTATGCTCTCGATTCAAGTTGCACACATTTTAACATGATATAATATATTTTAAGGTTATTTCTGCATTTTTTGATATAACCAACATTATGTAATTGGCCGGGAAATCTACTGATTGCCCGATTTCCCGTACTGAGAGTAATATATATATATATATTAGGGATGTTCTTATTTTTAAAAGTTTGAAATGTTAGCAACATTGTGAATTTTCTGTTTCTTGGTGATAAAAGAAGACGACATACAAAGTTTGAACAAAATCGGTCACATTACGAGGTCGCGCAACGAGGTCAAAGTTTTAAAAATTTAGTAAAAATATAGTTTTCCGCAAATTTCTTCAAAATGGAGGACGTTACAGACTTCAATAATAATTATTAATTTAAAGAAATCTAATTTACTACCAGTCGTATGTTTGATGTTTTTAATATAAAACAAAGTTTAGTAAAAACAAAGAAAAAATGGAGTGTGTATGTTAGCATACTCTCATAGCTTTTTGTATCAATTAACTTCACTCGCCTGTAGAAGATGATTTGTTCGCTTCAGAGTAAAATAGTACTTGTCATCTTCTACATCTTCTACAGGCGAGTGAATTTAATTGACGTCTGGTAGTAAATTAGATTTTCTTTAAATTAATAATTATTATTGAAGTCTGTAACGTCTGTAAATTTTTAAAACTTTGACCTCGTTGCGCGACCTCGTAATGTTGACCGATTTGTTCAACCTTGTATGTCGTCTTCTTTTATCACCAAGAAACAGAAAATCCACAATGTTGCTAACTTTCAAACATTTGAAAAATAAGAACAACCTAATATATATATATATATATATATATAGATATCTATATATATATATATATTATATATATATATATATATATATATATATATCAGGAAACGACCGGGTACCTGGCCCGGGTCCCGGTGTTTTTGAACTTCTAAAAATCACCCGGCCGAGCTTTAATATATTCGTTCCTTCGTCATTCTGAAAGTGAAGACATTTCTTCTTAAAAAAATAATTTTTAATTTTAATAATTAAATTGGAAAATTATTTCTAAAAAATGTCGTCATCGAATATAATATATATATATATATATATATATATATATCTATATATATATATATATTCATAGGGGGTATTATTGAAACCTAATATTAAGATCTCAAACTTATCCCCCCGCGAAAGTTGCGACATAATAAACTAAATGATCGTAGAAAAATGGATTTTGGTTTGACCCCCCCTTACCCCCCCCAAATTGCGTTTCAAAGGTTTTCGTTATGAACAAAACTTTTTTGTTATTACTTATTTTGCAAAATGTAGTTTGATCAAATTTAGCTATGATCAATTTCGACTTTGTTATTTTTTGCAAATTTTCGTCAATAATATTTAGTGCCAATAAATGAACATAAGTGCTGACGCACCAAGCGTTTTTAAATAACAGCTCTTCTAAGGTTCTTCTAACCCTATATATATATATGTATATATATATATAATATATATATATGTATTATATATATATATAGATATATAATATAAATATAATTATATAAATATATATATATATATATATATATATATCTATATCTATATATATCTATATATATAATATATATATGATATATATATATATATATATATATATATAGTATATATATATATATATATAATTGAATGGTCCTACATACTAAGAAAATCTCAAGAACCACTTGAGTTAACGATGAAGGAAGACCATGTGTTTGTAATAACAATATTCACAACAAGCCATTGACTTTTTTTTTTGCTCATCATAAGTGTACATTCTACAGACACAAATTTGTCCTTGCGTTTCCTTATGGCAAAGTGACAATTTAGAGTCCAAGACTTATGCAAAGACGGTATTTTGTCCCTTGGTGTATCCTACTGGCTCATAAATAATAAAGAATAAACTCAATTTATGAGCACCAGTTCGGTTAAGATATGGAGTATCTGCAATAAGGATTTTTGTCATATACAAGATATTAAGTATCCAGAAGATTATTGCAGATTTCAAGGAATCTTGAGCCAAAACATGTTGTAGATTGGGCCGACTCAGCCGATTATGCCAGGACTTTTTACAAACATTACTTTAACGTCGTAGATTATTCTACACCTTTTAAAAATAGGAAAATGTGAGTCGAAACATTAGACTTTTTAAAACGATAAGATATATTAATTTTCAAAATTAACCAAGAAGTCCGAATAATGGGATTAAATTAATGATTTTATAAGTGCTGGAACTCAGACAGAGGATCTTCGAGGCTTCCACAGATGCGAAAATAACAACATAATTATTAGTTAAGTCTGGAATAAGTCCTGCATTAAATCATGTGATTCTGTATTATTGTAAATTTTACTTTTTTATATCAACAATCAAAACGTTTATGTTCTGGTAATGTAATTGCTTATTGCAAAAAGTAGTGCCCTTAGAAAAGTATCGTTTGTTAATTATATAATAAATGATTTATTTTATTTGGTGAACATTAAAAAATACCGTTAGAACAAACATGTTGAGTCCAGGAATCAATCCAATACAATAAATATCTCTTCCAAACAATGTTAAAGAAATTACACAAACACATCTTCCTCTTTGTATTTAATGGGCATCATTAAAATGATAAACACTATGTACATAGTGTTACATAGTCTATGTAACAAAATGAAGGTCTTTGGTTGTCCTTTGCCTGAAATTTCTAATTTGAGTCCCATTTTTACGTAGATTCTAAAAATGCCACTTTTTGTCCGAAAAAAGGTTTGGCCTTTATGACCTTTTGAAATTTACAATTTTCATCATTTCTAATGGTTCAGGCCCAGTTATCTTCGTGGAAAGTAAGAATAACCACAAATGTCAGTAGTATTTATTTTTCAAATCCATTTTTATAATTTATATATCTTTCGTACTAATCGAAAAAATCGGCTATATATTTCACCGCTTAAATAGAACACTAAAATATGGTCAACTTTTTGAAAATATTCCCGATTTTTTCGATTAGTACGAAAGATATATAAATTATAAAAACGGATTTGAAATGCACAGATATAGTAAAAAATAAATACTACTGACATTTGTGGTTATTCTTACTTTCCACGAAGATAACTGGGCCTGAACCATTAGAAATGATGTAAATTGTAAATTTCACAAATATCCTTATCCTGGACACAAAAGCAAAATTAGAAATGATAAAAAGTATTTTTCATGTTTGCTGGACATAGGCAAATAGAAAATAACAGTTTCAACTCAAGGACAAAAACTTTGTTACACGGTGTAATTCTTCCACCGTATTCGAAGTTTGTATAGCATTATTCATAAACACGTTATAACAAATACACGTAAATCATTGACCTGTTTCGTTATATCAAGAATATCATTCAGAATGTCGAATTAAAGCAAAAAAAAAATGATTTATTTTGCTCTGGCGCATTAAATAGAAACCATCTCTGGAAAAAGTCATATATTTTTTCGTCAAAAACTCGCAATTCAAGATGGCGATGGGATCCTCCTTTTTTCTTCCAAGAGAGGGAGAAAGATGATGTCATTGCGTCAACAAGAGAAGAAGAAAAAAACAGTTGCAAGAACTTCCTTCTAAATAACCATTTCCGGCATTCTTGTATATTATATGCAGAGGGATTAAATGTTTTTTCTTCATACTCAAGAGAGAGAGAGAGAGAAAAGAAAGATTTTCGCCTTTTCTCTCTCTCTTTCTTCTCTTTATTATTACAGCGGGCAATGACGAATAAAATATAACAGAATTATGTGAAAAAAAGTAAGGAAAATAAATAGACTTCTTAAAAGATAGAAGGAAAAATATATTCCGCTAAAAAACACATTTCTCTCTCGCTCTTATTCCCCACGGAAATAAAATCATAAACACCGATTGCAGAATGTCATTACAGCCTTATGGTTTCATTTCTATAGTTATCGTTCCCAATTTTGGAAAGTTAATCAATTTATTTCCATTCTACTTAGAGACGAAATAATGTCAGGCCCAAAATAACATAGAAATGCTCTGAGCCTCTGTTACTTCGTGTTCTTCACACGTCCCTCAGGGCATTCGCAAATTTTGTTATCTTATGGTTGCATGAATATATAGGATTTTTTTTTGTGAATTAGTGTACAACTTTCTTATATAAACTTTCTTCTCGTGAAACGATGCACATAATAAATAAAAAAATCTAATCACAACACAAAAGGGTTTTAACAAAAAGTACTAGATATTGAAGTGAAATTGAGCCATCAACTCTGAGATGCCTTTTCAATAGGGCTTGTTGAGGATAAATGTACGAAAGTATACTTTTATGTGAACAAATGGAATAACTTTATAAGGAACTAGAGGACTCAGAGAGTGCAAACCTCCGCCGATCCCCACCAAATGAATGACTTGGTCTTTTTGTCATTTCCAACCCTCTACGCACTGTCTCTTTAACTCTACATACTGCTCCTTTATTATTTACACTCTAGAGGTACATGGAAAGAAAAATAAACTGACGTCATCAAGAGGAGAGCACAGCACAGCGACATCTATTGGCATCAAGGCTAACTTGAAATATTTATTAGTATTTAGCTCATTTTGCATCTTAAAGAAGCACTCAGAGATGCCAAAATTTAATCACTTGTTCCTTTTGGCATTTCCAATTACTCCGCAAAGTTTCATCCGAATCCGTTCCGCACTTTTTGAGTTATCCTGCTGACAAACCAACAAACAACAAAAACCAACCAACCAACCAACCAACGCCAGTGAAAACAAAACCTCCTTCGGTGGAGGTAATTATAGCCAAAACGTTCATGTTGATTGAATTACATATGGTTATAAGAGTGCTACTTCAACAAAATCCCATTTGGTCCCCATTATTCGCAAAAAACTTCAATTCCTACAAATTGGTGTTACTTTTAGGTATAAATCAATACATATACATTTTATAACATGAAATCGATAAATTAGCTCTCTAAGAAGCTTATGCGCAAGACATCCAAGTTACCCCTTCTGACTGCGTCCTCATGAATAGGAGTCCGGAGTTTGCAAAGCAAAAAAGAGTTTCTTAATCTCCTGTTGAAGAGGCTCATCAAGGGGGGATCCAGCATTCTGGGGACTGAATGGAGAGTCTTTATGTCCCTTTGTTGATAATTCAATTATATACTGGATCAAATTAAACATTGACCAAGACTTTTTAGAGAAACGTAAGCAATAATCAAAGTCATTCCTGATGTCACGGAAAATAAAGTCATTACATAAAAAAGGCTAGGGATTACTTTATACCACAGAGGTGTAAATATAAGGAGAGCTTATACCCTCCAATAGCAGAGAAATATCGCCGTTCAGCTGTCGCCTGTGCCCAAACTAAACAAAGTAACTTATACGGCGCTTTTCAGGAATATCGTCCAGAGGGTTGAGGTTGCGTGATTTTTTTAAAGTTCCAATTGCAAAAGCAACCACTTTAAAAAGAAGAGCAAGAAAAGAAGACAGAAAGAGGCCTTCATTAGTTTGGGGTGCTATTTATCGGCAGCTTATGATGTAAGTCCTGTCTCCCTCGGTCGTTTAAGCCTTCACAGATAACACCCTTATGACTCCCAATAGGCTCTTGACATATCTAGTCATAAGGAACCAAATCTCCCCGATTTCCTTTAAATAAATAATAACTATATTCACTTGAAATATATCGAATCAAAGAAACAAATATTGAGGGTATTTATTTAATATTATTATTAAATATGTATATTAAACTTATATGTAGTTTCAAATTCCGATGTGTATTTTGATATGTTATTGAAGGTATCCTATACGTTCTTCTGGGCCCAAGGGAAACATGACTACATCATAAACTACGATTAATAGCACCCTTAAATGATGAGAGCCTCTTTCTTCTGTTCTTTTTCTTAATTTTACAATGATGCTTTTGCAATTGGAACTTTCAAACTAATCACGCAACCTCGACCCTTCGGACGATATTCTTGAAAAGTGCCATTTATACTACGTCATCGTAAGTTGATCATAGAGTTATTCCACAGGACTCGTGGACGAATGGAACAAACCCAAGGATAATATGAATAAGGTGAGTCAAAAAGGAGGTCTTTGACTTATGCTCTTGTTCAAAAGAGATATTATTGTGACGTCACGAATGCTACAATTAAAAAACATTATTTATTAGTGCTATGATATAGAAATTATTTCTCAACTTTATGTCTCAATTGAAAATATTTCATTAAAATATTTTTTAATGCATGAAACAATTGTTATGTAAATGATTTATCATAGTATTCACTGTTTTAAGTAATTAGCAATAATCATTTCAAACAATAAAAATAATTTTTACATTTACAATTTTTTTTTTTTTTTTACACAATATCCTATTATTATAATATTAATTATTATTAATAATAACTGAGGTCCTTCATAAAAAGTAATATTGTTTTTTATATATAATGTATGTACAAAAATAATGGGTCTTACTGGTGGAATATTGTTTAAATATTATTTGAAAGAATCTAACATGTGAAGAGGGAGTTTTTGGCACAAGGAGTAAGTATATAATTAGGTTTTTTTTTCTCGATTGCTAAGTGTTGTTGATTGGGGGATCTTTCAACTTTCAAGTCGAAAAAATGGGGGTATAAGTATATATTGATATCTATGTAAATATATATTCATGTATATATAAATATAATGATATTCTCTTGCATTATAAAAAAGTAGAAACATTTTTTATTTTTATCTTAAAAAAATATATTAAGTAATTTTTGTAGTTGTTTTTGTATTGTTTGAGGCTGTTATTATTTTTATTTTGTTTTGAGTGGCTAGTGGAGAGTATTTTAAAGGGATCATTTTTCAACTTTGAAGGTCAACAGGGGTTCATAAGATCTGGTTATTATTGCATCAGGTTATTGAGTAGTAGTATCAAAATAGAGATCATATATAATTATTGCACGCTCTTATTGCTTTTGGTGGAGATTGCGCTTAAATGTTTTGGCTTTTCGTGGTATTGCGTAGTCACCGGCAGCAATGGCTGCCGCCAGCTCAGGATTGTCTATTCTATCGATGCGATGGGGTTTCATGTGTTGCTTCATGTTGTAGCGTGGATAAAGCGTCTTGAGCAGAAGGGACACTTGTGTGGTTTGTCCCCGCTATGGATCTTTCGATGGCGGTAGAGGGAGCTGGGATCTGCGAGTTTCTTTCCAATTTATTTGAAGGAATTTATAAATCACAATAATAGAATTATACATATGTACATACAACAAAAAAGAATAAAATATAAAGAATACAAATATAATTACCCCAATTAGTAGTCTGGCCTATGTGTTTAAGCTTTCACTGGCATTTTTTAGTTGAAGTAACTTATTAAGAAAATTGACTCGAATCAGTTTTTTTTTTACCATAACAATAATAAATTTAAAAAGTTTAAAAAGTCTTTGAGAAACAAGGGGTCTTTATCGATTGCGTCTTGATGGTTATTAGAAGAAATTGGAAATGATTTCTAAAAAGTGGCAGAACTTCAAAAAATCGGGTGAAGGGGCGGTAATAATCCAATCCAATGACTTTGAGTTTCTTCAAATCCTTCAATGTTACTCGTGTGTTTCTCCCAAATTTGTGTGGAGGTCTTTCAACTTCCTGGCTAAGTATCCAGCGATATATGGGAAACCCTCGTTGGAACAGTCATTGGAATTTTTCCTGTGTTTGCCGACTAGGCAGAGGAAGGAGTTTTCGTTAGTGCAGGTACTCAAAAGCCTGGGTACATATGCTCGGTATGATGAGGGCGGTAGCTACATCTTCTTTTGAATAACCACTTTGTCGAAGGATTCACTAAGCTTCTTGTTTGAATCGTTGTGTAATCCTTTTCGAATGAGGTTCTAATTAAAGTTTTAAGAGCTAAGTTTGAGGCACTTAACTTTTTTAGCAGGATAGCTTTTTTTTTTTTTTTTTTTTTTTTTTTGGCCATAGGCATAACTTTATTGGCATTTAAGATTTCACAAAAAGACAGAGAAAAACAACATAACATATTCCAAACTAAACAACAAACATATTCCAAAAAAACAATAAAAAACATGACAATTTTATCGGCTAAGAACATAGCTTAATAGATTTTAATAAAACATCTACATCATTTTATAAAACGCTCACATCATTTCATAAAACATTTACATCATTTTATAAAACAATTGCATCATCTTATAAAACATTTACATCATTCTAAAAACATCTAAATCACAGTTTAAGAACATTTTTAGCAGGATAGCTTCATTTTCGTGAGTGAGAGTTCCACATTCCTCCTCAATAGTCAACTCACAATTTTTTTTTCGTTCACGGGCTTCTTGATGGACCTGTCTGAAGGACTTGAGGAGGGTGATCCAGGGATGAAGAGTGAAGGAGCAGCTTGAGACATAAGCTTCTTCCAAGCAAGGATGCCAAGTAGCTTAGCCAGAATATTTCTTTGGATGTCATTTGGAGTAAAATGACGATCGCGGATCTTCGCATTCTTTAGGCCAATCCTGTCAGATCTTCTGCATCATGCAATCCACAGACGTTGGATATCGAGATCCTTCGTCAGAAGTGCAAAATATTGTACATTTCGAGGATTAGAGCAAGAGGGGATGGCAAAAATACGATAACTTCCTCGAGAATATGGCATTTTCGCTTTACAATGCAAACTGAACTATAAATCAAGTGTAGCACCTGTGACATCACAACAAAATAGGTCAGCTGTTGCCCTAAAATTGCTACGTCGATTCCTATTGCCTCACTTATTTATATTCTCCTTGAACAACCTGTCCCTTTTTTTTAAAAAGAAATAAATCAAAAAATTGTTGTTTCTATTATTGCGTTATATTAAACAGCTTGAGTTCTTCTATTCTTCATATGTGGGCTCCTCCTCCAGAATAGAGACCTTAAGCTGTTTAATATAATGCAATAATAATAATAATAATGAAACCAACGACTTATTAATAATATATAAAAGGAGAGGTTTGTGATTAATTTGAATCTATAATCAAAGAGATGCCATTGAGAATCACGAAAAATGTCTCTATGTTTTCTAATCGACATCATTTTTTTCTCTTTCTATGTCATGTCGGGTATAAAGAAATCCCTTGCCAAATAATAAATTTTTTCAAATTATTAAGTAAATTAATTGTGTATATGTTTCTACCTTCGAATATATTGGAGGCATTGTTATAACTAGGAATGGAAATCTGGAGCTTAGCCTTGGTGCTTACAGACTGATTCTATGACTGTGTTTGGCCGTGAAAAAGAGATATGGGTAAAGTAGGGGATAGAAGAAATAAATAAATAAACTTTTTCTTATCATTCTCTTTCTCCTCTTTCTTTCTCTCTCCCTCTCTTTTTTTCATGGCCAAAAACAATCATAGAATCAGTGTGTAAGCACCAAGGCTAAGTTCCAGATTTCCATTCCAAATTATAACCTTCATTTGTGGCTACACAACACTTGGTTTTTGCACCACGCTAATGCACCGTCACATACTGCGCTGATTATTCGGAATTTCAGGGCCCAATACTCGACTACTATCGTTCCACATCCACCATATTCACTTGTTTTGGCTCTATGCGGCTTCTGGCTATTCAACAAACTAAAATGGCCGCTCCGGGGACACCGTTTTGAGTCCATAGAAGAGATTCCAGCCGCTGCGAAGAAGGAGCTAAAGGTCATTCTGAAATCGATGAATACAGCTGTTTTGAAGATTGGAAATCCGTTGGACTAAGTAATAAATTTCGAGGGGGGGGGGGGGGGTTATTTTGAAGGGAATGACATTTTATTTGTAAGAATAATTAAATAACTTTCGAAATAAATGTAATGTCACCTTACTTTACACTACAATGTCTGTCTATTCGCTGAAAATGAGCATACCAACGACCTTTTACACATATTGATAAAACAATATTGATATAATGGAATTAACTTTTATTTTTAAGAAAATATAATCTATAAAACTGTCTCTTCCTGATTCAAATGTTCTTTAAATTTCCTGCCTCTTAAAAGTATTTTGATTTATCTCATTTCCCTTTCATAGTTGTTGATTAATAAATGAAGCAATTTAATAAGAAAGTATCCTTATGTGTTTCGACAAGTTGCATTTTGATTAAACAATGAAAATTCCTGCTAGTGTTGATTATTTCTTGAAGTCCAACGAAAAGGACAAGGCAGGTAGAAGGAGTCGTCAAAAATGTATGCGATACATTTATATCAAACCTTCAACAATAAATATTTCAAGTTACATAGAAATATATATATATTATATATATATATATTATTATATATATATATATATATATAATATTATATATATATATATATATATATATATATATATATATATATATATATATATATATATATATATATATGCATCAGTCCCCTAATTCGACTTATCTGTTATTTATAAGATTTTTAAGCTAGAAAACATAAAAAATATTTTGCTACCCTTTAATTAATATGTTATACTTTATATACATAATCGTTAAATACAAAGATCTATTATACTTGCATTAAGAACCTTCTTCCCACAACATCGAATATAAACGTTTATAAGATTGATCAAGAATAACGTACTTATTTACTTCATTTACTTCTTAGTCCTCCGCTACTCTGAGATTAAATGCTTAATTCTTCGTTCGTCGAGGCCTTAAATAAGAGGAAAAACAATTAAAGATGGATGTCTTTGTTTGGGCAAAATAGGGTCAATGACGCCCTTGAATTTTCAATTTCATCCCAAAATCCCGTTCTAAGTGAGGAGATCAATCCAAGACGATACAGTGTTATATATTTGAAGGTCCATAATAATTTTTTGCCCAAGAATTTAAATTTGCAGCCCTGGCCGTAAAAACTCTTTTATAATAAAGCTTAAAGTTGGAATCCCTTCCTTAACTTGTCAGTTTGCTACTGTTTGTTCCTTGTTGGTGCTTATTCCGTTCAGATTATACATAAGGCATCATAGCAAGAACATTGAACTATATAATTATAAGCGCAGAGATACAAAACCTTATACACATTTAGGGCCGGTTTAGATAATTTAGATAAAAAAAACCCAAAGGCTGATGAAGGATGAGGAGATGTGTTGGTAAAGGATTCTCTGTATATAAAGATGGTTCGCAAGGGATCAATATGTCTCGAAACTTTGTGATCGTTAGGATATCGCCTGGTCTTACGTACCACCAACCAAACTTTAAAATCAATATTATTTAAACTTGGTTTAGTAAAGTAGTCACTCCACTGAGAGATTATAGAAGCCTTCATAATACTTTAATTGTATTATTATATGTTGATTCTTTATGCAGTAATAACTGAGCAGCCACATATAATTTAAAATATTTTCTTATGTAATTCCTTAATTTGAAATACTCATATATCCTTCATTAGTACAAATGTCTTCAAACAAAATAAAGTAATATTAATTAATCAATCCTCAGTAAGACTACAAATTAAAATAATCCTCACCTTTCCAAAAATGGAAAACGATTATACCTAAAATATGAATCCAATTATCGCAATAAAAATCTCAATCATGTTTGAAATAATGTACATATACATTAGGCTATATAATCAGGAGTAAATTTATATCAAAAAGGCTCAATTAGAAAGCACTTAGTAATTAAAGGAGTTGTTAAGAAATATTTTTTAAATGCTGAGAATAATTTTATGTAATATAGAGGGCTGCTGCAACTACCGAATGTAAATCGGTATTTAGAACTGGAAGCGTTGTACCTGCGTGTGAAGAAAGTTGAACTTTGCAAATAAATAAAAAGCTTCCGAGCTGAAAGCACATTAAATATCGGACACGTATAACAAAAGACAGTGAAATAAATAATATGTTTGCTATTGCCTTCCTTTTCCTTCAAAATCCGAGTGCATATATGATTATATAAAATAATATATATAAATTTCAAATAATCTCTAAAAAAATAATAACAAATTTTGTACTTCATTGTCTTTTGTTATAAATGTCCGATATTAAATGCATATGAAGAAGTCACAGAACAGATACATAAATAAATTTCTCTTTCTTTCCTATAACTGCACCGATAGATATTCGGTATTCGGTAGATATATAATAAAATCTATCGAATACCGAGTCAGCGGTACCGAATCCCAGCTCTGGTAGTATAATTTAAGAAGCTTTAATGAACAAAAAATAAAGACCCAATTCAACATATTTAATATCCGCTAAATAATGATATTTATTTGCTCACTTTTATTGATTATTAATTACTATGACCTTTTTCGAACCCGGAGAGAAGGTCGAAACGGTTGCCTATTACAAGGCCCTGAGATGGACGGTGAGGCCTTGAATGAGGAGACGTACTTTGACGGCAACTATGCATGGACCAAGATGGTGTTCCATGCCATACGTCGTCAAAATAGGTTTGGGATTTCTGCCGCGAACCACATGTCCGACTTCCGATCGGTCAGCATGTGGCCCACCTCAAGCGCAGACCTGAACCGTTGGATTGTTCTGTGTGAAGTCTTTGGAAAGATCCACCAATAAGACGTCTCATACAAATTTGAAGGCCTTACATAAGCCATCCGCGAGGGCATGGACGACATGAGCAAGAAAATATCTGTAGTAGCTGCGTCAGCGTCTGTCACCGAGTTGAGGCTGTTTTCGACAATAATGGTGGACATTTGAGAAACATGATGCTTAAGGGGCCCTTCAGCTTCTTAGTTTTTTTTAAAACTTTTTGCGACTCTTTAATTAATAGTAAACATAATTATGATTTTGTTCCCTCGAACAGCTTATTGCAAATTGGTTTCCTTATCCTGTGTTATTAATAATGGAGATATTGAAATAAAATGTGAAGATAATATTTTTGCCTAAACTAATAAGGACGGCCAAAATGTTTGAAACAGATATTTGTGCAACTATTTTTTGGTTCAAAGGAATATAATCAATGTGGATATGAACGAGTCTAATAGCCTTAAAAATAGTTTATCGAACATAGATTATTTTAATAAGATATACCAAGATTAAACTTCACCTCCCGAGATGCGAACTGTACCCTCAACATATCCTTTTCGGCATTCTTTCCACTGGAGAACGCGTACAAGAAGAAGATTGACCACATCCAAACTACTAATCTTTGGACACCAAAAAAAGTTTTTAAGAAAATTTTAAGAGATATTATGATATCGATTGCAGCAAGATACACACTGCGCTATCTCTAAATAATAATCCCGAATAACAATAGTAATGATTGGAACAAATCAGTTGTAAGTAAACAAAGCTTAAGAAACACCTACACTAAGCCAAATATGTTTTGATGGATGTAATGGGCAAGAAAAATACGTCTAAGAAGAATTGACCAAGATAAAAAAGGAAAATGAGGACGCATATAAGAAAATAAATGTTCATCACGTCTACTAAACACCAACTACATGGAAATCATTTGTCTATAATTGCTAAAATTAAATTACTTTTCGCATTATTTACTCATTATATATAAATACTATTTGTACAATACTTAGGTTATTCCACTCAAATACTTGCCTAAACCATGCATTTGGGCCATTTTTTCCTTTTTATGTTTGGTCATTTTTTCCGGTCCATTTTTTCCAAGGCCATATTTTCTGTTCCATTTCTTCCAGACACTATTTTGATGATATGAAATCGTAAAGAGAAAAATAATTTTATTTGTATATAATACAACAAAGTTGGTCTTTTATAAAAAGATTATTTTATAATTTGTATGTACTTAAAAATTAAATAAACACATGCTAATGAGTGACTACATATATAGAGCACATATTTTTATTTTTTTAGAAACATATTTCTAACGTTAATCCCTAAAATTGATTCATTCCTTGTTTTTAAGGGTCTCATTGGATGTCATAAGGGATATATAAAAACGGAACATATAATCTTTTAATCCTCACAGAACCTTTGTCGTCCAACGCCCCATGTTTTTCTGCCTACTTTAAAATGGTAAATGAAGATATCATAAATTGAATTATCATGGAATTGACCACAACGAGTTGAGTTATCAAGCCATGAATCATGAAGAGATTTATAGCGTAGAAGATTCCAATGAATCAAAGGAAGTAAATGAGGTGGCTTGTATATGTCTCTGTGCATTACAAAAAATATTTTATAAGAATGTTATATACAGCAAAAAAAATGCCTTTGAAGTTATGCGAAGGATAATATATATATATATACTATATATAGATATCTATATATATATTATAAATATATATCTTATATCTTATATATATATATATATACGTCAGAACGAATACGTATCTGAAACTACCCTTCATTTATTTCATAGTTATTCAACTTCGGAGCTAAAAAAATCGAGTCCAAAATTGTCCACATTTATCGATATTTTTTAGCAGTTTATGTCGGTATCGTAACATTTTTTTATACTAAACTCCCGATTTGCAATTTCCTTTCTAGAAATCAATATAATGATATAAAAAAAGGTTTGTAATCATTATTATATGAATTTATAGTATATTGAAAGAAACTATGCAATTGTAGGAATTAATTTGATACTTTTGGCAAATAACAAATTTATTGAATGTTATGGAAAAATTTAAGACTGGTACTTAACCGAGTACTTCACTATATCTGGAAAAACAAAAAGACTGTCATCGCAAACTCACGAATAAATATGATTTTTCATTTGAAAACAATGTCTTCTGGTTCTTTTTATGGAACCAAATAAACATTATTTTCATAAAAAAGAACCACCTTTCTCTCTATCTCTAACTATATCACAACTGAACTTGGCTGTCTTTTTATAATATAAATTACCGAGTCATATCTATGTGTGCTCAATATAATTTTCCTTTATGGCTATTCCCATATTTTCCTTCTCTCTGATTCTTTCAACCCCTTCTTAACTTCAAGGACTCTCTGAGGACTCCCGCCCTGGACCCTCAATGAATTATCCTCCCCTTTGTGCCTTCGAATTGTGCATTCATGAGCTCCAAATGGTTGTTGGATGCATTTAATCTTATGGATCTAATAATTAAGGTAATCAACATAGCCCTAAACACTCAAAAAATTAATTTCTTTGACCAAATAAGACATATATTCGTAAGTCCTACGCTGAAAGGAAATGTTTACTTTTGCAAAGAAAGACTGAAATGCTAAATCATTTTCTCGTCAATTGTACTTTATTTTAAAATTATCAGTACATTATCAAACATATTTAAAAACAAATTTAAACTTATTTTATATCCTAAAGAATTTTCGAATTTATATTTGGGTCCACAAAGTAATGAAGTTAATTTTATACTACAACAAAAACACAGTTTTATACAAATTTCGTTCTTCAAGATAGTCCCTACAAATAATATTATAAAGTATTTTAGTGATATTTTGAATATGTTAATGCAATGATGTAAATTTTTATAATGCAACCAATTTTGGATGGAAAATAAATTGTTGTACTGAGGTACCAAAAAAAATAATATGACATATATTCTATAACTAGGGAGTTATACATAAAATTGCTTAACGAAAAATAAATACCGGGGCTACTACCATGGTTCAACTGCTTATAAAGAACATGAAATGATCAAAGCACGGTATTCGAGTCAACTAATAAAGTCAAAGTTTATATCATGTGATCTATCTACACGCTTAACAGCGTGCATTCAAACACTTTTTTATTTTGAAGTTTCTGTTCAGGTACAATTATTTAGAATGTATTTGTTTGATCCCTGGTCCACAAATTGAATAAAGCATTGTGTGATAGTGATTAAACAATTATCAGTTCCATATAATTTACCTAAAACTGACTCGTACTTCAGAAACACTTGAGTGATTTCTTTGTTTACTTTTGGCCGTGAAACCATAGAGATATAAAGATATAGAGAGCTGATTCACCAATTGCAGAGAAACAGCGTTCTGTTGTTTCTGTGTGTTCAAAATAAACAAAGTAATTTGTACTTCGTCATCGTAAGCTGATCATAGAGATATATTCTATCTCTGTTATCACTTACGATGACGTAGTATAAATTACTTTGTTTTGTTTGAACACACAGAAACAACAGAACGCTGTTTCTCTGCAATTGGGGAATTAGCTTTCCATATCTTTATGCATGGAACCACAACTATGACGACAAAAAAATCTTATTGTTTAGATTATATTTAAATGTACTTTTCCACTAAATACTTTCGATCATTTTTTCTGTACACAATTATTTTCCGTTTCTATTTTGAAAATTGTTTCCGCGGACATTTGTTCAAAGAACCTTTTTTCCTCATGTCTAGTTTAGTTAATATATTTATTACCATTCTTAATAGGTCCCCAAAACTAAATACAATATAAATGTGAGGAATACACCAAGGGGTATATCATCTTAGGGGAAAATGAATTGTGGGTAAAATGTTAATGAAGAAAAAATGCAAATGAAAGAACGCACTTAAGTAAGTTTGACCATTTTATGCATTTCTTCTTAGAACATGTATTCTTTGACAGTTTCTTCGGACACTGACATTTGCACCTTTATGCTTCCAGAAAGGGTGTATTTCTATTATTTTCCTGGGGTTATATATGTATATATATACATAGGCGAAGGATCTGCCCCCCAAAATTCGGGTGAGTTCTCAATTCGGGCAAATTGGTTGGGGTATTCAACGGCATTTAAGTTGAGAAAAAATATGTAATTATGAAAACAACCGGATTTTGAATTATACCAATAAATATTATGTAATGAATAGTATTACATAACAAATAAAAGATTTATCTACATAGCTTTATTCATTCGATAATTTTTTCACCGCTTTAACAGTTCTGATAAAATTTGGGCAATTGACTGCTGCCGCCCCCCAACCAAACATTCCCCTACGCTAATATATATATATATATATATATATATATATATATATATATATATATATATGTATATATATTTATATATATAATGTCTATATATTATATATATATAACCTCAAACCAAATATCTATTCCTAACGCCTATGTAAGATATATATGTATATTATATAAAATAATATATATATATTTATATATATATATGTATAGATATTATATATATATATAGATGTTAAACTACTTGGAAAGCTTTATGTTAATAATAGTTGGTGTGTGTCACAAGGAGAGGGGCAAGTTTTTTTTTTGGGAAGAAACCTTATTTCTTCTTCTTCTTCTCAAGGCCGAGGCCCCATATTTTCTTGTCAGTTTAGCATATAATGACATAATTTACTCATCATTAGGGTATAAGTATAAGGTATAATAATAAAGATACAAAGAAAGAATAAAACTTGTTCTGACGCATTAATGACAGAGTCAAGTAATTCATATACTTTTTTTAAACTACTGTTATTTTCATAAGATATGAAGTGTTTAAAATATATATTAAATTGATATGATTTAACAAATAATTACCGTATTTTACTGTATATTTTGACATTTGAAAGGGTAATCTGAAATGTTATTTATTAAGAACAAAAAGTGTTTCTCTTTTGTTTGCAGGCATTGAACAATGATTGGGAAAGGATACATGTACTGTATTTGCATTCATATGTGATTAAACTAATATTAAATCACCACAAAACTTAATCCTTCAAAGCAAAGACTTACTTTTTTGTAAGGCATTTCAAAATAATGATCAGACTTTTGTCATATATGTTTTTTTTTGTATTTAAAAAAATCTTCAGTCGAACAAATTAAGGGTTTTAACGACAATGAACCCTCAGATATAACGTGTCAGAAATCTGGCATATATAAACAACACAATTATGGGAGTATGTGTTGCCTAATCACGCTCCAATTGAGCACAGAGTGTCACAATTAAGTGATGTTATGTTTTCAAAATATGCTTCGTCTTCGGGTCCTCAGATTTTCTCGTGTCTCATTGTGGTTTCAAGTCACTCTCTGTGAAAAATGTGGGGTCAACAACATGTTGTCATACTGGGGTACTAATCCAACCGCCATGTGAACATCGGCCGTCAATATATTGCCATATTGGGGTTACCAAAAAAAGAACACTTGTGGCTCCACATATCGCAATTTTGGCATATATTATGGATTCCAAGCCCCTGCTACTGGGATTGATTACGCCTAATACCTAGTTAGATGTACTTAATACTACAAATTCAATGTCTTTTATTTAATAATCATCTTTATTTAATCAATTCTTTTTTCCCCTGCTTTATTTTCAATTTAGGGAGTTTATAATATCTTTGGTGCCGTGTATATGTTCTTTTGGCATTCTAAATTATTTATGAATTCCAGTTTGTCCAATCAGGGCTAGATGACCTCACGGACCAATGAAGGATAATTAAATTTGCACCATTGGGGTGCTTTTAAGTTTGCTAAGAACAATCTGAGCAACCCCTTGAATTTATCCACCTTTGCTCCTGAGGGCCATTCAGCAATTAGTATTGCTAGAGCAAATGAGCATCAATACATTTCAGTGCCTTCTAACGTCTTCTTTCTTCACTAAAATACATTTAATATCACTTTATGAAATACTTTATATATAAAAGATCTCTTAAGATCTCCTCCATTAGAACGCTTAATATATGCTATTTGCTCTAAACAGACGGTGACAACATTGTCTACCTACTCCACTTCCAGATTTAAATGCTATTCATTTCTCCTGGTATTTTTATGTCTGATTTATTTTATGAATAGATCCCTGCGATTGTAATAATAATGAGCTACTATATATTATACAGTAGTAGGTAAATAAAGGGGGACGACATTTTGTATGCATACCTACTTAGGTATATACCTTATATAGGAGTAAAGAAGAGAGAGAGGAAATATTTTTTAGCGGAATATATTTTTCCTTCTTTCTTTTAAATTTATTTTCCTTACTTTTTTTCACATAATTCTGTTATATTTTATTCGTCATTGCCCGCTGTAATAATAAAGAGAAAAAAGAGAGAGAGAAAAGGCGAAAATCTTTCTTTTCTCTCTCTCTCTCTTGAGTATGAAGAAAAACATTTAATCCCTCTGCATATAATATACAAGAATGCCGGAAATGGTTATTTAGAGGGAAGTTTCCTTCTTGCTACTGTTTTTTCTTCTACTCTTGTTGACGCTCTGACATCATCTTCTCTCTCTCTCTCTCTCTTGGGAGAAAAAAGGAGGATCCCATCGCCATCTTGAATTGCGAGTTTTTGACGAAAAAAAATATGACTTTTTCCAGAGATGGTTTTCATTTCATGCGCCAGAGCAAAATAAATCATTGTATTGCTTTAATTCGACATTTGGAATGATATTCTTGATATAACAAAACAGGTCAATGTTTGTAACGTGTATTTGTTGTAAACGTGTTGAAGAATAATGCTAAATAAACTACGAATACGGTGGAATAATTATCAATTTAATGATGCCCATTAAATACAAAGAGGAATATGTGTTTTTGTAATTTAAAATTTGATCAAAAAATATGATTTGATCATAGGTTTTCCCAAGTAAAAAGTCAATTCCTTCCTTTTCATTGTTTGGAAGAGGGCACTTAGCGTAAATAATAGATTCCTGGACTCAACATGTAAGGTTCCAATGGTATTTCTTAATGTTCACCATAATACTAGAAAGTAAATCTTAGGAGAATAAAATAAATCCATTTATTATATAATTAACAAACGATACTTTTCTAAGGGCACTACTTTTTGCAATAAACAATTACATTACCAGAAAATAAACGTTTGGATTGTTGATATAAAAAAGTTAAATTTACAATAATACAGAATCACATGATTTAATGCAGGACTTATTCCAGACTTAATTAATAATTATGTTGTTATTTTCGCCTCTGTGGAAGTCTTGGAGGTCCTCTATCTGAGTTCCAGCATTTATCAAATCATAAATTTAATCCATTCTTTCGGACTTCTTGGTTAACTTTGAATATATCTAATCGTTTTAAAAAGTCTTGGCTAATGTTTCGACTCACATTTTCCTATTTTTAAAAGATGTAGAATAATCTACGACGTTAAAGTAATGTTTGTAAAAAGTCCTGGCATAATCGGCTGAGTCGGCCCAAACCTACAACATGTTTTGGCTCAAGACTCCTTGAAATCTGCGATAATCTTCCTTGGATACTTAATATCTTGTATATGACAAAAATCCTTATTGCAGATACTCCATGTCTTAACCGAAACTGGTGCTCATAAATTGAGTTTATTCTTTATTATTTATGAGCCAGTAGGATACACCAAGGGCACAAAATACCGTCTTTGCATAAGTCTTGGACTCTAAATTGTCACTTTGCCATAAGGAAACGCAAGGACAAATTTGTGTCAGTACACTTATGATGAGCAAAAAAAAAAGTCAATGGCTTGTTGTGAATATTGTTATTACAAACACAAGGTCTTCTTTCATCGTTAACTCAAGTGGTTCTTGAGATTTTCTTAGTATGTAGCACCATTCAAGTATATATATATACATATATATATATATAATTTTTTTTAGGGGCTTTAATGTTTCCTAACGCTAAATGCACCCTCAGTTTTTCTTATTTTTACCCTGTCCCTCGTAAAAATTCCAGAGAAGTGTTCTGTCTCATCTTTTTTTCGCCTTGCAAACTATAAAAAGATACAAAGCGACTTTAAAGGCTTATTGTCTAATTTATTGAGCTCTCATTGCTAATGTCTTTGAAAGAGAGAGAGAGAGATCGTTATCATTTACTTTCTCGAAAGTATGTATAGCCTCTTCCGCATTGCACACCAACTTTGTTCAGAGAGGACATCGGCATGGATTCGTGAACGACTAAACGAACTTATTCACGCGTTCGGCCAGGAGGTGGAATCGAAATAGAGCGGCTGTGGTTTGACTGACTTGATCAGATAACTTCATGATGAAAGTTTCGCTGAGTCTTGAAGTTCCGAAGGTATTCCCTCGATAGAGATATAGCATTTATGGTTTTATAAATATATATATTCAGTCAAACCTAATTATAGCGAGCATTCAAGGGAACGAAGAATAATGCGACCGTTAATGAATCGTGACCACTAGTCACAGAAGGTACTACTTTTATTTAGCGATTGACCGCTATAGGAAGGTGACCTCTGATACAGGAATGACTGTATATTGGAATAATTTATACAGCTGAAAGAAGGAAAGAGAAAATAAATTAGCTCTTCAACAAGGAATCATCCAGGCCCACCGAGTGACGTAGGCCCGCCCACCCACTGAGTGACGTGGGTTCGATTTTTATGAATTTGCCAACTGTGCCCCCCATAAACACTGTAGGCCCCCCCCCCCAACAGCCTGGCCCTGCTGCGGACCTGGAATCATCCCTCCTTTAATTACTTATTACTGCAATCAAAACTTTGTTACTTAGCGACCATTTCACTTATAATATTCAATAAATAGGGAACTGGGGATACATACTATTGTAAATATCATTATATCTTCATATGTATAAAATATAATTGGGAATGGCGCAGAAGGGGCAATCGTTACATATATTTTTTCTTTTTGGTTGATGACGTCATTATTGTATTTTATGATGTATATCCTTCATAGTACTAATAAATTGATATGATATTAGTTTCAGCTTATTCCTTCCCTCTGTCCATCTTTCTTTCGAATAAGCTTGGCACGAACATGTACATAAAAACTTTTGTTTGTGTCTTTGGTTCCCAAACTCACATACTCCAAACTTAATCCCGTTGTGAACATGAAGATAAAAGGCCCTTAACTTATGTATCCAGAGCTATAACCAATAATTTGAGGGCCTGTCTATTTATTTATTTTTTAATTTGTCCTTTAGACTTACTTCTTTTGGCACTTAAGTATATTTGTCACCCAAATCATTACGCAACTTAAATAGGTATTCTGCATATTTTCTTTAAGATTTTGCTAACTGGACTACTTTAATCCGTAGTAATAGTAGTAAAATCTTGTATATTTAATTATTTCAATAATACACACTTAGTTATAACCAGCCACGTTAAAAAGTTCATCCTGCTTTAATAATCAGCAGTTTCAGATATGAAATACATCATTAAAAATTAAGTAAATATAAAAGTCAAAGCATTTAAAAGTACGAACCTTATCATAAAAGTCTGTTTAGACCATTCTTTGCATTTTCAGAGCAGGATGGGATGAATTTCAAATGTTTTACAGCTAATGAAGTTCTTTATATCCTAGTAATATAATTTATTTTGTATTGAGAAGACTTATACTATATATATATATATATATATATATATATATATACGCAGAATTAGGAAACATGGAAAAGACGCAATAGCTCCCAAAATATTTATTTAGAAAATATATTACTTCAAAGTATTGTTGATAAGAAACTGCTTAAAAACATTTATTTCAAAGTTATTCCACGTATTCACCATTTACTCGAACCACAGCTCTAAGTCTCTTGAACACACCAGTGCATCTATTACGCACAATCTCCTCTGGAATCTTGTTCCAGGCAGCCTCAGCTGTGGCTATCAGCTGGTCCTTATTGACCCTTGGTTTAGCATTGACCTTTCTCTACACCATTCCCTACATGGCAAGGTCAAGGGGGTTGCAATCAGGAGATGAGAGAGGCCAAAGCTCCTTGCTCCAAAAGTGGTAAAAATTGGCTGCACACCAGTCCTGCACAATCTTTGTAGTATGGGTCGGAGCTCCGTCTTGCTGGAAGTAGACAGGGACTCCACCAAACTCTTCCTGGATCCACGGGAATTCTTTGGTCTTCAAGAAGTCCAAGTACACGATCTTGTAGATTTTAACACCGTCTGGAATGCGGAGCAAGGGTGATTTCTTGCCATTGGAGGCCACGACCTCCAGACCATCACAGACGCCGGCTTCTGCATCTGGTAGACGTTTCTGGCATTTTCTAGGATCTTGGAAACATCCCTGCACAATATACGATCATTTTGAAGATTGAACTTCTTTGTGGTTTCGAAAAGTTTATCATCCGAGAAGATCATAACGACACTAGGGTTGTCTGCATGCCATTTGAGAACCAACTTTGATCTAGCCTTCCTCTTGACCCTAGTGGCCTCGTTTAGTAGATGTATCTTCCTGTAATTGAACGGCTTCATGCCCAGGTCAGCTTTGACCACCCTCCCGATGGTCCTCGCAGATACGTTGTACTCTTGATCCATCTTATTCATTGAGCGGGTGGGTTACGAAGTATCTTGCCGGCGACGGCCTTGAGCAGCCTTGGTGTACTCACTGATTGCTTTTTTCCTTGTTCAGGCTTCCTTGTGGTTTAGCCTGTCTCTTTGATAACTTTTTGGAACGCCAGATGAAAGTTCAGCTTACCCCATGCATGATCTTGATAGCCTTGTGGGACTGGCCAGAGTCCAACAACTTGACGATGGTCGTTCACTTGCTTTCAAGGTCCAATTCGTCGTTATTTTTCAACAAAAAGATATGAAAACAACACAGCAAATGTACAAATGTATGCAAAACATAATTTTATATCATAACAAAACCTCTTAAACTCATTTTTAGTAAGATATTGCACTTACAATCCGATGTTTCACTAATTCTGCCTATATATATATATATATATATATATATATATATATATATATATAGGATTGTGGCTTGAACGGATAAACGAACATCGTTCCGGAACGCATGTTCAAAATAGAACACCTGAATGGATTATAAATGAACAGAATTTTTTGTTCTTGGCGTTTGGCTGTTTAATTTATATTGTTTTTAAAAGAAAACTTTTAAACATACTTGCTGTGCGAAAAGTGTGGTCGTTTTTAAAAGAATTTATGTTTGTTTTTTATGCCAGAGAAAAAAAATGTCTGACGTTTCTTTTACTAACAGAAGTGCAATTTGAATTAATGTGAGTCATTCTGGATTAAAATAGCGACATTTTTTTACCATGGATTTTTTTTTCAAATTTGAAATAGGAGCTGCCTTGAATAGTTTTAGTCTGTTTCTGTATATAATTTTAGTGTATTTTATTTTACACTGTATAAAATTTTGCAATTAACCGAATAAAATGTTTTAAACCAAAAAATAATTGAAATAGGAACAAATTGACATAATTAATATTTTTTCAACGAACAGAGGAACGCTAAGAAAATGCAGGGATGAACGCCTGAATGGAATTTATTTTCAAACCGAACAGACGAAAGCTAAGGTTGTGAACGCCCATAAGCGAGCATAGAAGGAAGTTTAGCCTTCCCAAAGTACTGTATTTTCATTTATGTATTACTCCTCTAAATATATACAAGTAAGCGATTTCTTATAAATGATTTCCATTCACAAAAAACCTTCAACCCCCTGATGATTGTACTTACTATGAAGTGCTATCATGTAAGGGAATAATATATCCATAGCCTGGAAATCGTATTATTCCTTGCGTTATTATTATTATTAAAGCCATTATCAGTTATGGGGTTGGAAGTATCAATTGTGGAATTACTCTCATTAATCAAGGAAAGAAAGAAATGAAGAAAAAGAACACACTTTGATCTATAGTGGCGCAATGTATGTACATAGAAGGGGAGTTAAAATGGTGAGTAGTCTTTCATGTCTGTCTATCTTATTAAAAGATGGTTCAAATATGATGATCATGATTGGCTTTTTGTGTTTGCTGTAGGGGCTTCCCCTTTTGCCAGTCTGGCTAGCTGGCTGGCTGGCTGCCTAGGGGATACGCCTAAGAAATAGATAAGTTTACCCTCCATTTTTAACGCCATGGCGTCTGCTGACTCACATTCCTTATTGACAGTTGAAATAAAGGAGAGATATATAAAAAGAAGGTGGAAATACTAATAGAAGTTTACAACATGCTCAATTGTGGACTCTCACATGAAAAAGCTCCTAATACAAGACAATATGTATCCTTTTTAAATTGTGTTAAGCTTTGAGTTAAGTAATAATAATAATAATTATATATATATATATAACACAAGGAAAATAATAGAAATAAACCTTATATATATATATATATATATATATGTAACCCAAGGAGAAAAAATAGAAATAAACCATTATATATATGTATATATATAAAGGACAGTTAAACCTCAGTTAGCAATATTCTGTCTATAGTGGTCTTTTGGCTACAGCGATCACCCAAATATTCTCCCAAAAGGTTTGATAAGCTAATTTTAAAGCTTTAATGCTTTATTCATATCCACAGGGATGCAATTCTATCGATCCAAATAAATAAAAACAAACATAAATTCTCTCATATTTTCTTAGTTGAGCTGGTATCCTTAATTTAACAACAAAATCAAAATTCAAGATATAAATTGTATATAGAATACACTTCCTTTTCAATATTTATAAGAACTTGTAGTGTTTATCTATTAATATAATGACATTGCTGTTGAAAAGATATAAATAATGATTTATCTATTAAAAATAACTTATTTGAACTAACCGATGGTACTTTAGTAGCCTGAGTAGGCCTAAATGACACAATATACTGTGTATATTGAAGAAATCTTAAAAACACACAAACACTAATTAGATATACACATGTGTGATACAAGAACAGCTTCCAGAGGTCCTGATTTCCTTCTTATCCTCTTGTTTTTTTTTAATAGATCGAATGATGCAACCTCAAAAGTGCTTATTTGAATATTTCGCTTTGTCAGACGCTTCAGAAGCTAAGCAAACCTTCCATCCTCAAAGTCCTGGAGAGGCGTGTGTAGGTTTGAGGAAAGGAACAAATTTTGACTATCTTACAGAGTTTGTACCGGATCTCTCAAAGTATCGTCTACATACCTTTTCTTTTGAGCCTTTATCCCAATTTCAGTTATTTAAAGTTCATTATACTAACTTTTGATAATCCATGAGTGGTTTTGTTGTTGTAAAGAAGGCTAAAGAAACCTTGTCCCTGAGAAAAAAGAAGTAGGAGGAGAAATGTCTTTTTTAAAGCGGCAAATCTTCAACTGTTGTTGCCACCCAACCTCTCTCATTGCAAAAATACGTGATAGGAGTTATACCGTTCTTGAGCTATCTTGTTTAGTATCCAAAGTACCGAATCTGGCTCTGTACTTATGGTGCATCCTAATATCTTACACATAAATAGGATAGGGTTTGGTTTTTCAAAAACATCAGACTATGACTAAGATTGCTTACCCGGTATCGATTGTGGCTGAGAAATCACACATAAAAAACCAACTGAGGTAGCCGTAAATACTTACATATGTATGTGCTGTCTATATATATACATACAAATGATGGCGCTGCAGGGCTAATGAAAGAGTGTGTTTTTTTATCCGAGGGATGATCAAAAATGGCATGACTCCACATAAAGCCTTCCTCCCCCCCCCTTTTAGATATGCCTTTGTTGTTTGGAAAAATCCTTGTTATTGATATAAAGAGATGTATTTGTGAAGATGTGGACGACTTAAGTGCCTTGATTTTTTGTTCTATTATACACAGCTTTATTTTTATAAGACAAATTTGTTAATGCCAATTTGTTAAATAAAAAAAAACAAATACGCTTTTTTGGTGTATGAAAATTATTTTTTAAATGATGAATTATGTTTAAAAGTGTTTCTTAACTTAGTTATATTTATTCTAGTTTTTAACATTGTAAATTAATATTTCAACATTCCAATACAAGCATTTCTTTTTTCAAAAGCACATATTCTAATATAGTATGAATCTTGGACGCCCAAGTCCTTCCATGGATGTTTTGAGTTGTCCTCAAGAAAGTAGTTTAGTGTTTTCGTTTAGGTGTGCACCACTGGAGGTTTTTTTGTTTGATGACAACCTGGGCTCACCTTATTGCTATGATGGTGGAAAATCTCTGCCGAAGCCCATCTGTTGTTAATTAAAAACAAATATATTTTATCAAAATATAATTGTTTGAGTTGATAGGTCTTTAAGGGGCATATAATTTTTAACTACAATGTTAATTTATGTTTTTCATAATACAATTTGTCCTTTAAACGTTTATAAATAATTTATATATAGCTTTGTATATAATTTATGAAATAAATAAAGACCTTAATTTTGAGGAAAAAAGATATAATTTGTATATCAAAGTCTGTCAATGTTATCTTTAGTGATATTACTAGTGATGGGTCACGAGCTTAAATTTACTACTCGAGCTTGGGCGAGTAGTAAGAAAAATTACTCGAGTATTTACGAGTTTTTACTCGTAACTCGGGTAAAATTTAAAACTTACAAAAAACTCGTTACTTGTAAGAGCTCATTTTTATTTAATATATATGGAAAGGAAGAAAAAATTTGATACTCCTAGGAATACTTGTATTTTTAGATCATCCTTTAACTTCCTGATTGATATGAAATAATCATACATACGATAGAAGCTCTATACAGGTCGGGATTTCTTGCTCATTTAAAAAAATGGGGTCTAAGTCCTTATTTTGTAAAGTTCTAAAACTTATCACTCGCGCTTAGTTTTAATATAATTGATATTTTTAGGATTTACAGTTTTTGAGCCAGAAGTGATATTTTTTCATAAATTACTTGATATCAAAGTCTAAATTAATATCCAGTTATTCGAAACAAACTTCTGGTTGTTAAAATACTTGTTCCATTATCATTGTATATTTTGAACAAATTTTCTTGATTAAGACTAGTGGATCAAAAAAAATCCCCTCAAACACTAGATTGAGGCCTTTTGAGATAATTAGTAAAGTTTTCAAGTAATTTTTATGAGACGGAAGATTATTCTTCACTGGATTGTTCCATTTGCAGTTGCTTGAAAAGAAAAAGACATTCCAAAAACATTATTATTATATATGCATATAAAAAAGGGAGAATTTTTTTTATTCACAGCTCAAATATTATATATATATAATTATATCAGGAAACGACCAGGTACCCGGCCCGGCTGTTTTTTGAACGTTCCGTCCCGGTGTCTAAAAATCAGCGGGACGGGACTTTAATATATTCGTTCCCTCGTCATTCTGAAAGTGAAGACGTTTTTTTAGAAAATAATTCTTAATATTTCAAAAAAATATTTTTTCTCACTTTATTTTTTTAATTTTTTTTAAATAATAGGATTTTTTTTAAAATGTCGTCTTTTTAGAATTATAAAGGAACGAATATATTAAAGTCCCGGTCCGGATCCCGGCGAATAACGTACCCTGGTTGTTTCCTGACTTTTAGATGATGTATTGTTTATATTTATTTTTATGAAGCTACGATGATTAGTAAAAGAACAGTAAAATCTATTTAAAACAATAAAATATAACATATTCATTACATAAAGTACCATAAAAGACCGTCTCATTACTAATTATTATTAAGAATCAATGCCTTTTGAAGCTCTTGATGGTCCAGACATATTATTTGAAGGGACGAGTTTTTCGTTGAATAAGAAATTACACGTGGTAACAAGTTTGTCTCCGAGTAACGAGTTTTTCTCCGAGTAACGAGTTTTCTCCGAGTAACGAGTAAAAGCTCGTCGATTTCATGCACGAGTCGAGTATTTGAAGACTTTTTTACTTACTAAATAAAACTCGAGTATTAAAAAACGAGTTTTACTCGTGACCCATCACTAGATATTACTATGGTTTTTCTCTTATAAACACCAAACCTCGCCTTGTTCATGGTGAAGACCTCTTCCATCTGCTGTAAATTAAAAAATAATATTTGGACATATTTGTATAAGATATAAATCTCAGATATTAATAGCCTTCCAGTACTTTCATTTAGTTGTGCCACTACATTTATTTTGTCTTATGAATAAACTGGAATCTTAAATCTTTCTATATATAAAAGATTTCTTTGAAATCCAGTCAATTGTGAAAAAAAAACCCGCCGAATATTCGTTAAATCTATTTGACATATTCTGTAAAGTATAAATCTAGGGTATTCAAAGTAAATCAGTATACATTCGAAATGTCATGTTTTCTTTTTTAGTAACCCAAGAAAGAAGGTAATTTCGTCTTATGTTGGATTAATATAAAGAAAAATTCTAAAACAAATAGACTTTAAGGAATTGTTTTTAAATATCTTACTAATGAAATTAAACTCTAATTATTCCAACTCCTTTTGTGAATGTTTGAAGTGAAGCTCTTTTTGTGGGCCCACCATGTTTATACTGTTGTCATATAACAACTAGCTGGAATCAGCAAGTCGAAATTAATTTATCAAATCTCTTCCATTAATGACTATATTTGTTATACGTGAATATAATATAAATCTAGGATATCCAATCTGTGGATATTTTAGAATGATATGAAGAAGAAAGTACGTTCGGATTTATCTTAGGCTGGCGATGGAGGTTCCTTCCTCTGATTAATATTCTTGATTACTCTTTCGAATCCCATCTGCTGTAAACATATTTTAATATTTAATATAATTCTTAGATATTTAATATCTTTCCTCTGTGAATGTTGGAAGTGGCCTTCAATGGGGGGGGGGGGGGGGGGGAGTAGGTAAACAAGATGGTGACATCCGTAGACAGCTCAGAGCAGAAACATACTTGGAATAACAGGAGTGAGCGAGAGAGGATTGCAGACCACGTATATTCTACATTATTTCCTTATTCTCTCATGAAATTCCATATTTATAAAGAACCTCATCATAAATATTCAAGAAAAGAAAGAGGGGGGGGGGAGACATAAGAAGAAAAGAAAAAGACAGAAAATTCTTTAATTAAGCCACTACATCTACCTATAGGTAGAGGAAAA
The DNA here is from genome assembly GCA_013387185.1 of Caligus rogercresseyi. Classification (NCBI taxonomy): domain Eukaryota; kingdom Metazoa; phylum Arthropoda; class Copepoda; order Siphonostomatoida; family Caligidae; genus Caligus; species Caligus rogercresseyi. The sequence continues at coordinate 4,221,078 of CP045896.1, forward strand.
TCTTTCCTCCACCTCTCTTGATTTGTGGGATTCCACTTTAAATACACACATATATAGAGAGAAAAGTCGTCGCAGAGGCACACAGATAGCTATTCAAAGAGAAGCAGAAGGCATTGTGAGTGACATCACCATATATATAAGCACACATAACTATAATTTCCTAAAGCCAGAAAAATGAGAGTTTTCCTTCTTTTTTTCCCATGTGATTCTCCAAGTTTTTTTTTACTTTAAATTATGCGATTTCATTCTTCTTCTCTTTTTTATAAATACTATATAATAATGGTAGATGGATTCCTTTGTAATCATAGATACAGAATGAATAAAGGGGACATTAAGGAAAAAAAACGAAAACTAAAGAGAAAAGAAGCTTCATCACCTGCAAAAAAGAAATATATAAAAATATGGATTTAAAAAAAGCATCAGCCTAATAAGTTATCTTTTTTTTTCGAATGGGAATTTAACCGTCTATAATTCATAAAGGCTGTCTATATCTATATGTATTGATGAGAAAGAAAATAACTCTAATACCTTTTTATCCATTCTTATTTAAAAATCTCATAATGGATTTAAAAAATAAGTGTTTTTTCTCTGCATGGATTTTTTGTGTGTGTTGGAATTAGATTTGATGTAGAGTTGCATTGAGTTGCATCTGTCAAAAATCTGTTTGATTTAAGAAAAAAAATGAGTTGTTTTATTTGATATTGGTATATTTTATACCTGTTTTGTGTGGGAATATCTTTGGACATATTCGTATATACATTTTTAATTATTGATTTGCATCCATGACTTAATATATATATATATATATATATGGCATCATGACTTAATATTTATATATATATATATACAGGGGCGGAGTGGCCAACGGGAGTACCGGGACTATTCCCAGTGGGCCGCTGGCCTTAAGAAACATAAACGGCCGTTGACAGCCTCCTAATGGCATTGGGGCCTGTATAAGGCGGCGAGGGAATGATTGTCCCGGTGGATAAATTATTCCCACTCCGTTCCTGTATATATATATATAATATATATATATATATATATGACTATATATATATATATATATATATATATATATCTCTATATATAATGATAAATATATGAATAGGATCGACTATCTATCAAGAAGTAGGATCGAATATTTAGTAGCCTTATTGTTCTACCTCAGCGAAATGGAACGAGGTTCATTTAAATAATGCTACGAGGTTATTTATATCATACATGGATAGGACTCTTTCGTAGCAACATTTTAAAATGGAGGATGATGACACTATGCATGTGTTTTAATGTTTTGTTGCAAAATCACTTTCCCTTGTAGAGTTATACTAATATATATAATGCCTAACACGCTTTGAAATACGCATAATATTTAATTAAAATCTCATCAAAATCCTGGACCAAACGGTTGATTAGCATTGGTTTTACGTTAATTTATTATTGTTTTTGCTTTGTGAATTTAATATCAATTATGAATATTCTTATAAATAATGCACAGTTAACTCGTTTCTAATAGTAATTAAAGAATATATAACTCTCTGTTCGAATGGGTTAACACAATTGCGACTTCTTCAATGCTTAAAGAATAACTTCATCGATCTAAAGGAACCCTAATAAAATGAGAAGAAAAGTCTATTGCACCCATCATTGTGGACAGTTAGTTAAATATATCCCTTAGTTCTTTGGCACATGATGGAACAAAAACATTTATATGAGTCTATGTCATGGGCTGTCTTTATCCATATGGATAAAAGTCTGTAATTGAAGAATTGCAAAAAATAAATAGTACAATATTGTTTCATATATTTTTTTTGGGGGGGGTTAGCATTGCGCCTTTTTGTTATTATTATTTAGGCGTGCATGCCAAAGCGACAGGTTCCATTGTTCATGAAATTGTCAGATCGTCATATTTTTATATTTTAAAAAGACAGTCTTTTCTTTATTATGTGTGGATGTACAAAAAAAAACCAATGTAGGGTATTTTGTCTCTCTTTCTTCTTGCGCCCGAATAAATCATGACTGTTTTTCCTTTTCCATATTAAGCATAAATATTGCCTTTTGCATACTCAGACATAAAATACTTGATTATTTTGAAATAATAATAATAATAAAAAGCCAAATTCGGTCAAAGGGATTCCAATTAAAAGGGATTGTAATGGGGCAGAAGAAGAAGGGAAAACATGTTTTGTTTTATTTATAGAAGCATTATAATAAGTCTTGGACATTGCCTTGGAGGTTGAGTGAGAGGTCCGGAACGTTCCAGAACGTTCCGGCTCACCTTCAACCCTGTGTATTTTATATAAAAAAGATGGAAGAGCTGGTGGATGACCCTTAAACTAGGAGGTTTTTTTACTCTAAAGCTGATACCTTATTAATAATATTATTATTTATGATGTTTCATAAGTAAATTTAAGACTGTTTAACTCTGGCCTCGTTTGTCTCATAGGTTTGTTGAGGATATTTAACTCATCTACTAGTTGTAGAAGCCATATTAGAGGACGCCTAGTTTCTAAAGGTTAAGTAATTAGTACACATATAAAATTTAGATTTCTTCCATCTGCTTTGTATAGAAATATTGTTATTATTATTATTATTGTACTATGGCTTGACTCATAGGTTGGGTGAGCAGGAGACAGACAAAAGGAGAGGTTTGTATATGATAAAAAAGGACAGTTCTCTGGTCTGCAATTAAGATTTTCTGCCTTATTGATAAAGTGTGTCCCAATTCATTAGCTTCTTTGACGGATGCAGAGGGTAATAGTACCAAATAAATTGCTTGATAATGATTTACATTCGGCTCCATTTATTATAATACCTGAGACCCAAACATGTTAAAACTTCTACATATGTAGTCCATAATTTCGATGTCCACAAAGACCGAAGCAGAACTCTTCGTTAAATAGTGTATCGCAAATGAATAATGTGATTTCTAAAGCTTATGGATTTGGCTTCTTAACGTCTGTGTATTATTTATTTTTTATGCCGAATTTATAATTCATTAGATTTTGCCCTGTTTATTAAAATGGTTCTTGACCACGGACCACAGTTTTGGCATGAATCAAAGTTTTAATTCATATATATATATATATATATATATATATATATTAGGGTGATTCTTATTTCACGTTTTTCGGATTTGAGAGTCGGGCTCCCCCTAGGATTTTACTTTAATGCCTAGAGATCATCTTGTAAAATCAAATAATGGGAAGTGTCCGCTCAACGGGCCCAAAAGTTATTTAGTAAACTTTTTTTTTTTCGCTATTCGATCGCCTGTAATGTCATTAATTTCAATGCTATTTTTCATACAAAAATGTAGTTTTGATTGCAAGGATTCCAAATCAATTTTTATTTTTATGTACATCCAAAATCAAACGAGATAATAAAGTTTCAATATGTTCGTTTTTGGGGTGTTTTCCATAAAAATGACTATTTCAAACTTAAGTTTCTCGTTGAATTTTAGATGTAATAAAAAATAAGAAACTGGTTTGGAATGCTTGTAATCATACTACATACATTATGCGTCAAAGTGTTTGAAAATAACATTGAAATCAAATATATATATATATTATATATATATATATATATATATATATAATATATATATATATATATATATATATATATATATATATATATATATATATATATATATATTATATATATATATATTATATATTATATATATATCATATATATATATGCTCACTATTTGTCTATCAATTGTAGTTTATAACTTTAGTTGATAGTTTATCATTATATTTATTGATGATAATTTTAATTTATTTTGTAGGCCAGTGCATTTTAATCTTTGACTTCCATAATAAACAACCTCTTAATGTATGAAAGATCCTGACTCAATAAAAAAACCCAACTCTTATTGCACTCTCAATTCAATTCTTCAACTTCATTACAAAAATCTATGCTTTACATACTGATTAAGAGGTGACTCATTTTCCTAATGAGCGTCCTTTTCTCATACACGTAATAGGTAGATTCTTTTTTATAGCTGGAGTTCAGGCTTCATTTTCTCCTGGGCCATCAGATAAAGAAAAACCTTTTTTTGACAAATTTTTCACTTCTTTTTTTTTGGGTCCATGGGAAAAATCAGATAACCCATTCACATCTCTTGCGTAATTTATGTGAGCGTATTAATCATGTGGGTCAGTTCATAAGGGTACTACTAACAATACAACAAACGAATATTTCACAATATAGCTTATTACATACCACATAGAAAATGTTAGAGGTTGAGTTATAGCGCTTTATTTCTGTCAGATTTTAATTCCATGACGTAATCAAGATAAAGAGCTAATTAACTTATATGACCAGACAAGCCTTTAATTCTACTTATTATTGACATTGAATGGTATATTTATGAGTCTTTAGAACATTATAAAAAAGTATGAGGCTCCAAAAAGTGTGTTTTTAAATTTATTGAAAAAATATAAAATTATATATCTACGATGCATATTTTTATTAGTATTTTTGGTTCCTTGTACAGCTGTTTAAATATACTCTAAAAATTTTTATGTATGTTAATCAGAAATGTTTATTCTAAGTTTTGTACATGTTTGATGTTTGTTAATTAAACTATAGCGGTCTAAAAAATCGGGTTTGTATTGTTGTCACTAGTTTTGTACTCATATTGGATGCTAAAAGATTATAGCTGCAACGATTACTAATTTGTTTGTTTAAATCTATATATATTTGTTGTGAATAGTAAAAGTATTTGTTGTTCATATACTTAACAAAATCAATGAATAGTATATCCTTTAATATTTTTTTCTTAAATATATACATTTAAATCTGTTTATTCTTAATACTACTAATATAACATTGCTTTAATTTTAGACTTAGACTTTCAATTATGTGTTTTACGTAACTAATTTGGTTTGATATATATATATATATATATATATATATATATATATATCAGGCAACGACCAAAACATTTTTTTCGCCAGGAGCCGGGCCGGGACTTAAATTTTTAAAGCCGGGTCGGGCTCCAACCGGGCCGGGAATATATTCGTTTCTTCGTCTTTCTGAAAGTGACGATATTTTTTAAGAAAATAACTTTTCCTATCAAAAAGTGCCACACTACTTTTGAATTTTTAACATTTTTCAAAAAAATATTTAAAAAATATTTCTAAAAAACGTCGTCACTTTCAGAATGAAAAACGACGAATATATTAAAGTCCTGGCTCTGTACATTAAAAAAACAGCCAGGAACCGGACCGGGTACCCGGTCGTTTCCTGATATATATATATATATATATATATCCATATTTACACACACACACATATATATATATATATATATATATATATATATATATATATATATATATATATATATATATATCAACATACGTCTGGTAGTAAATTAGATTTCCTTTAAGTTAATAATTATTATTGAAGTCTGTAACGTCCACCATTTTGAAGAAATTTGCGGAAAACTATATTTTTACTAAATTTTTAAAACTTTGACCTCGTTGGCGACCTCGTAATGTTGACCGATTTTGCTCAAACTTGTATGTCGTCTTCTTTTATCACCAAGAAACAGAAAATCCACAATGTTGCTAACATTTCAAACATTTGAAAAATAAGAACAGCCCTAAATATATATATATGTATAATATATATATTTTATTTTAATATAAATATATATTTTATTTAGATTATAAATAACCCTTTCTTAGAAAAAAAGTCCCTTTATAATGTAAGATTTTTTGTGCGCTCATGTAATAAACAACATGATATGCTATGATAAATAATCATTGATTATTTCAACGACCTGAAAAAGAGTTCAATGGATCTGGATCACACCTACCTACAAAAATAAGAAAAAAAGAGAGAAAAGATATGAAGATACTTACGTGTGTGTGTATCTATTTCTGTGTAGGAATACACATATCAAGAGACACTATAATGAATTTGGACAGGTATGGCATGTCTCTTCTTAGACGATACATATATATATATATAACTCTCTATCACTTATATATACACACACATATATAAATGTGTGAGTGTGTGATAAGTTAGCCTTTGTGTTCATTACTCTCAAGGCAGCAGCCAGAATGGCCCACTTCAGACTCTGGGCAACCATTATTTATTCTTCCTACCTTCTACATATTACTGTGTATACTCATAATCAAGGTAGAAAAAAAATATAAGAGGTTTGTGTACTATATTGTATTCAAAAAATAAATTATAATTTGTCAAAAAGGAGGAGAAGACAAAAAAGATACCAGAGTGAAAAAACCACTCTTTTCAGACAAAGAATATTTATTATTATTATTGTTTTAGATAAGGAGCGCAAAAAATTTGAATGTCTAAAATCTGTCAAAACACGTACCCAATAAGGAGAGGAGCATCATCTATGTATGTAGAGGTGGTGCCTTAAGAACAAAGCTTAAAATACTCTCACACACACACACATCCATATATCCAAATGGCCAAATACAAAAAATAAAACTCAATTTATTCACGTTGTTTTTTTGTTTCTTTCTTTATCATCTCTGAGGAATTGTATATATTTATATGTACACATAAATACAATAAAAAGAAGGTGCTCTCAGTGGGCATCTTTTATTCCTACTATCATTCTTGGCAATGGGCTAGTTCACAAGATATTGTGTGTATAAGTGGGTCTTGACTCCTTCCTGTTTTGTAAAAGTCATCCAAGACTTTGTTAATTGGGAAGGACATTTAACCAATATCAACTTAAATGTATCTTTAATGGTAGGCTAAAATGAACAGACAATCGTAATTTGATAGTAAGTCAATGACGTCATCTTCTTGATATTTTAAAATTAACAGGGTTTTTGGGCCAATAAATGAGATTTAAACAAGGCATCTTCGACTCCATAAGAACATTATAGTAGAGCTAAATTTACATAAGAATGTTGTTTTGTCAAGGATCGAGGCTTTTTTGTACTTAATTACCTCTGATCCAACAAAAATTATGTCATTATTGATTGTTTTATTTAGAGTTTATCAATAATAAATATCATTATACAAATTTTACATACACAAACAAACAAGCATACAATAAAATAAATAAATATATATATATATAGAGAGAGAGAGACAGAGAGATTAGACGTCATAAGGTCCACTGGCTCATGGCTTGAAAACAAAATATGCCATAATTTTGATATGTTGAACTCAAAACCAATAGTTAGTTTTGCTAAATTTGAAACCAAAACAATAATTGTTCCATTGGAAGTACATTTGAAACTGCTGTAATTGCGAATTGTAAATCTGAGGATTCAGTGACAAGCCAAATATGCCATTGTTGTGACAAAGTAATAATGATAATGATTATAGACTTTGTTACAAATAATTACACAGAAACCCTGTTTACGCATTGGTACCTTAGCATAAAATATGTTTGTTTTGAAAAGGGAATTATGTATCAAAGATCGAGTTAAAAATTCATTAATGAACCCTGACCATACGCCTTGAATAACTCTTTTTATAAGCAAATAAACCGAGAATTCCATGTTTTTTTGACGGGGAATGACACTTTTGCCCAACAAGATAAGGTATTAATGTAATAATAACAATATTTTCCTAGGATCCTTTTTCTTCAATAATCATGTATGAAATATGTCTAAAAGTGTGCCGCAGATTCCTGTTGGAAAGTCTCGCAACCATTCATTTACTAAAAGGCGAGCGGACATTGAAGAGTACTGTATATTAAAGGTAACTTTATTATGAAATGTATGCGGATAAATAAAAAGACCTGAATAATTTTTTAAGGATGATAAAACAACACAAAAAACAAATTAAATTAGTTTGTTTTTAATAATTTGTTACTTATGTATAGTCATTAGGGTGATTCTTATTTCACGTTTTTCAGATTTGAGAGTCGGGCTCTCCCCAGGATTTTACTTTAGTGCATAGAGATCATCTTGTGAAAGTTTGAACGAAATCGAATAATTGGAAGTACCCGCTCAACGGGCCCAAAAGCTATGTAATAAACTTAGGTATGTAGCAAAAAAAATTCGCCGTTAGATTGTCCCTAATGTCCGTAATTTCAACGCTATTTTCAAACAATTTGCCGCAAAATGTAGGTATGCTCGTAAGGATTCCAAATCAGTTTTTATTTTTCATGTACATCCAAAATCAAACGAGATAATAAATTGTTTCATTTTTGGGGTATTTTCCATAAGAATGACTATTTCAAAACTTAATTTTCTCGTTGAATTTTGGATGTATATTCAAAGTAATAACTGATTTGGAATCCTTGCAAGCATACCTACATTTTGCGGCAAATTGTTTGAAAATAGCATTAAAATTAAGGACATTAGAGGCGATTGAATGGCGAAAAAAAAATTACTACATAAGCTACTACATAACTTTTGGGCCCGTTGAGCGGGTACTTCCCAATATTCGATTTCGTTCAAACTTTCACAAGATGATCTCTATGCACTAAAGTAAAATCCGACTCTCAAATCCGAAAAATAAGAATCACCCTAATAGTCATGCATAAAAAGGTTATATTTAATTGCTTACAAGGACTTCTTCTCGCTATAAGTACTGCAATGACTTCTCTTCTGTGTATTGATTTATTTGCATGTTTATTTCTAAGATTCTTGGTCTCTAGATGGTTTATGAGTATGATATTTACATAATTGTAACTATTATTGATGCCTTTCGTTCCCATCAAAAATGATGCGTAATGTCAATTAAGGATTCCATTATGAAATATGATGACGTCACTGGATGTACATTAAAAAAACTTTATAACTTCTTACAATGATGAATAACGCTCTATTGTTTCCTATAAGAAGGAGTAATGCAGGGAGACCATTTGAATTAAAGGAGCTCCCTCCTGCTTTTCATCTCTCGATGAATAATTCCGACTTCTCTTTTTATTCCAAAATATACTTTGTTCATCAATGTTCTTTGTAAGCTTAAAAAGAAGCATGAAAAAAAAATACATACCTAGGGCTATGATGATGAAAAGGTTATTTTTCCTCTCTTAATTGTATATTTTCTCTAACATAACAACCGACTTCAACCTTCTGACAGTTTATTTTAAAAGAGAGAGAAGACTCAAGGAACAAGACCATACTTAGCCAACCAACAGCATTTAATCTTCAAGTAATTGTTTATTCTTCTACTGAGTGCTTACTCATAGACCTTTTCATATATCAAAATGGCTTCCTACAAAATGATAAAGGGTAAAAAATAAGCTGCCCCCTGCTCTGCGCTCACAAAAAGTCAAACTATTTATTTAAAAATATCCAACAAACGAAGACTTTTTGTATATACACATTAATTTACATTCTCTATTTTAATTGAATGCTTTGTGTCTACTTTGATTATGTTTATCGTTAAATAGATGATCTTAAGATATGAGACATCCCTCTGGATCCAGAAATGTTTCAGTGAACCCCATTAAACTGAATACAAAATATATTTATTTCATGTTTACATGGATACGTCACCCATATTATTATATATAATTGTCACATCATCAAAAACATGTTCTAACTTAAGATCACATTTTGATGACTTGAGATGGAAGAATAACATCAGAAATGTTATTATTTCCACTGCGTGACGTCATAAAAACCCGCCGCAAGCGAAAAGGCAGTTTTTTTGCAATATGGACATACATTTTTAAACTTAAGGTTATTATTTACAAATGTAAATATAATTCCATCAGGTCATTGATATGACTAAAAAATGCAAATATTCTATTACAGACATATTTTTTAATTTATCTATCACTGAGACGTCATTGCATTGCTTAGTTATATCAACAACCCCTTGAATTATTGTTACACCTGTAT